>JAKSXO010000008.1:37907270-38269770 GCA_024509115.1 Crotalus helleri
TTTGCTAGGTTCTGAATGATTCACTGCAGGCACAGTAAAGGCAAATTTTTCCTGATCAGGGGGACATAGAGGGATGGAGAAAAAACAGTCCTTTAAGTCAATTACCATTACTTCATGATCTTGAGGAATCAAATTAGGATTAGGCGTTCCACACTGTAAAGGGCCCATAGGTTGAATGCAAATATTAACAGCCCTTAAGTCGTGAAGGAGACGCCATTTACCACTTTTCTTTTTTATAACAAAAACAGGAGTGTTCCATGGACTAGTGGAAGGCATCACATGACCAACCAGCAGCTGATCGTTAACCAGCTGGTGGAGAGCCATTAATTTTTCATGTGACAGGGGCCATTGATCAATCCACACTGGCTCTTTAACCAGCCAAGTCAATGGGAGGGCAGTAATCTTAGTCTTCCATGGTGAGGCTGGCACCCAGCTTACTGAGCAGGTCACGTCCCCAAAGGCTGACATGAATATCTAATATGAAAGGACGGACCTGAACAACCAATTCTGAATTGGGCAAATGGGCTGAAAGAAATTGTGCACTTTGACGTGCACTTTTACTACCTCCCACACCCCACACACTTGGATAGGGCTCTGTTGGCCAGGTGGCTGGCCAGTGCTTTGCAGAGATCACTGAAACATCCGCTCCAGTGTCTAAAATTCCTTCAAATGGCTTACCCTGAAGCACAATGATCTGATGGGGTCGTTGAAATGTGATTGGGGTAGTGATGGCTGCTATAACAGAAGTGGCTGGGTTAGTAGAACCGAAGCCTCCTTCCCCTCTCTCTTTTAATTTTCCCCCTGCCGGGACAAAATAAGGCAAATGTAAGAGCTGAGCAGGGCTGGTGTAAATGGGCAAAATTTGAGGCAAATTGGTCCACAATTGAACATAAATAATTCCAGTATAATCAGAATCTATAACTCCAGGGATGACAAAAATGCCTTTCTTGCCCATGCTGGACCGTGGAAGGACAAGCCCTACATAATTTTGTGGCAGGGGGCCTGAAAATTGAGATGGAATTACTTGAACCTCCCCAGGAAATTTAAATATCACTTCCTCCTGCCGTATCAAATCAATTCCAGCACTACCTTTAGTAGCTGCAGGAGTATTATTTATTGTTGGTCTGCTGTCTCTGTTTGGACTGCGGCCAGAGACTGGCCCGGACGGCCGTTTCCCGACCAACATTCTCTTGCCCAGTGATAACCCTTTTGACACTTTGGGCATTTTGTTTTTGGCTTTGATCTCGGCTTGAAAAGGGAGTGAGGGAAAGAGGAGTGAGATGCTGCAGACATACCCCCCCTGCCTTCCTACATTCCCTTTTAAAATGACCGGGTTTGCCACAATTGTAGCAGTTTCCTTGAGGCTTGCTGCCTAGAGATAAAGCAGCTGCCAATAAATTAGTTTGATAAGAAGCTGTGCCGATGTCTTGACAAGCCTTTATCATCTCTGCCAATTCAGGACCTTTCCCCAGACCAATAATTGCCCTTCGACATTCAGAAGTGGCGTTGTCTTTTGCCAATCTCATTAACAATTCCTGCTGGGCGTCAGGATTGTCTATCTGCCTTCTTAAGGCGTCCTGTAATCTGTTAATAAAATCAGGATATGGCTCAGTGGCTTTTTGCCTGATACTAGAGAAGGCCTGGTGAGGCTTGCCAGCAACAGGCACTTTTCCAAAGGCTCTAAAGGCACATTCAGAAGAAACCTGTAAGGTGGCAGCTGGTAGAACAACCTGTGCATCAACTGGAGCAAAGGGTCCAGAACCATACAATTGATCAGGAATATAGGCACCCCCAGAGTTAAGAGCACACACAACACATTGATGTCTAAACTCACTGTCCCAAACTATATATTGTGCTGGAGTAAGCAACATGCGAAAGGTGGTTTTCCAATCTTCAGGTACCAGGATATGATTTCTCATAGTGGCTTCCAACATTCCAATTACATATGTACTCCCCAGTCCCATATCTCTAATTCCTTTTCTTAGCTCTGTTAAAATTGCATAAGACAAAGGGCGATACTCAACTATTTGAGCCCCATTCTGATCTACTTGCCCCGTAACATGTACTGGACAAACAGAAAGCATTTCAGTAATTTCTTCTATATTTCCCCCCTCTTTTTCTAACTGTGCCTCTAACATTTTTCTGATGGGAGTGTATGATGGCTTTGAGGAGGCAAAAGAGTTAATCTCTTCAGAAGGAGCTGAAGATCCAATTAAAGATGCTTTAGGAGGGAAAAGTTTTACTTGGCTGTAATTAGGAGGGGGGCTGGTAGTTAACCTCCTCCCCTCCGCAGCATCTGAGCCATATTTTTCCACTGCCTGTCGGCACTGATACCACTGAATTAAAATCTGTGCTGAAGCCCGGGGCTCTTGATGTAAAATATGCCCTATCTTTTCCCAATCTTGTAATCTAAGCATCCCATGCTCTGGATACCAAAGGCAGTATTTCCCTATCTCCCCAACCAGCTTCCTTATGTCCGTCTCAAGCATTGCCACACCTGACTTGTGTAGCAGGAATCTAAGTTCCTGTACATGCTTTTGCTGAGGGTGAGATAATTTACAGCCCATACTTACTCACTGAGGGGTCTCGTAAGACGAAAGTGCACCTAGGGGTCTGTTCCAGACGATGATAAGTATGTTGGTGGCTGCTTCTTCCCAGAGGGGTCCCAAATGTCCCTGTTGAACGGGTGCCAGCTGTAGTAATCAGTCCTTAGTCATTGAAGGGTGCAAAGAAATGGCTACCCTCACGCAGCCTTTAATTGTTTAAATAGAGTTTTACAAATAGCAAAAGATATAGCATGGCAATAGCATTTCATTGGCTAAAATCCTTTACCAATCCTCAAGAGTAAAAAGCTAGAGGCCATAAACAGGGAAACTTGTTGTTCACCAGCTAGCCTTATCAAACTGGCAAGGTCACACAGACCTGCGCACTTTCACGTCACCATGGTGATGTGAGGGGGGGGGGAGAAGATAGATGCAGAACAAAGGCACAAGCGTTGGGAGGACAGTTTTCTGCACGCAACTTTCGCCTGTCTCTCACCTCTACAGGACTTAATTTTTACTAATAGAGAAGAAGTGATAGAGGGAGTTGAAGTTGCCGGAACCTTGGGTGAAATTGACCATGTCATACAAAACAGATCATGCCAAACCAATCTTATTTCATTCTTTGATGAAGTAAATAAACTAGTAGACCAGCGAAATGCTGTGGACGTAGTATATTTAGACTTCAGTAAGGCATTTGATAAAGTAGACCATGACCTACTCCTTGGTAAGCTAGAAAAAGATGGAATAGACAACATCACCACCAGATGGATCTGTAGCTGGCTGGCAAACTGTACTCAATGAGTAGTCCTCAATGGCACTACATCCACATGGAGAGAAGTAAGCAATGGGGTACCACAAGGCTCTGTCTTAGGCCCAGTACTCTTCAATATCTTCATCAATGACTTAGATGAGGAAATTGAAGGGGAACTCATCAAATTTGCAGGTGACACCTGTAATGTATTGGCCACAACTCTTTTAAATCACTTGCTTAATGTCTGACCTACATTGCTGTATTGTTTAACAGTTGCTATTACTGAAAGCCAGACTGGCTGTCTCCAAGCTGATAATGAGGTTTGGGGCAGGAAACTGTTACTTTAAACCTATTGGTTGCCACCTAGAGGCTAACTGTAGAAATAGCTGTGCAGCAGCCTTTAGGGCTGCTTCTGTTCTGAGTTAATAAACTTGTTGCTGTTTCAACACTCTGCTTCATTCAATGCCTAAAGAACCAAAGATATAACAGTGGCGACGAAGGTGGGATTTGCTGCTTCATTGAGAGAGCTTGAAGTCACTAGGGGGTGAGGTTAGTACGGAACCTGACAGGAACTACGTTCCCCCTCCTCGGTCTGCCAGCAAGCCACGCTGGAGACCACCATGCCCTAAGGATCCGTCCTAGGGCCTACACAGAAGCCAGCAGTGCAAGGCATTGAACAAAGAAACAAACCACCATGGCGAAGGTCTTGAAGCTCGAAGAATTTGACATAACTCACCCGGAGAGATGGGCATCCTACATCTCCCATGTCAAAAATTACCACCGCGCCAACCAGGTCGCCGAAGATGGATTGAAGGCCGCGACACTCCTCTGTGTGTGCGGCCCGCCACCTTCGACATTGCAGAGAACCTGGTCGCCCCGGCACCGCTCGAGTCGGTCACCTACGCGGATGTGAAAAAAAAGCTCCGAGACCACTTTGAGCCCAAGTTATCCATTATAGCGTGCAGGCACGCTTTTGAGCAGCAGGAGCAACAACCTGGTGAGTCTGCAACAGAATTCATTGCCACTCTTCGTCAAGCGTCCTGACTCTGCAATTTCGTGAATTTGGAGGAGAGACTACGAGACTGCTTAGTCTGCGGCTCTGGAATCGAGAGCTCCAACAAAAACTGTTCACTAAGGAGACTCTCCTGCTACAAGAGGCCTTGAAGGAGGTCATGGTGAACAAAGCTGCCGGAGGGGCCATTAAAGCGCTGTGGCCCTCCAAAAGCATGCCAAGCAATGAAGCCGTCCACAACGAGGATGCCGAGTGGTTGGAAGACACTGACTCAGACTATGAAGTTGACCAGCTACGAAAGCACCCGGAGAAGGGACTGCAGCCAGCTGGGAAGGCAGTTCCGTTCCTTAGATGCATGGGCTGCGGAGGCCACCATCAACGTGAGGATTGCCAATTCCAAACTGCAACGTGCCGGGCCTATGGCAAACCAGGCCATATCGCCGCCATCTGCCGAGGTCGTCAGAGGGACCGGATAAAGAAGACGCATTCAGGAGAGGTACTGGGGCCCCGGGTCAACACCGAGTAGGGTTCTGCTCCAGCCGAAGGAGCGTATTCTGCACTGGTGCCCATCGCCCCCTAAAGCAGAAGCTTAGACTACAGGTCAAGCTTCAGGGAGTTCCATGCAAGATGGAACTGGACACGGGCTTAGCCATGTCCATCATTTCACAAAGAACATTCAGGCACCTATGCCATCATAGCAACAGATGGGCCAAGCTCCGGCTGTCTAATCTATTACTCACAGACTTCCAAAACTCCCAAGTGGCGGTCAAAGGCGAAGCCACACTTCTGGTGGAATTCAAGGGGTTCAAGGGGCCACTAGATATCACAGTGGTGGAAGGCCAATGCACGAGCCTCATAGGGCTCAATTGGTTTGATGCATTGGGCATTCAAGTAACCGGCATTCACCGAACACAAGTGGCATATCTGTCTGCAGTCTGCCAAGAGTTCATGGATGTTTTCAGATCTAGTCTAGGGGAGTACAAGGGTCCTCCGGTCGCCCTCAAGCTTGATCCTATGGTAACTCCAATATGGATCAAGCCTCGTAAAGTGCCTTTCGTGTTAAAAACCAAAATCGATGCAGAGCTGGATAAACTAGTGGAACAAGGGGTATTGCAGCCCATAGACAGTGGGGTGTGGGAGACCCCCATAGTAACGCCATTAAAGGCCAACAGGGAAGTGTGAATATGCACTGACTATAAGTGCACCCTCAACAGGGCACTTCAACAGCATGCATACCCTGTGCCAGTTGTCAGCCATATTTTGGCGTCATTGCAAGGAGGCCGCGTGTTCACCAAATTAGATTTGGCACAGGCCTATCAACAACTGCCCATGGATGAGGCCACGGCGGTAGCCCAGACCACTGTCAGCCATAGGGGGGCTTTTAAGGTTAAGTGCCTACAGTTCAGGGTGACTGTAGCCCCAGGGCTGTTCCAGGGAGTGATGGAGCGCACACTCAAGGGAATTCCAGGGGTTTGCCCCTACTTTGATGATGTCCTCATTGCTGGGGAATCGCTTGCGATTCTGGCTCAACGGCTTAAGGCTGTCCTTCAGCAGTTCCGCAACGCGGGACTTAAACTAAAAAAAGAAAAGTGCAAGATTGGGGTAGAGTCAACCAAGTTCCTTGTTTTCTGCATCGATGCTGAAGGCATTCATCTGGTGGAATCCAAATTAAAAGCAATCCAGCAGACCCCAAGGCCAAAGTCAAAGGGAGAGCTTCAGGCTTTCCTAGGCCTTTTGAATTTTTACCATGCCTTCCTCCCAAACAAGGCCGCAGTGGCAGAGCCGTTACACTGGCTCTTGGATAGACAAGCTCAGTGGCAGTGGACCAGTGTCCACGAGAGTAGGTTCCAAGCAGTCAAGTCACTGCTGTCATCAAACTCAGTTCTCACTCATTTCAATGAGCAGCTGCCTGTCTGCATTGCGTGTGATGTATCCCCGTATGAGGTTGGGGCTGTGTTAAGCCACTTAATTGCTGATGGGAGGCAGAAGCCCATCGCGTATTACTCCAGGACCCTATTGTCTGCAGAGCGCAACTACATGCAAATTGACAAGGAGGCTCTGGCCATTGTGGTCGGAGTTAAAAAGTTCCATGACTACCTGTATGGCCACCAGTTCACGGTCTTCACGGACCACAAGCCACTCCTAGGGTTGTTTAGCACAAACAAACAGACACCTCAGATTCTGTCTCCTCGAATGCTGAGGTGGTCTATCTTCCTGTCAGCCTACAGCTACAGGATGATTCACAAACCAGGAAAGGAAATGGGCCATGCAGATGGCCTGAGCAGGTTGCCCCTGCCACATGTGGAGCCAGATCCAGCTCTGGTTGCACGCATCCTGGCTATTCAGGATTTGCCAGAATCTCCCCTTCATGCTGGGGACATAGCTGCTGAGACAGCAGCTGACAACACGCTGAGTCGTGTGCTAAACTCGGTACACACAGAATGGTTGGACAAATGTCCAGGGCCAGAATTTCAGAGTTTCTTCATGAGAAAAGATGAGCTTTCAGCTGATAAGGGGTGCATCCTTTGGGAAAGTAGGGTCATAGTCCCGAGCTCTTTAAGGCCCAGAGTCCTAGAGTCTCTGCACGACAGTCATCCGGGAATAGTCCGGATGAAGGCACTTGTGAGGAGCTACCTTTGTTGGCCAGGGCTAGATAAAGCCATCGAGGCCCAAGTACATGGTTGCTACACGTGCCAGCAATCCAGACCGGAGATGCCGCAAGCCCCTGTCCACCGATGGGAGGACACACCGTGGTCAAGAATCCACATTGATTTTGCCGGGCCCTTTCAGGGACAGCTGTTTCTTTTTCAAAAAAAAAATATTTTATTAAATTTTGTATAGGTAAAAAAGGATAGGATCAATATGGGTATGGGAAAAGGGAGGGATGTGGAATTTGGGGTAAGGTAGGGGTAAATACCCCTTTATGGATTACTGCCTTGTCGTGGCGAAGGGGCTTGCGTAACTCAATGAAGCTATAAGCTATGCCGTGCAGGGCCACCCAAGACGGACAGGTTATAGCAGAGAGTTCTGACAAAATGTGATCCACTGGAGAAGGAAATGGCAAACCACTCCAGTATCTTTGCCATGAAAACCCCATGGACAGTACTAAAAGGAAAAAAGATATGACGCTGGAAGATGAGCCCCTCAGGTCGGAAGGTGTCCAATATGCTACTGGGGAAGAGCAGAGGGCTAGTACTAGTAGCGCCAGAAAGAATGAAGCGACTGGGCCAAAGCCGAAAGGACGCTCAGCTGTGGATATATCTGGTGGTGAAAGGAAAGTCCGATGCTGTAAAGATTTTTTCTCCATAGGAACCTGGAATGTAAGATCCATGAATCAAGGCAAGCTAGACGTAGTCAAAAAAGAGATGACAAGAATGAACATCGACATCTTAGGAATCAGCGAACTAAAATGGACAGGAATGGGTGAATTTAACTCAGATGACCATCAGGTATACTACTGTGGGCAAGAATCCCTCAGAAGAAATGGAGTAGCCTTCATAGTCAATAAAAGAATAGGAAAAGCAATACTGGGATACAATCCCCAAAATGACAGAATGATCTCAATTCGAATCCAAGGCAAACCATTCAATATCACAGTAGTCCAAATCTATGCCCCAACCACTGGTGCTGAAGAGGATGAAAATGACCGGTTCTATGAAGCCCTACAGCACCTTATAGAATTAACACCAAAAAATGATGTCCTTATCATCATGGGGGATTGGAATGCTAAGGTAGGAAGCCAAAAGATAACCGGAATAACAGGCAAGTTTGGCCTTGGAGAACAAAATGAAGCAGGGCACAGGCTAATAGAATTTTGTCAAGAGAATACGATGGTCATAACAAACACTCTTTTCCAACAACCCAAGAGACGGCTCTACACATGGACATCACCAGATGGTCAACATAGAAATCAGATTGACTATGTACTCTGCAGCCAAAGATGGAGAAGCTCTATACAGTCAGTAAAAACAAGACCAGGAGCTGACTGTGGCTCAGATCATGAGCTTCTCGTTGCAAAATTTAGGCTTAAATTGAAAAAAGTAGGGAAAAGCACTAGGCCACTCAGGTATGAACTAAATCATATTCCTGATGAATATACAGTAGAGGTGACAAATAGATTTAAGGAACTGGATCTGATAGACAGAATGCCTGAAGAACTATGGATGGAAGTTCGCAACATTGTACAAGAGGTAGCAACTAAAACCATCCCAAAGAAAAAGAAATGCAAGAAAGCAAAATGGCTGTCTCAGGAAGCTTTGCAAATAGCTGAGGAAAGAAGGGAAGCGAAAGGCAAAGGAGAAAGAGAAAGATACACCCAATTGAATGCAGAATTCCAGAGAGTAGCTAGAAGAGATAAGAGTGCCTTCTTAAATGAACAGTGCAAAGAAATAGAAGAAAACAACAGAACAGGGAGGACCAGAGATCTCTTCAAGAAAATTGGAGATATGAAGGGAACGTTTCATGCAAAGATGGGCATGATAAAGGACCAAAATGGCAGAGACCTAACAGAGGCAGAAGAGATTAAGAAGAGATGGCAAAACTACACAGAAGAACTATACAAGAATGAGCTTAACATCCCAGATAACCACAATGAGATGGACATTGACCTCGAACCAGACATCCTAGAATGTGAAGTGAAATGGGCCTTAGAAAATCTGAGCAACAACAAAGCTAGTGGAGGTGACAGTATTCCAGCTGAGCTATTCAAAATCTTAAAAGAAGATGCAGTAAAAGTGCTACACTCAATTTGCCAGCAAATTTGGAAAACTCAACAGTGGCCACAGGATTGGAAAAGGTCAGTTTACATTCCAATTCCAAAGAAAGGCAATGCGAAAGAATGTTCAAACTATCGCACCATTGCACTCATTTCACATGCTAGTAAAGTTATGCTTAAAATCCTACAAGCTAGACTCCAGCAGTATGTGGATCGAGAACTACCAGAAGTACAGGCAGGATTTCGAAGAGGCAGAGGAACTAGAGATCAAATTGCCAACATACGCTGGATCATGGAGAAAGCTAGGGAGTTCCAGAAAAACATCTACTTCTGCTTCATTGACTATGCAAAAGCCTTTGATTGTGTGGATCACAACAAATTGTGGCAAGTTCTTAAAGAGATGGGAGTACCAGACCATCTCATTTGTCTCTTGAGAAACCTATATGCGGGTCAAGAAGCAACAGTGAGAACCGAACACGGAACCACTGATTGGTTCAAAATTGGAAAAGGAGTCCGGCAAGGCTGTATACTGTCGCCCTGCCTATTTAACTTATATGCAGAGCACATCATGAGAAAGGCAGGGCTAGATGAATCAAAAGTTGGAATTAAGATTGCCGGGAGAAATATCAACAACCTAAGATATGCAGATGATACCACTCTAATGGCAGAAAGTGAAGAGGAACTAAAGAGCCTCTTGATGCGGGTGAAGAAGGAGAGTGCAAAAGTTGGCTTGAAACTCAACATTAAGAAAACCAAAATCATGGCATCCGGCCCTCTCAATTCCTGGCAAATAGATGGGGAAGAAATGGAGGTAGTGACAGATTTTATTTTTCTGGGCTCCAAGATCACCTCAGATGGGGACTGCAGCCAAGAAATTAAAAGACGCTTGCTCCTGGGGAGGAAAGCTATGGCAAATCTAGACAGCATTCTAAAAAGCAGAGACATCACCCTGCCAACAAAAGTGCGCATAGTCCAGGCCATGATTTTCCCAGTTGCAATGTATGGCTGTGAAAGTTGGACCATAAGAAAGGCTGAGCGCAAAAGAATTGAGGCCTTTGAACTGTGGTGCTGGAGAAGACTCCTGCGAGTCCCTTGGACTGCAAGGCGTTCAAACCGGTCAGTCCTAGAAGAGATCAACCCCGACTGCTCTTTAGAAGGCCAGATCCTGAAGTTGAAACTCAAGTACTTTGGCCACCTAATGAGAAGGAAGGATTCACTGGAGAAGAGCCTAATGCTGGGAAAGATTGAGGGCAATAGAAGAAGGGGACGACAGAGAATGAGATGGCTGGATGGAGTCACTGAAGCAGTAGGTGTGAATTTAAATGGACTCCAGAAGATGGTAGAGGACAGGAAGACCTGGAGGAATGTTGTCCATGGGGTCGCGATGGGTCGGACACGACTTCGCAATTAACAACAACAACAAAGGGGTAAATACAATAATGGGGGCAACCCCCAACAATAATTTCATGCTTTAACAAACAAGTTTCCGTCCGGGTCTAAGTATTAAATAACATAATTCATATCGTAGTCAGCAATCATGCAATGAAGTTAACTGTAACCATCATACTAAAAATTGATAGATAAATAAACTTCCTTTAAATAGGTAAACAAAATTATTAAAATCTCATCTAATCAACATTATCATCATTAGTACATTCTCAAAGGATCATAATTATCACATTATGTTTTAAACACACTAAAAATAACAATTTTATTAACCTAAAATCTAAAACTTAGTTTAAAGCCCATCATTTATGTATCTCTAACCATTGATAAAAATTTTCCTGGGTTTTAAAATAAATTGAATCATCTTTCTCTTTAATCTCCAGTGTTAATCTATCCATTTCTGCACAATTTAAAATTTTAGTAATTATAGCTTGATCAGGTGGTAAATTTTCATTTTTCCAGAATTGGGCAAATACTATTGTTTCAGCTGTTAAAACATGTAATATTAAATAATCATTCTCTTTACCATAATCAGATCTTATTATTCCTAGCAAAAACAATTCCGGTTTAAATTCTATCTGTATTTTCATCATCTTTTCCAGCCATTTATGAATCTTAAGCCAATATTTCTTTGCGTTAGGGCATGTCCACCAGGCGTGATAATAAGTGCCTGGCAGTTGTTTACATTTCCAACAAATATTCGGTACATTTTTAAACATTTTTGCTAATCGAACTGGTGTCATATGCCATCTGTTAAACATCTTATATAAATTTTCTTTATATGTTGCTGCCTTAGTAAGTCTAATATTTTTATCCCAAAGTTTTTGCTAATCTTCCAGATCTATAGAATATCCAAAATTCTTTGCCCATACTATCATTGTTTCTTTTACTTGTTCTTCTTCCATCTTCCAATTTAGCAGAAATTTGTAAAGTTTCTTAATCAAATTCTCATCCATTTTCAACAAAATTTTATCCAGCGGAATCTGTTCTTTATAAAATCCAGTAAATTTTATATCTTTCTCGTATCTTGTTTGAATTTGCAAATAGGACCACCATGTTAGGTCAATACCTTGTTGTTGAAGAACTTGCCTATCTTTCAGTTTTCCTTCATTGTCCAAAATCTCTTTATAGCTAACCAATTTATCATAGTTAATCAAGTTTGGGTAAGCAAATGCTTCCATTGTTGAAAGCTACTCCGGTATTTTCATATACATTTTATGTCTAATTTTCTCCCATTCTGAGAGCAGTACATTCCTTATGGCATGATTTTGGAAATATTTGTGTGCTTTAGTTTTCTCATACCATAAAAAGGCGTGCCAACCTAGTTGAAGATCATATCCCTCTAGATAAAGCAATCTTTTATTTCTCAATAAAATCCACTCTTTAAGCCAAAGCAAAATAGCTGCTTGGTAATAAAGTCTCCAATCCGGGAGTCCAAAGCCCCCTCTGTCTTTGGATTCTTGTAACAGTTTGCATTTAATTCTTGCTTTCTTTCTTTGCCATATACTGTAAATGTTAGTATTACTGCATTTAAATCATCAAAAAATTTCTTGCTCAATTTAACAGGAACTGTTTGAAACAGAAACAATAGCTTTGGTAAGATATTCATTTTAACAGTAGCTATTCTTCCTAACAATGACAGTTGGAGATTTTCCCACTTTTCCAGATCTATTTTTATTTGTTTCATTAATTTCTCATAATTATCTTCTTTTAGTGTTGTATATTTTGCCGTTAAATAAATGCCCAAATATTTAACTTTTTTAACTATTTGAAGATTTGTCGTTTGAACAAATTGAGTTTTCTGTTTATCTGTTAAGTTTTTTGTTAACACTTTAGTCTTTTCCCTGTTTATTTTCAATCCAGCCACTTCTCCAAATTTTCAATTTTCTGCAAAAGTTTAACAGCTGTTTCCAATGGCTCCTCTAAAATAAAAACTAAATCGTCCGCAAAAGCCTGTAACTTGTATTTCTGGTCTTTAATTTCCAATCATTTTATTTCCGTATCTTGTCTGATATTTCTAGCCAATACCTCTAACGTGAGGATAAATAACAAAGGGGACAGTGGACATCCCTGTCTTGTACCTTTTTTTATATCTAATCCATCTGTGTAATCTCCATTCAGAAGTATTCTTGCTGTTTGTTTTTTATAAATCGCTTGAATTGCTTTAATAAAGTTCTCACCAAAATCCATTTCTTGAAGCTGTTGAAACATAAATTGCCAATTTAGATTATCAAATGCTTTTTGTGCGTCAAGAAATATAAGTGTCATCTGGTTCCCTGGGTGATTTTCATAGTATTCCAAAACATTTAAGATAACTCTCAAGTTATTCTTTATCTGCCTTCTAGGAAGGAAACCATTTTGGTCTGAATGAATAAATTCAGTCAAAAAGTTTTTCATTCTTTCTGTCATTATTGCAGCAAAAATTTTATAATCCACATTTAATAACGATATTGGTCTATAATTTTTTGCTTGTGTAAGATCTGTGTCTTCCTTAGGTATCAAAATAATATTAGCTTCAGTCCATGAGATCAGTATTTTTGTCTGTGTAAAGATTCCATTACATACATCTTTCAAATTAGAGTTATAGTATCTTGTAATGCTACATAAACTTCTGCAGGAAGTCCATCAGGTCCCAGTGTTTTGTCTTTCTTTTGCCTTTTTATTGCCTCTGTAATCTCCATCGTTAATATCTTCTCATTCAGCCTCTGCCGCATATTCTCAGGAACCTTTGGGAGATTTGCTTCTTTTAAATAGTCCTGAATTGCCTCTTTAGGGACTGCCTCCGCCTTATAAAGTATCTCATAATAGTCCTTAATAATTTTTTTCATTACATCATTATGGAAATGCAACTCGCCCTTTAAGTCCTGTAGCTTACTAATTAATCTTTTTTCTCTTTCTTTTTTCAATCTATATGCGAGCCATCTCCCCGGTTTATTAGCATTTTAAAAAAATTCTGTTTAGTTCATTTAATCTGTTGTGCCATCATGTCCATTTCCAATAAATTTAGTTTGTGTTTTATTAATTCCATTTGTGTTTTCAGCTTTTTCATTTGGGGATTAATTTGCAGCTCAGCTTCCAAAGTACTAAGTTGATCTTTGAGGCTATGTTGATTTTTTTTTCTTTTCTTTGTTCTTTTTGGCAACATAAGTTATAGCCAAACCCCTGAAATATGCTTTTGCTGTGTCCCATAAAATGTGTATGGAGGTTTCTTCTTTTTTATTGATTTTGAAAAACAATTCCATTTCTTTTGTTGCAAATTGTAGAAATTCCTTTTCTTTCAATATCGATTTATTCCGAATCCATCTCGGTCTTTTCCTCACTCCTTTCCAAGTCATTTTAATTGGATTATGATCTACCCAAATATTTGATTCTATATCAACTTCTTGAATCATAGTCTTTAAGTCGTGAGAGGTCCATATCATGTCTATTCTTGACCATGATTTATGTCTATTGGAATAAAAAGTATATTGTGTTTTTTCCGAGTTCATCTCTCTCCATATATCCTGTATACAAAATTCATCTTTCATTTTTTAAAAGGGTTTAGGTAGAATGTTTCTTCCCTTTTTCCCTTGTTTGTTGCTGTTATAATCTCGTACTGGATCAGAAATTGCATTGAAGTCTCCAAATATGCAAAGATTATGATAATTTAAGTCCACTAGTTCATCATATAGTTGCTGAAAAAATTGATCTTGTTTTTGTTAGGAGCATATATTGCAACCATCAGTATTTGTTTTTGATTCCACGTAATTTCCACCATTAATATTCTTCCCTCTTCATCTGCGTAGATTTGTTTTGGATTCATCTTTTCTTTTATGTATAAGACTATCCCTCTTTTCTTTTGTAATGCCAAAGAAAAATAACATTTGCCTAATTTTGGTTGTTCTAAAGTTCTAGAGTGTTGTCTCTTGATATGCGTTTCTTGAAGACAAATTATGTCCATTTTTAACTTTTGTAGTCTGTGAAATATTCTACTCCTTTTTGATGGGGAGTTAAGACCATTTATGTTTATTGAAAAAATTCAATTTCCTCCATGATTTCAGTTGTCTCGGGATCTCAGTTTTTTAGGAGAGCTTATCTCTCTCTGCTCTTTGGGTCTAACATCTTCCTCTGATTGAGTCTTTTTTGACGCTTCCTCCTCTGTTTGCTTTGAAGTTTGTACGGTCATTTCTTCTGTTCCTTTGGATTCCACCTCACCTTTTCCCAAGAATACTCTATGGTTGTTGAAGAAATCTTCTGCTTGAAATGGAGTATTCACTCTATATCTTTTTGAGTCCCAAAAGATTAATAATTCTTCTGGGATCAGCCATCTAAAATTAACTCCTCTACTGATCAATTTCCTTGTTAAGAATTGAAATTCTCTTCGAGCTTCTCTTATTCTTCTAGGAATCTGTTTGAGAACAACCAATTCTTTATCTTTATATTTTAATGGTTGATCCCTTACTGATCTAAGGATCTCATCTTGTATTGCTCTTTTAGTGAATGTAACATGAACCTCCCTAGGCACTCTATTTCTTCTTGTGTAATTTGAATTAACTCTGAACGCCTGATCCATTTCTCTTTTCATTTGATCTATTTCCATTCCAAGCAACTCCGCCAATAATTCACTCATCAATAACAAAAGGTTCTCCTCCTTCTCTTCTATCACGTTTTGGAATCTTAGAAAATAAGATGACCTTTCCATTTCCATGGTACCCATACTTTCCTCCAGTTCCGCATTAGATTGCGCCAATCTCTGGTTTTCTTCTTGCAAAGCTTCTAATTTCTGGTCCACTACATCTGACTTATCTTCTATTTTTTTCATTCTTTGTTGAGTATCTGTCATCGCCTGTTGAAAAGCCTCCATTTTTAAATCCATCTTAAGCAAATCATTTTTCAAATCTTCATAGTTTTTTTCAAAATATTTTTTCATTTCCGTTTTACAATCTACAATTGCTTGGAGGATAGCTTGCGTGTCTTTTTGTTGAGTCTCCTGGTGTAAAAAAGTTGTAATTGATTTTTGAGGTGCTGGGCTCACCGAGGTTGAGGCCGGAGCCGAAGAGCCCTTCCTCACCCCTTTTGCCAGATTTGAAGCACTCATCTTCTAAATATTATATATATTTATAATCCAATAACAAGCCCATTGGCCAAATTTGTAATCCAATAGAAAGGCCCAATGGCCAGTTATAATCCACCAATGAGTCAAAAGTAAGGAAAAAAAAGGAAAAGGGAAAAAAATTATAATCCAATGCCCTCTGTTGTCAGGAGGCAAAGCCAAGGATAGTTGAAAAAAAAAAGGCGACAAAAGCCAGAATAAAAAAAAAGAAAAACTTCCAATACAAATATTATCAGAAGGCAGAAAAAAGGAGGAAGTAAAAAGAATATAAAAGGCAATGCAAAGTCTTTATAATAAAAAGCACAAAAAAGGAGGTAAAGAAAAAAAGTATTTATGTCCAACAGCAAAACAAGCCTAACAGGAACAAAAAGGAAAAGACAATGTCTAATTTATAGTCCAGTTGCTAACTTAGAGCTCTTCTCTTGTAGTTAAGAACAGGAAATAAGCAGAGATTTAAAAACAAAACCAGACACAAGAGAGGCAAAGGGAAACAATCGCTTTTTTGTGGCCTCTAAAAAAGATAAGAATGTCTGGGCATACAGCCAAGTGTCTGGACATTGAGCCAAACTCTGCAGCTGAATCAACACAGCAAAAAGGGAAAGACTAACAAGAGAGGTTACAAAATAACCACCAGAGGCCGCTCTCTTTTCCCTCATCGTTTCAATAGGGAGGAAAAAAAAGGAAAAAGTTCCGAAGTAAATACACAAAATTAAAGTTTTAAAAGTAAAAGAATTAAGGTGGCTTTTCCCGATTAAGGTGTTAATAAATCCTCTTTTCCCTCTATATTAACAGTCTAATTTCTTCAATTTATCTTCAGAAGAACAGGAAAAAAAAATCCAAAGGTTTTAAAATGAGGCTTAAACCGCCGCGTTTTGGGAGGGGGGAAGCAAAAATCCCTCCTCCTCCTCCCTTTAGGTTTCCTTTGCTTTAAAGGCAGACAGGCAATTTTAAAGGGTCCATTTGCAGCAAGGATGTTACTTGTTTCCTTCAACAGCTGTGTTCTGTCTCCAATGATCTGATGATGGCGGCAAACACAAAGCTCTCCACCTTTCCCTCGCTGGTTCCAGAGGCTAATTTGAGTTTGGAAAGCTGGCTACTGCCGGCTTTCTTTCCTCAAATATTCACCTCTCGGTGGTCACCCCTCCAGGGTGACATTCAGCCCTTTTGGGCTCGCCAGTGACAGAAATTCGGACCCTGGGAAGGGAGAGCCCTTTCCCAGGCTCTGCAACCAACGACATCACCGGAAATCCCCTCAGGGACAACTGTTTCTAATAATGGTAGATAGCCATTCTAAATGGTTAGAGGTTGCACCAGTCCCTACTACAACTACTGCCAGGACCATCCAGGAACTGCGCAGAATCTTTGCAACACACAGACTTCCAGACGTGTTAGTCTCTGACAATGGGGCTCAGTTTACCGCTTCTGAATTCCACTCTTTCCTCAGGGCAAATCTAATACGGCACGCGATGTTGGCTCCCTTTCACCCGGCCTCGAACGGCCAAGCAGAACGCATGGTCTGCACAACCAAGGAATCACTAAAACGGATTGTCACAGGGGATTGGCACCACAGACTGACAGATTTTCTACTCTGCCAACGCACAACTCCCTGTACCACCACAGGCAGAAGCCCTGCCAAACTCAGATGGGGCCGTTTGATCACCAAGCTGCACAGGCTGCACCCCAACCAGGTTGCCTCAGACTCTGCTCAGCCAAAGGCACTTCGGAATTTGCAAGTGGGTGACCAGGTTTGGACCCGGAATTATGGGCAAGGGGCTTTGTGGGTGGCAGATGTGGTTGTTAAGGTGTCGGGACCACTCTCTTATGAGGTGATCCTGGAAGATGGGCGAGTCATTTGCCGGCACATTGACCAGCTTCGTCAGAGGCTAGCGAACCAGTCGCTGGCTCAGGCCTCTCAGGAGGGCCACATGCAATGGCCATGTGACAGCAGCCCAACAGAGGAGCTTGCATGCTCCAACAGAACTCTTACTTAAGGAGACGGGGAAAAGGCCATAGGAGAGCTTCCCCCAGACAGACAGACAGTATCTGCTGAACAGGACCAGCAAACTGCGCTGAGGGACAGCCCTGCAGACTTTGCTGCATGATTGGACTTTGGTTTGGGCCGACCAGGACTGGCCAGCCAAAGGGACCTGAGTCAACCTGAGTTCAGTGGACCTCAGAGTCTTGGTCTACCCAGCCGGGCAAGCGAGCAGGTAGACCAGAAGACCCCTGAAACCCCTAGACATTCAGAATGGTCAAGAAGGCCGCCTAAATATCTGCAGGACTATGTCCAGCAATTGAGAGTTTGATCCATCTAGGGGGAAGGGGTGTAATGTATTGGCCACAACTCTTTTAAATCACTTGCTTAATGTCTGACCTACATTGCTGTATTGTTTAACAGTTGCTGTTACTGAAAGCCAGACTGGCTGTCTCCAAGCTGATAATGAGGTTTGGGGCGGGAAACTGTTACTTTAAACCTATTGGTTGCCACCTAGAGGCTAACTGTAGAAATAGCTGTGCAGCTGCCTTTAGGGCTGCTTCTGTTCTGAGTTAATAAACTTGTTGTTGTTTCAACACTCTGCCTCATTCAATGCCTAAAGAACCAAAGATATAACAACACCAAACTGGCAGATGTAGCCAACACCCCAGAAAACAAACTCAGGATTCAAAAAGATCTTGACAAACTTGAACAATAGGCCCTATCCAACAAAATGAGTTTCAATGTGGAGAAAAGCAAAGTTTTACATTTAGGCAGGAAAAATCAAAGGTACAAGTACAGATTGGGCGAGACCTGGCTTAAAATAGTAACTGTGAGAGGGACCTTGGAGTCCTAGTGGACGATCACTTGACTATGAGCCAGCAGTATGCAGCAGCAGCAAAAAAAGCTAATACAATCCTGGGTTGTATAAACAGAGGCATAGAATCAAGATCACACTAAGTATTAGTACCACTTTATAAAACCCTAGTAAGACCACACCTGGAATACTGCAGCCAATTTTGGTCACCATATCACAAAAAAGATGTTGAGACTTTGGAAAAAATTCAAAGAGCAACTAAGATGATCAACAGCCTGGAGACTAAAACATACGAAGAACGGCTGCAGTACTTGGGTTTGGCTAATCTAAAGAAAAAAAGAAATAGGGGAGACATGATAGCAGTATTCCAGTATTTGAGAGGCTGCCACAAAGAAGAGGGCATCAAACTATTCTCCAAAGCACCAGAGGGCAGGACAAGAAACAATGGTTGGAAACTGATCAAAGAGAGACGCAACCTGGAATTAAGGAGAAACTTCCTAACAGTGAGGACAATTAACCAGTGGAACAGCTTGCCTCCAGAAATTGTGGGCGCTCCATCACTGGAGATTTTTAAGAAGAGGCTAGCTAGACAGTCACTTGTCTGAGATGGTATAGGTCCTCTTGCTAGAGCAGGGGGCTGGACTAGAAGACCTCCAAGGTCCCTTCCAGCTCTATTCTATTCTATTCCAAATACAACACTAAGATACCAAAATTACAAAAATAAACTAGAGAAGAGAAGAAAGGGAAGAAATTGAATTGTATTAAGTTTAAGTAATATTAAATAAATTAAAGATATAAAATTATACACATGCATACAGTGGATATAGAAAGTCTACGCAACTGTTAAAATGCCAGTTTTTTGAGATTAAAAAGTAAGTTGAGGACTACTTGAACATATACATATACATTTGTTAGGAATAAAATTTTAGAATAAAAAAAATAAAGTTAAGTGACATGTACACATAGACTGCAAGATTTCTACACAATTTCTACATGTACACGTACCTTGTAAGAGTTCTGCACGTAGGCTATAGGATTTCCACACTGAGCTGTAGGATTTCATGATAAAATACATATAAGGGAATAGGTGAAGCAAAATAGTAAGGGGCAGGGATAATGCATTTTGTTTAGGCAGCTCTGATAAGATTGTAACCTCAGAGGAGGGGCCAAGGCGTCAGAATAGAATGTATATAATGTGTGTTTTCGCTGTGACTAGGTGTGGCTCAAATATTCATTTGGAGTCCACCATGCTTTGCAAACCGTTGTAGCCAATAAATCTCTGTTTAATTTCAACTTGCTGTTTGGTGTTATTCAGAGGGCTAGAATTTCTACCAACACATTCTGTACAGATGACCCCTAGATGTCAGCAAAATATACAGAAAATTCTAACCCTTTGCTACCATCTAATAGTTGCCTGGATGTTTGCAGTCCAACTATGGTAGCCCAGTAAAAGAAATCTATTTACAAGTAGCATAAATGTTTCATATTCGAGATAGTAAATAGGTTTACATAGAAAATAAGAATGCCTTAGAAATTCTCAGGGGGTATTATCTCAGAACTATACTGCCCCTGACAAAAAGTGTGAGAAAGCAGCTTTCTTTACACTGCAAGTTCCTCTGGAGAAAATTCCAAAATATTTTGGTGATTATTTAGGGGGGCAGTTTGCACTGATATAAAAGAGGAAGTATGTATAATATTTGGCTAATGAAAATATTGAGCTCTTTCCTATAAAACTTTGCAAAGTCCCATTTGGCCACATCCAACAGAGTCTCACCACACTTCTTTGTTGATACACATGGATTTCAGTGAGTAGCTACAGTATCCAGGCCTGCTTTTATTTATCAAATTTATATAGATCATGAGAAATGATATTACCGCTTTATAACGCCTTGGTAAGACCACACTTGGAATACTGCATCCAATTTTGATCACCAGGATATAAAAAAGATGTTGAAACTCTGGAAAAAGTGCTGAGAAGAGTGACAAAGATGATTGGGGGGGCTGAAGGCTAAAACATATGAAGAACGGTTGCAGGAATTGGGTATGTCTAGTCTAGTGAAAAGAAGACCTAGGGGTGACATGATAGCAGTTTTCCACTATTTGAGGGGCTGCCACAAAGAAGAGGAGGTCAAGCTATTTTCCAAAGCACCAGAAGGCAAGACAAGAAACAATGGATGGAAACTGAACAAAGAAAGAAACAACCTAGAATAAGAAGAGATTTCCTGACAGTAAGAACAATCAACCAGTGGAACGGCTCGCCTTCAGAAGTTGTGGGTGCTCCATCACTGGAGGCTTTTAAGAAGAGACTGGACAGCCATTTGTCTAAAATGGTATAGGGTCTCCTGCTTGAGCAGGTGGTTAGACTAGAAGACCTCCAAGGTTCCTTCCAACTCTGTTATTCTTTTTTTTAATTATTATTGAAAATTTTATAAAGTTTTTACAATAAAATACCTCCCCCCCACCCCCCATAACCCTCCCCCCTCCTTCCCAGAGCTGAATACAGGGTTAAAAAAAAACAAAAAAAACCATACAAATTAAATGAACATCAATCAACTATACATACATCCAAAAAATTAAAAGTACTTTAACTCCAATACATAGAAACAACAAATCCAACTATAGCCACATTAAACTATAAATTATTCAAAAGCTAAATAATACTTTCTAATCCCATATTTATTCTGTACAAAATTTACCCATCTTTTCCACACAGAGTTATATCTCTCTTGTGAATGGTCTTTCAGATAAGCCGAAATTTTTGCCATTTCTGATAAATAAGAAACTTTAAGAAACCATTCCTCTAAAGTAGGCAAGGAATCTTTCTTCCAATATTGCCCAATCAATAACCTTGCCGCCGTGATAAAATTCAACATTAAAATAATCTCTTTGCCATCACAATCTTCAATAATACCTAACAAAAATAATTGTGGTGTAAATTTTATCCTTCTATTAAAAATCTTCTGAATGTTCCACCAAATCTTAATCCAAAAAGCCTTTATATTTCTACATGACCACCAAATATGATAGTACATTGCATCCAAACAACCACATCTCCAACATTTGGGCTGTACATTCGGATACATACGAGACAACTTTTGTGGATCAAGGTGCCACCTATAAAACATTTTATAAAAATTTTCTCGCAAATTTTGACCTTGGGTAAACTTAACATTCCTCACCCAAATTATCTCCCATGTATCTAATAAAATCGGCTCTTCAAAATTTTGAGCCCATTTAACCATACAATCTTTAACTAGTTCTGTTTCTGAATCCAATTCCACTAAAACGTTATAAACTCTTTTTATATGAGTTCGACTTTGATCTTTAATTTGTTTCATCAAATTCATATCTTCCGTAGTAAAACCCACTTTTTGATCTATACTCCATCTTTCTAATAATTGCCTATACTGGAACCAAGAATAAATAATATTTTCTTGCGTTAATTCCTCCATAGATTTTAATTGCCAATTATTCCCTTCCAACTTAAGCAATTGTTTGTAAGAAATCCTATCCATTTTCACTCCTTTCCTTATCCCCTCTATTGCATGCCCAGGAATTCCCCACAACGGTATTCTAAAATTTAATCTATAATATTTCTTCCAGACACGCAATAAAGCAATTCTTAAAACATGGGACTTAAAAACCCTATCCACCTTTTTATTATAAATTAAATACACATGCCATCCAAATAATAAATCCCATCCCTCCCCAAAAAGTATATTTGAGTTTGTTAAGTTAACCCAATCACTAATCAACGTTAAGACCACCGCATCATAATACAATTTTAAATTCGGCACCTTAAGTCCTCCTCTCTCTCGAACATCTTGTATAATTTTAAGCTTAACTCTTGGTTTTTTCCCAGCCCAAATGAATCTATTAATACCCTTCTTCCATTCTTCTAAATTTACCTCTTTCTTTAAGATAGGTATCATTTGAAACAAAAAAAGAAATTTTGGCAGAACATTCATTTTAACTGCAGCAATTCTCCCTAACAAAGATAATTGCAATTTTTTTCCAATCATTCAAATCCTTCTGCATTTTAAGCCATAACATTTCATAATTGTTATTATACAATTTTACATTAGAAGCAGTTATAAAAACCCCCAAATATTTTACCTTTTTTACAATTTCAAAACCTGTCAAATTAACTAAAATCTCCTTATCCAAATTAGACATATTTTTAGATAATATTTTAGTCTTATTATTATTAACTTTAAAACCAGAAACTTGCCCATACTGATTTATAATCTGTATCAACTCCAATACCGAATAGGTTGGTTGAGACAAAGTAACAACCAAATCATCAGCAAAAGCTCTTAATTTGTAATCTTTCTTATTAATCATTTTCCCTTTATTTTAGATGATTCACGAATTTTAATCAACAACATTTCTAATGTTAAAACAAACAACAAAGGGGACAATGGACATCCCTGTCTTGTACCCTTTCGGATTTGAAAAACCTCAGATAAACCTCCATTAATTATAAGTTGTGCCGATTGTTTTTGATAAATACCTCTAAAAGCTTGCAAAATTTTATCCCCAAAATTCATCTCTTCAACCAACCTTAACATAAATTGCCAATTTAACTGATCAAAAGCTTTCTCAGCATCAAAAAAAATCAAACCTACAGGAATCTGATTATTTTTATCCAAATATTCTATTAAATTAATGATTTGTCTAACATTATTCTTCATATATCTCCCAGTTATAAAACCTGTTTGATCAGTATGTATCACTTGATTCAATACAATCATAAGTCTATTCGCTAAAATTTTTGAAAATTTTTTATAATCTATATTCAAAAGAAATATAGGTCTATAATTTTTAGGTAGGGTAAGATCTTGATCGTCTTTTGGAATCAAGGATATAAAAGCCCTTCTCCAAGATGGAGGTATCTCTAAACCCAATAATATACTATTAAAAAGTTTCTTGAAACTTCCGGTGGTTAGCGACGATGATGGCGGCTACATTGTAGCCGTCCTCCTGGGACAGCGTTAGATCTGCGGAGCACAGCGGACATCAGCTGGCCCGCGGCTCGAAATCCCCTTCCCGGGCGAAGGGAAGGGGTAGAGAACTACACGAATAGAGGTAGATCCTCTTAACCCCCCCCCCTGGAGTTTTTTTGGGGGGGGGAGAAAGAGCGTTCCCTCGGAGTTCGTGTTTTCTCCGCCTCCCAGCTGTTTTTGTTTCCTCGGAAACAAAGTGAAACGCCGCTACCATCTCCGCGCTTAAAGTGTTCTGGTGAGTGACTTTTAAAGCGGACAGAGCTGTTTAAAGGATTTTACTTGTAGTGTTTCATTTCTCTTTTAGTCTATGTTGATTTTTTTTCTTTTGTCTTTGCTGGTGCGGAGAGTGAAAGTAAGATGGCGATTTGAAAGTGCCTTTGTTTTTTTTTTGTTTTTTTCCGGAAAGAAAGCATTGATTTAAACGGAACGTAATGGACTATATAGTTCTTTTCTTTTAAGCTTTTCTTTTTTTTCCTGAAAGTGCTCTAGTGGCTTTGAAGCTTTTTTGCATTCTCCTTTGCTTTTTTTTCTTTCAAACTTTGAGGATTTTAGTACTTTCTTTTTCTTTTTAAGAAGGAAGAAAGAGAGAATAAGATTTTTTAAAAATGGCTTCAAAGAGGCAACCAGCTTCTACAGTTTCTAAGGTGGCTTCTTCTCCTGCAATTCTACCAGTACAACAATCTAAAGCTACACCATCAGTACAGCAACCTAAAGTTACACCCCCACCTTCTCCTCCTTTGCCAGTATTATCTGTACAAGACATGAAAGATATAATGGGAAATGCTGTATCCCAAATCAGAGAGGAAATGAAGGACCTTCTTGAACAGAATAAATCTGAAAGCAGAAAGGAAATGAAGGAGCTCTTAGAGGAGAATAATACTATTTTGAGGCAAGATATAGTAACAGCTTTATCAGGATTGGCTTCTGTGGTCAAGAAGCTTGACTCCAGAGTGGAAGAGGTTGCAGATAAAGTAGATCTCTTGGAAGATAAATTTGAAGATATGGAAAAAAAGATGGAAATTTCACAAGATGATATTCTTATGTTTCAGTACAGGGAAATGGAATATGCCCTGAGAATCAGGGGTCTGAAAGAAGATATGAATCAAGATTTGATAGAGATGGTGGTTAATGATCTTGCTCTTGTTTTGAATAGGGATAAAGATGGATTACGTAGAGAAGTGGAAAAAATTTACAGAGTTAACTCTTGGGTTGCGAAGCAAAAGAATTTACCAAGAGATGTGGTGATTTATTTTGCCAAGAGATCTCTGCGTAATGAAATCATACAAGCCTTTTATAATAAGAGGTTTCAGATTGCTGCCCAAGATGTCATCATTCTAAAGGAAATCCCATCTAAAATTTTAAGAAATAGAAAAGATTTTGCTTTTTTAGCTAATGAACTAAAAACAAGATTGATGCCATTCAGATGGGAGATTCCGATGGGTATTGTTTTGAGCCATGCGGGGACACGCTACAGACTTAATACTGTTACTAAAGCAAAAGAGTTTTATAATTCGGTCCTGGGAGCAGGCTCATCTTCACTCATGATTCAGAAAGTTTTGGATGGCAAAGAGGTGGAACAGCAGTCTGAAGGATTAGGTTTGATGGTTGCTGGAAAGTCACAGGTTGAATGGTCTCGACAAACAGAGATCAAACAGCAAAGAATGACTCGTGCTGCACATAGACGCAAGGAAAAGGAACAACAAAAGAAAGAAGTCAAAGAATCTTCTCAAGAAAGTGTCTCGTTGCCGGTGGGAGGAGCAAGACCCAAGAGCTCTGCAACACATTCTTCAATGGCAGACCTTCAGCTAGTCTTCTCCAGGCTTCTGGTTAAGGGAGATGGTAAAGTTCCTGACCTGGAATGTTAACGGCCTTAACTCCCCTCAGAAGAGAAAGAAAATCTTTCATTACTTAAAGCAACACAATAATGATATTATTTGTTTGCAGGAAACACATATTTTACCTAAAGATCAAAAATACTTAGTCAATGCTCATTTGGGATCTCATTTTGTATCTTCTGCTCCTGGGAAAAAAGGGGGTGTAATTATCTATGTTAAACAAAACTTACCAGTCTGTTTGGTAGAATCAGATCCTCAAGGAAGATATGTTATGATTGAACTTGGTTTATATGGTAAGAAAATACTTATAGTGGGATTGTATGCACCAAACCAACAACAGGAACAATTTTATAGACTGCTACATCAGAAATTAAGTTCGTTGGACTATAGATCTGTGATATTAATGGGAGATTGGAATGATGTTTTAGATACACAAAGGGATAAAAAAGGATTTTCTACTTTTTTCAAACAGGCTAAATTACCCAAAGCTTTTTTTGATTTGAAAGAGGACTGGGAGCTGAGAGATTATTGGCGTGAACGTAACCAAGAGGAGAGAGACTTCACCTTCTTTTCAGATAGACATCAATCCTTCTCAAGAATTGACTTTTTCTTGATTACAACTGACTTATATTTCAGGGTAAAGAATGTAAAAATTTTTCCTAGGTCGTTGACGGATCATAGTCCAGTTTGGATGGAGTTGGCTGATGAAAAAGAGGAGAGGAGATCATGGAGGGTGAATGAGAACTTATTTAAACAAGAAAAGAATGTTCAAAAATTAAAGGAGCATTTAAAGGATTACTTTGCTTTAAATATGCATAAGGGAACTTCAATATCAATGGTATGGGATGCAGGTAAAGCTTTCATGCGTGGGATTTTGATAAAAATGAATAATGTTTATAGACAAAAGCAGATTCAGAAACGTAAGGAACTGGAAGATGAGATTAAATTAAAAGAAAAGTCTTTGATTTTAAATCCTACAGATGAAAAGGTTAAAGAATCTATAAAGTTGTTAAAAACACAATTTAATACGTTGATGGCGGATCAAACCGCAACTAATTTATTGTTTATGAAACAAAATACATTTTGCAATGCTAATAAACCAGGGAGATGGTTGGCTTATCAATTAAGAAAGAAACAGAGACAAAGAATTATAGACAAAATAAATTATAATGGTAAATTAGTTTATCAGAAGGAGTTGATTAAGAAATCTTTTTTAGATTATTATCAAAAATTATATAAGAGTACTAATGTACAAACTTTAGATATAAATAATTATTTAAGTGAGGCCAACTTCCCTAAATTAATAGAAGATCAGAAACAAGAAATTAATGGTTTAATCACCAATGAGGAAATTGTGACAGTTATTAAGCAATTAAAATTAGGTAAAGCACCGGGTACGGATGGTTTGACATCCATTTATTATAAAACCTTGGTAGAAGAGATGATTCAACCTTTATGTGAGCTTTTTAATAATATATTACAGGGCTCAGAGATTCCTCCATCATGGCGTAGAGCTTTTATATCTTTGATTCCAAAATTGGATCAAGATCTCACTTTACCGAAGAATTATAGGCCCATATCTCTTTTAAATGTAGATTATAAGATTTTTGCAAAAATTTTAGCTAATAGGCTCATGAGGGTTTTGAATCAGCTTATACATAAGGACCAATCGGGTTTTATAACTGGTAGGTATATGAAGAATAACGTTAGACAAATTATTAATTTATTAGAATATTTAGATAAGAATAACCAAATTTCCGCAGGGCTGATATTTTTAGATGCTGAAAAAGCTTTTGATCAATTGAATTGGCAGTTTATGTTAAGATTAATTGAGGAAATGAATTTTGGAGAAAAAATATCACAAGCTTTTGGTGCTATATATCAAAAACAAACGGCACAACTTATTGTTAATGGGGGTTTGTCAGAGGTTTTTACAATAGAAAAAGGTACAAGACAGGGATGTCCATTGTCACCGTTACTGTTTGTTTTAACTCTGGAAATTTTGTTGATCAAAATTCGAGAGTCGCAGGAAATAAAAGGAATAGAAGTTAACAAAAAAGAATATAAATTAAGAGCTTTTGCAGATGACTTGGTGGTTACTTTGTCTCAACCTACCTATTCTGTAGTAAATTTATTACAACTGATTTACCAATATGGACGGGTTTCGGGTTTTAAAATTAATAATAATAAGACTAAAATATTATCTAAAAACATGACTAATTTGGATAAGCAGATTTTGGTTAATCTGGCAGACTTTGAAGTTGTTGATAAGATAAAATATCTGGGGGTTACCCTATCTGTTTCTAATGTAAAATTGTATAAAAACAATTATGAAAGGCTGTGGGTCAGGGTACAAAAAGATTTGAAAAATTGGGAGAAGTTACAGTTATCTCTTATGGGAAGAATTGCAGTGATTAAAATGAATGTCCTGCCAAAATTTCTCTTTTTATTTCAAATGTTACCTATTTTAAAGAATGAGGTTAACTTAAATGAATGGCAGAAAGGTATCAACAAATTTATTTGGGCAGGGAAAAAACCAAGGGTAAAGCTTAAAATTATGCAAGACTTCCGTGAGAGAGGTGGACTCAAGGTACCGAATCTGAAATTATATTATGATGCTGTGGCTTTAACACTAATTAGTGATTGGGTTGATTTAACAAATGTAGAAATACTCCATTTGGAGGGTTGGGATTTACTTTTTGGATGGCATGCCTATTTAATTTTTAATAAAAAAGTGGATGAAAATCTTTTTAAACAAGTAAAAGATCAAAGGCGAACTCACATTAAGAGAATTTATGGGGTGCTAGTAGAACTGGATTCAGAATCAGAACTAATTAAAGAATGTATGATTAAATGGGCACAAAATTTTGGTGAACCAGTTCTACTAGATACCTGGGAAACCATCTGGGTGAGGAATGTTAAATTTACACAAGCCCAGAACTTAAGGGAGAATTTTTACAAAATGTTTTACAGATGGCACCTTGATCCACAAAAAATGTCTCGTATGTATCCTGACTTACAGCCTAAATGTTGGAGATGTGGTTGTTTGGATGCTACTTATTATCATATTTGGTGGTCGTGTAAAAATATAAAAGTCTTTTGGATTAAGATATGGTGGAATATTCAAAGAATTTTTAGAAAGAGGGTAAAATTTACCCCACAATTGTTTTTGTTAGGTATTGTTACTGATTGTGATGCTAAGGAAGTTATATTGATGTTAAATTTGATTACGGCCGCTAGGCTGTTAGTAGGGCAATATTGGAAGAAGGAATCTTTGCCTACCTTGCAAGACTGTTTTTTTAAAGTTTCTTATTTGGCGGAAATGGCAAAGATTTCGGCTTTCTTAAAGGAGCAATCACAAGAGAAATTCTTTGCGGTATGGGAAAAATGGATAAATTTTATACAATATAAATTGGATATAAAAAAATATCATTTAGCTTTCTAATAACTTGTATATAAATTTTAATATTTTATAGATTGTACTTTTTTTATATCTCTTTTCTTCTTTCTCTTCTTTCTCTTTTTTTTCTTTTTTATTATCTTTTTTTCTTTCAAGTACTTTTTCCTTTTAATACGTATGCTTTTTTTTACATATATTTTATTGTTAATTACTTTATAAATTGTTTATGTAAGGTATTTAGATATATTTATGATTTATATTTTTTCAATTTTTTTAAGATTCTTAAAAATTTTAATTAAGCCTATACTCAGCTCTGGGAAGATCGGGGGGGGGATGGAGAGGGAGGGTTGGGGTGGGTGGGTGAGGGTTGTTTTTTTTTGTTTTTTTTTTGCTTTTTGTAAAAATATCTAAAAATTTTCAATTAAAAAAAAAGTTTCTTTAAAGGCTCTATCATCTCCTCACTTAAAGTTTTATAATAAATTGATGTCAATCCATCAGTACCAGGTGCTTTACCAACTTTTAATTGTTTAATTGCCATAATAATTTCCTGTGAAGTAATCAATCCATTGATCTCATCTCTTTGATCATTTGTTAATTTAGGAAAATGAGCATCTTGTAAATACTTATCTATATCCAAACTCTGTACCTTCTGATCCATATATAATTTTGTATAAAAATCTAAAAAAATTTTTTTTAATTAATTCTTTCTGAAAAACCACTTTACCATTATAATTTATTTTATCTATAGTTCTCAACCTCTGTTTCTTCCTTAATTGATAAGCCAACCACCTGCCTGGTTTATTTGCATTACAAAATGTATTATATTTCATATAACGTAAATTAGTTGCAACCTGATCAGCCATTAACATATTAAATTGTGTTTTAAGCAAATTTATGGAAGCCTTTACATTCTTATCCAAAGGATTCATAATTAATGCTTTTTCTTTTATTTTAATCTCATTCTCCAATTCTTTACGTTTTTGCATTTGTTTTCACCTATAAACATTATTCATTTGAATCAAAACCCCATGCATATAAGCCTTACTGGCATCCCAAACCATTGCCATTGAAGTTCCCTTAGACATATTTAAAATAAAAAAAAACCTTTAAATATTCTCTAAGTTTCTGTACATTCACCTCATATCCAAATAAATTCTCATTCAACCTCCAAGATCTTCTCTCCTCCTTCTCAGCAATTAATTCCAACCATACAGTCAATGTCCTTGGGAAAATTTTTACATTTTTAACACTAAAATATAAATCCTTAGTAATAAAAAAAAAAATCAATTCTTGAAAACGATTGGTGCCTGTCAGAAAAAAATGTAAAATCTCTCTCCTCCGTATTACGTTCCCGCCAAATATCTCTCAATTCCAAGTCATCTTTCAAATCAAAAAAGGCCTTAGGTAGTTTAGCTTGCTTGAAGAAAGTAGAAAATCCTTTGTTATCTTTATGTATATCCAAAACTCCATTCCAATTCCCCATCAAAATAACAGATTTATAATCCAATAAAGTCAATTTTTGATGTAAAAGCTTATAAAACTGTTTTTGTTGTTGATTAGGAGCATACAAACCCACTATAAGCAATTTCTTACCATATAATCCCACTTCAATCATAACATATCTTCCTTGAGAATCAGAGTCTATTAATTTAGCTGACAAATTTTTCTTGACATAAATAACAACACCCCCTTTTTTCCCAGGAGCAGAAGATACAAAATGTGAACCCAATCGAGCATTAATCAAATATTTTTGATCCTTAAAAATAATATGAGTTTCCTGCAAACAAACAATATCATTATTATATTGCTTCAAATAATGAAATATTTTCTTTCTTTTCTGTGGAGAATTAAGGCCATTAACATTCCAGGTCAGGAGCTTTGCCATCTCCTCCAGCTGCAAGCCTGGAGAAGACTGCTCGAAGATCTACCATCGAAGATCGAATCATCGAGGATCTCTTAGGTCTTGCTCCTCCCACAGGCTCAGAAACAGATTCTTGTGTAGATTCTCTTATTTCCATCTTCTGTTGCTCCTTTTCTTTTCGTCTATGAGCTGCTCGGGTCATTCTCTGTTCTTTTATCTCAGCAGACTGCTGTAACAACTCAGCCTGTGATTTTCCAACTTTCATTGATACAACATCTTCAACCAACTGCTCTCCCTCTTTCACATCAAGAACTTTAAACCATGGAGGTGATGATGAGCGAGCTCCCAGGACAGAAATGTAAAACTCTCTTGCCTTTGAAACAGTGTTAAGTCTATAACGTGTCCCCACATGGCTCACTACAATTCCAATTGGGATATCCCATCTGAATGGCATCTGTCGTTTTTCAAGTTCATCTGATAGGAAAGCAAAATCCTTCCTTCTTCTTAAAGTTTTTGATGGAATCTCCTTTAGAATTATAACATCCTGAGCAGCAATCTGAAATCTCTGATTATAAAATGCTTGTATAATTTCATTGCGTAAAGATCTTTTTCCAAAATAAATCACCACATCTCTGGGTAAATTTCTCTGCTTTGCAATCCATGAGTTAACTCTGAATATTTTTTCTATTTCTCTCAGTATCTCCTCTGGTTCTATCTCCAATATCACGGCAATATCATTTGCCACCACCTCCCTCAGATTTTCTTGCATATTTTCCCTCAGACCTCTGATTCTTAAAGCGAACTCCATTTCTCTATACTGAGACATAACAATTTCATCCTGTGAAATCTCCACCATTTTTTCCACACTTTCAACACGGTCTTCCAATAAATCCACTTTATCTGCAACATCCTCAATACAATAGTCCAGCTTTTCAACAACAGAGGCGAGTCCTTGCAAAGCCTGTACTATATGCTCCCTCATAACTTTATTTCTCTCTTTTAAAAGTTCCTTCATTTCTTGTCTAATTTGACACACAACATTACCCATAACATCTTCAATATATTTTACCATAAGTGGTGGTACAGGCAGAGCGGGTGGTGGTGATCTAGGTTTAGATTGTTGAGCTGTCAGTATTGCTGGAGAGGAAGCCACCTTAGGCACAGCAGAGATCACTTGATGCTTCGAAGCCATTTTAAAAAGTTTTTCTCCTTCTTGAAAAATCCAAAAGACCCAAAAAAAAAAAAGAAGAGGGGAAAAGAAAAACCCTCTTCTATTTATAAAAAGAAAAAAGAATATTTATCCTTCTCATGCAAACACCCAGAATCCCAAAAGTTGCTGAAACTTTATAACAAAAAAAAAAAATTAATTGAAAAATGAAAGTCCTTTCCTCACTTTCCTTTCATGCGCATGAGAAAGAGAAACCTCTCATCGCCATTTTACTTTCCCTTAAAGTAAAGAAAGGGAAAAGATTATTCTTCTCCAGAGTTAAAGTCCAAGTTTAACATATAAATTCATTCCGCTGATAAGCTCTGTCCGCTTCAAAATCAACTCACCAGTTCACTGTAATTGCGGATGTGGAAGCGGCGTCTTGCTTTGTCCCCAAAAAACAAAAAGGGACAAAGGCGTCAGAGAAGTGGAGAATGCCTCGGACTCCATGGGAGCTCACCCTTCAACCCCCCCCCCAAAAAAATCTTTAAGGTCTTGAGTGCTCTACCACTATCCAAGGAAAAAAACTCACCTCTTTCCCTTTGCCCGGGAAAGAAGTTTCAAACCGCGGGCCAGCTGATGTCTGCTGTCATCCGCAGTTTTTACACTATCTCGGATGGACGGCTACAAAGTAGCCGCCATCGGCACAGCGCAGCGCCATCGGAACCCAACTCTGTTATTCTGTTAGCTGCCCATCTCACAAATGTGATTCTGGGTGACATACAGCAAACACAGACAGTTAAAAACAAATATAAACTATTAAATAATTTATAATTATAATGTATATATAGTTATATATAATCATAAATAGAACCAAGACTGTGGGAGAATGGACAACATCCTCAACACAATATAACCATCAGGCAGGCTGCCTGTTCCCATGGGATCCCCAAGGTTTTTATTTTCTACAATACATCTTTCTCCCATACACAACAGCAAACCTTTTCTGACCATCATGTTATCTTAAAAAAATAGGGCAGTTCAAGGAATTGCAGGGCCAAGAAATAAAAGGGTATATAGTAATGAAATAAAGTATTTTTGCATCTCTTCTTTCTCTCTCCTGTTTCCTGCTTAGTAGTGGGTACATTTGAGAAAGGATGCAGAAATCCTTCCCATTCTTCTTCTGTATAATAAAAGTTCTCCTATTGTCAAAACAAAAAACACTCCAAGTTTGGTTTTTTCAGTGTCTACTTGCATGAACTCAGCACTTAAGTACATGCTATACCTAGCTGGGAGCAAGGAGTTACAGTATGTCTCTTTAATTTATTCATCATAGATGAGCATGTGTGGAAGGGACAATACTTATTCATTTCATTTTTATTTATTAAATTTTTATGCCGCCCATCTCCCCTTTATGGTGACTCCTATTTATTTATATTCTACATGTGAGAAATGAAGCTCACACTCACATTGTTAGAAATAACAAAGTGTTTTATTAGAGCTTTTGCAAAAGCTGGTGGATCTCCAAGCATACAAGCAAGACAGAGAGACGACACCAGTTACAGATCTCAGCATATTTTATACAGTATATTCCTCTCACTGGCTGCTTGTCCATCCTTCCCAGGTCCAGTTGATAGGCCCAGGTCAGTCACATGCTAACAGTCAACCTATAAGTCACCATCAAACCTAAGTGCTTAAAATTAGTTAAGCCCTTATTGTCACCCAAACTTGCTAAGCACTCAGCCCCTTCATTTCTCACCTCTTTGGTATTCTCTTATCAGTTCTCTTGTTTATCTGAACAATACAGTACCTGGTATATATCTCAAGCCAGAAGCTGTGTGTGTCATTGCTTAGCAGAGTTCATGCATTGAGTAAACATGGCTGTGCTTTGGATATGTAGTAGTGTGGCTATACTTTAAAATACTAACTCTAGGTAGTTTGAACAAAGAATTAACCTTGTCATTCATAAGCTATGTGCTAGTCTACATTATGGAAAATTACAAGTTATTATATTATATCTCACAATCCACCCTTTTTCTTTTACCCTACTTGGAATTTTCCACAGTCAAATACATTTCAAACCTTTGTAACATCATTTCAGCCTTTTTATCTTCATTTCTCCCTTGTAACAACCGCTGAGTAATACAAGTTCTAAAACAGATAACAATCAAGGGACAATACTGTATAAGACAACATGCTAAAAGTAAAATAATTATTACTTGTCAAGGTAATGATTTAAAAGCTAACCAGCTGATGTAATGCAAGATGTAAGACGGGCATGTCAAACTCATGATGTAATATGACGTCGTGCAACGTATTGGGCCGGTTTTGCCATCGTCAGCAATGGGGTGGGTGCGGCTTCCACGTGATGCATCCGGCCTGTGGGCCAGCAGTTTGACACACCTGATGTAAGATGTAATGATGGGAATGACTCAGCAGGGTCTGTGTCTCTTTAAGAGTTTTGTATAAAAGGGAAGGCTCCGCAGATGTGTTCTCTCTCTTGCATTTCCTACTGTAACTGTGGTTTGTTGGATTCTGCTGTATTAGCTTGTGTATGTATACTGTCCCTGGTGTATGATATTGTAGATAATGTAAGATAAACCACCATTTACTATAGACCACTGTTTACTGTGTTTACTCCTGGGTTATCTCATGCAATAAGACTGTGCACGCTCTGACAGGTTATGGGCACAGAGTGAGGAGAAACCCAGTGAGAGCTTGACCCAGAGCCAAAGGAGTTAAGGCTTGTGGTTTGTTGTGGTTTGTGGTGGTAGCAGGCAACATGGACTCCATCAGCATAATGGGAGGAGGTTTCGTAGTATCTCGCCTGAATGAGACAAACTACCTCTCCTGGTGTCTGAAAATGGAGATGTACCTGCAAAGGGAGGAGTTGTGGATGATAGTTGCTGATCCACCTGCAGCCCTGGATGATGGGGACCGGAGAAAGAATGAGAAAGCATTGGCCAGCATAATCCTGAGTTTGGAGGATAGACAGCTGATACATGTGAGGGGTCTCCAGTCTGCTGAAGAATGCTGGGAAGCTTTGCACAGTGTGTACATGAGAGAGACTGTGAGCAGCAAAGTAATGCTGACAAGAAAGCTATGTAAGGCCCAGCTGAAACCGGGAGAGAGCATGTCTACTCATTTGGAGTCCATGAGAAAGACATTCCTAGATATAGAAGAAAGAGGAATGACCTTTACTGAGGCACACAAGGTGCATGTGGAGCTCAATTCATTGGACACTTCATGGGACATCCTAGTGACCAGTTTAGAGTCCATGCAAGAGAGGGACTTAACCATGAGTTATTTGACTGGCCAGTTACTGGAGGAGGAACAGAAACAGCTGGAAAGGCAGCAGAGAGAGGGTGACAATGCACAGACCAGGCCTACAACTGCAACGTCCAAAGATGCCAGTAGAGAAGCTGAGAATGTTTGCATGGTGAAACGCTGCTTCAAGTGTGGTTCTACAGAGCATCTATCAGAGTGTCCGTTGTTGTCCGTAGGAAAAGAATGCAGGAATGCCGGTACACAGTGCAATTATCAAAGCTTTTATTCTTTGACAAAACAAAAGTTAGCACTGGGAGTGGTTTGCTCCCAGTGCGTTACATAGGATTGCCACACCCTACATTCCCACCCCCAATTACAAACTAGCATCCGCCCTAACTGTATAAATGTTCCGCCCCCACCTTGTTCACACCCCCCCCCCACACGCGAAGCCGCTCCACTGGCGTCCACCATGACCTGCAGTCCCCTGTGATATGATTTCGGCAACCACCTGGCCTCTGTCGGACCGTTCAGGTAAGACCACCCCAGACCCACCCCCCAAGCTGTCCCTGCAGGTCGCCGACCCAACCAAGGGGTCCAGACAGGCCTCCGCTCCTGCCGACGGTGGCTGCGTTCTTAATTTCATGCCCACTGTCGGTGTTTCGTTATTCAGCTGTTTCTGCGCATGTCCACTCTGGGTGGGTTGTTTTCCCGGCAGCGACATGCAGAGGCTGCTGGGAAAAGATGGCACCGCGCCATAGTCCATCGTCATTTCTCCAGCGTTGGTCTGTGGACACCAGGACCGCCCGTCCCTCAGAACACATGACTTAGAATAACTGAAGACCACGGTCCCCGGCTTAGTTGGGAGGGTTGGTGTGTCGGCGGTTTTGTTTCCTGGCTTGAAGGTAATGGTGGCGGGGTTTGGCGGCTGCGGATTCTGGTGTGCACCCCCCCACCTTCGGATGGCAAGCCCCGTGAGGCTTGACACATCTCCAGAGATGCTGCCCTGAGAGGAGAAACAGAGGAACAGTGAAACAAGGTTGTAGAGCTACACAACCAACATTTTCCCTGGCAGCAATATTAACTGAAAAAAACAGTTGGTTGTTCGACAGTGGGGTGAGTCAGCATATTGCAAATGGCCCACAAATGTTTTCAAACCTAAGACCAGCTAAACAAACATTTGTTAGCTTGGTTAATGGACAACAGTCTGCTGTTAAAGGGGAAGGTAAAGTTTATGTACCTGGTATTGGAGAAAAATTGGATAATGTATTATATGTACCACAGTTAGACCATAATTTACTCAGTATTTTGAGCTTGGATAATATAGGGTATGAAGTACTGTTTACAAAGGGTCAATACACCATCAGGAAAGGTGGGAGGATTTGTGCACAAGGTGTTAAGCTGGCTAATTTATATGTGTTAGGAAAGAAGCAGGATGGTTGTGCACAAGCAGTTACAAACACTCCCATGCATGATAATTGTGTACATTTATTACATAGGAGGTTAGGTCATGCAAGTTTTAGAGTGCTGCAAAGGATGCCAGACTTAGCTGAGGGACTTAAAGTTAAGCAATGTAACACATATTTAGATTGTGCTATTTGTAAGGAGTCTAAGTCCAGAGTGTATCCTGTAAGTAAGAAAAGCTCAAGGCAAACAAACAGAGTTTTGCAGTTAGTACATGCTGATTTAATTGTTCCTATGGTGCCCTCTCTAGGAGGGGCTAGGTACATACTAGTCTTAGGAGATGACTACACCAGATATGGGTTTTGTTATTTATTAAAGAGCAAAACAGAAGTTCTTCAACAGTTCAGGCAATGGGTGAACTTTGTAGAGCGAAGATATGGCCATAAAGTATGCCAGCTGCAAACAGACAGGGGAACAGAGTTCATGTCTGACAATTTCCAAAAGTGGCTGAGGAACTTAGGCATAAGGCATAGACGTACAAATCCATACTCACCAACAGAAAATGGGGTAGCTGAACAGAGGAATGGCATTTTGCAAACCATGAAAGACTCACTGTTGGCAGATGCAGGAATGAGTAAAACGTACTGGGGGGAAGCCATCAAAACAACCAACTATTTAGTAAACAGGGTATCAATGAAAATCCATATTTCCTATCAGAACCCATTCATTGGAGGTTATTTTTTCATTCTTACTCCTGTGGGTTCTCCCATACTGCTGGGGGGAGGGGGAAGCCATGGGCACTACAATGTATCTTCTTTGGTTAGCTATAACTGCTACAATGTATCCTCTCCGCTTTCCTCTATCTGCTTGCTCTTTGAACTATTTCCCTTGATGCCAGCCTGGGGTGAGAATGGAATGCGCCTCCGGCCATCTGGCTTATCTCTAGCTACAAAAGAAGAGGCACGAAGACCTAACGGCCTAATAACCTTGGGAACATCTTATCAATCCCTTTCCCACAGCAAATTCACACCTGGAAATTGGCCCATTTGAACTGACTGGATGGACTATTGGGGTGGGGTTTGCTAGTTGCTCTTTTAACCTATTGATTCGCACTGGAATCCCTCAGATCCTGCTTTCTATGCCTTCTCCTAATAAAAGTTCCTTTTGGAATGAAGTCGTTCCAGGAGTTCTGGTTTCTTGGGAAGAGGGATTGAGGCAGGTCCTTACATTAGGCAGGATCTGCAGAATTCGGTCAGCCCGGAAGGAAGACCCTTACCACGGGGACTGCACAAATGATGTTGGATTTAGGCACAGAGAAGGAAGAAGGCAACATGAAGGGGGGGGGGGATTTTCCCTCCAGGTTGGCCTAAGTGGATGCAGTTTGCATTCCTCCAGTTCTTCCAACAAAGCCATGGCCACTGAGCACTGGAATAAATTGAGGTGGTCAATGGGCATTGGGAAGAAGGAAGACTGGGATCAGAAAGTGAGGAAGGTGACTCTCAAATGGGGAAGTCACCAACCAGGCTGGAAATGGGAGATGGAGAGGTCACTCCGCCTCGACGAGGACGAGAGACCGGCCCACTCAAGCCATTTCCTAGAGCAAGCCATCGACATGCTGAGAATCACATTTGACTCCCGCAAGTAGGAGAAAGCCGATCCGTGCTGGGGCACAGCAAATCCCGGCCTGACAGAAGAAAAAGGTGGCTCAGAAGCTGAAATGGTGAAGCTGGGCCCTTTCACCAGTGCCTCGGAGGCTGCAACCACAGTGACAGGGGCGGCCACCCCCGCATGAGCTGTGCCAGCCAACGGAGATGGGCATTGGAGAGGCCACTGGTCCGGATGGAAATTCCCACCTTTGGGGGTAAAGTGCAACAGGGAAACTCAGTAATTGGGGTTCTTCCTAGCCCATGTCCTGAGGTATAAAGAAGAATATGGCTGTGATATCCCCAGTGACCACGAACGGGTGAGAATCATAACCAAGGCTCTGGAGGGAGTGGTGGCTGAGTGGATGGTGACCCTACATGATGCCGATGCTCCGGAACTGCGGAACTTCAACCACTTCATGGCTGCCCTGAGGAGGAGGTTCAAGAACCCCTTGACCAATTGGAAAGCTAGGGAACACATAAAGATGGTGAAACAGGGCCGTCGCCCGATGGCAGAATACTATCATGCCCGTCCGTCGTCGTCTAGTTGAAAAGATCACAGGAACGCAGGTATGAGGTGCAAGTCAGGGTTTTAATCCTTAACAAACAAAGTCAGCACTGGGAGTGGTTTGCTCCCAGTGCTTCATATAACCGTGCCACGCCCAAAACCCCACCCTCCAGCTGCTAACTACCATCCGCCCCACTACCCTTAAAGCCCCGTCTGTTTGGCCCTGCCCTTCCCCTAAATCAGCCCCTCCCTGTCGTCCCTCTTCCTGTTTGTCTGAGATGGAGCTGTCTGCCAGCATGCCACTTCTGTTGTTCTCTGGCCCTTCTGTCTCTTCGTGGCCCCTTGCCAGCTCTCCTCCAGCTGCAGGCAGTTTTGTTCGGTGTTTTGCGCCCCGTGGCACCCAGCCCCGCTGCTCAGCTGGTCTCCTGGGCTCCTGCTGCACAGCTGGTCTCATCCCCAGAGGCTCAGCTGTGCGCGGCCCCCTCCACCATCTGGCATCGGCATCACAGTGATTTACCGGGCGTCGGCTACTCTCAGCAACAACGCCCCTTTGCCTTCCGACGCTCAGCTGATCAGCGGGGCGGCGAGGCTCAGTCTTTGCTGGTATCGGCCAGGGCGGGGTGGCGTGTGGCATCAGGGTGGTGTGCAGCGGCGGTCAGCTGTGTTCTGAGGTACCCCCCCACCAAAGACTGGCAAGCCCCGTGGGGCTTGACATGCGCCCCCCTCTACCACGTCTCCACCTGGAAGGTAAAGAGATTGGTGAATCTACCATTCCACAGTTGTTACTACCCGGCTTCCCCGGACATCTATGGTAGAATGCCCGTATGAGTTGGGGAGCGTGCACATCTGCCACTCCAACCCAGGATGCCTCGGAGAGGGGGTATCCCTTCCACCGGACAAGATACTGTAAGTTGCCGTGGCAGACCTGTGAGTCAACAATATACTGTACTTCATAATGCGACCCAGTTATCGGCCCTGGTGCGTTAGAACCAGCAGGGACCCCATGGACCGGCTTTAATAAACTCCCATGAAACACGGGGTGTATTTTTCCCAGGAATGGAGGCAATCGTAACCGCACCGTTACTGGGTTGATCACCTTAATTATCTGGAAAGGCCCTACGTCTTTAGGGCCTAGTTTCTTGCAGGGTAGCCGCAGTCGGAGGTACTTCGTTGACAGATATACCCAATCCCCCACCCAGAAAGGCTTGTGGACCGCCCTCTTTTTGTCAGCCTGGGCTTTTACAGCCGCTTCGGCCTGGGCCAGAGCGTCCTTCACACGTCCCCACAACCCCACTACCTGTGACATCCATGATTGGGGGGTATGTGGTGTGCCCATTCCCTGAGGCCATTCTGAGATGGGTACAAACTCCACTCCGTGTACCACCTGAAAAGGGGCAAACCCGGTGCTACTGTGCACGGTATTATTGTACGCCACCTCAGCAAATGGCAAAAGGTCTACCCAGTCCGTTTGCTGGTATGTGACGTAGCTGAGGAGGTAGTGTTACACCATAGCATTTGCCCGCTCTGCAGCCCCGTTGGTACTGGGGTGGTATGCAGAGCTGAGGCCCTGAGATGACCCTACCATTTGAAGGAATGCACGCCAAAAGTGCGCCGTGAATTGCACCCCCAGTCTTAGATTACACGTCGGGGCACTCCATGAAGACGGTAGACGTGCTATATGAAAATCCTGGCCAGTCGCTGGGCCAACGGTAACCCCTTGCAGGGAACAAAATGAGCCTGCTTTGAGAAGAGGTCGATAACCGTCCATATCACAGTGTATCCCCGGCTCCGTGGTAGTTAAACTATGAAGTCCATAGCGATTTCCTCCCAGGGATGGGTTGGGTCAGCTACTTTTTGCAACAATCCCATTGGCTTTCCCACACGGGGTTTTGAAGTAGCACAAATGTGGTAGTTCTTTACGTATGTTTCCACTTTGGGTTTCATTCGGGGCCACCAGAACTGTTGCCGCACCAGGTGTAATGTCTTTAGGAGCCCGAAATGTCCGGCCTGTTTGGCATCATGGCATCGCTGGAGGACGGTGTGTCGTAAGATTTCAGGAATATAGAGTTTATCACCCTTCCAGGCCAGCCCTTCTCTCTGAGTCAACAGTCCCGGATGACCCCATAGCCACCCGTCGTCCGATACAGCTGCTCGTAGCTCCGGGAGTGCTACGTTCATTGACATACATGATGCTACGCGAGCTATCCCTTGGTTATAGGGTGGCATAATCGCCTGCACCACCTCCTCCCTCTTACTATGGTATTGCAGCATGTGAGATAAAGCATCCGCGAGAAAGTTTCTGCCTCCTGGCACGTATTTCAGATCAAAGCGAAAACGAGCAAAGTACTGAGCCCATCTAATGTGCGTAGGTGACAGGCGCCGTGGTTTATGTAACGCTTCGAGGTTTCTGTGGTCAGTCCACACCTCGAACGGCAGTGCCGCACCCTCCAGGTGATGTCGCCACGTTTCCAATGCCCACCGAACAGCGAATGCCTCAATTTCCCAAATAGCCCACCCCTGTCGGGCCGTAGCGGAGACCGTCTGGATTACCTCCTCCGACGAAGCCTCAAGTCACTGGACGGCGATCCGGAAGGCCCGACATTCAGCTGAGGGCCGCGCACGCGCAGGAGCTGCTCCGACGGCCAGCTGATTCTGCCGGAGCCGCACAGGGGCAAACGGCGCTCCCGCAAGCACAACGCATGCGCAGATGCTGCAATTACTGACTTTTATGCAAGCCCCGTATGTGGACATTAGGCTGAGGCTGTTTTCACTAATAGACCCAGCTGGGCTGCCGAAGCGTCGGGAAGCTGCCGGAGCATCGGGAAGCGTCGGGAGGCAGCTGCAGGTCTGCATAATTTGGATGGATGGCCATGTAGGGGGTGTTGGGCGGTCCGGAAGAGGGTGGTGGTGCATGGGCGGTAGCACGGGTGTGGGTTAGGCGGGGTCTTTGTAAACTGTATAAAAGAACCATGACTGCAATGGTTGTCAGTGCTGACTTTAATTCATTCCTTTACTGAATAAAACACTGGAAGTTCTTCGTTCCTGACGTGGTGATTTTGACTCAGTTGATTGTGTGTCAAGACGAGGCAACAGTAAGTCAGCACTCCCCTTGCTCATTCATTGGAATAACCGTGGAGCAGACCGAAGGCAGCATGGCAGAAGGGGTGCAAGATGCTGATTTGGCTGCGGATATTCCTGGGCAGACAGAGGACCAGCGCTCGTCTGTGGATCCAGGTGCAGTGATGGAGGGACCAGTGGTTTGCCCGAAGGAAAAGAGTATTCCACCAGTTGTGGATGTGGACCTTGGGATTAAGCAGAGGCCGGCAGTAATCGAGGCGGCTGGGTGGGGACTGAATCCCACTTTGCAACATGTGGACACTGATCGCCGGTCCATGCTGGGTGACAGAGACTCTGCTGTGGGATGGAGGGAAAGGAGAGTGGTCAGCGATGAGGAGGGCGATTGGAGTTACTCCACCACTCCTGGACAGTACACCCTTGATGTGTTAAAGGCTAGGTTTGGGGAACCAGGGTTCCTTCCCAAACAGGGGATGGCCTCCCAGCGTCCTATTGATTCACCCGGATTCCATCTGGCTAGCCCACAGTTGAGGGTGTCAACAGCACAGCTGGAGCAAGGGGGACATGGTGGGGTGAGAACGGGACCCATATATGCCACCCGTACCACCCCTGTTTCCCTGCCCTTGGGTCCTGGAGATCTTGGCCGACAGTCTGCCATCACGGGGGGACAACATGGTGGCCAGCCGGCTTTAGTGTGGCCCACGGGTGTACCATGGACCCCTCCGTCGATTGGGATTACCTTTGACGGTGATCCGGACAAATTGGCCATGTTTTTAGGCCATGTGTTAAACCACTTAAATCGCTTTGCAGCCCATTATACCTCCCAATGGGCCATAGTGGTAGCGGTGACAGCCAGTCTGCAAGGTGAGGCGGCTTCATGGGCAGCAGACCTGTTTGGGGATCACGCCAGTGAGCTGGCCGACATAGGTTCTTTTCTGGAGGCCTTGAGGATTCGGTTTGAGGATCCTACCAGGGCTCAGAGAGCGGAAGCAGAGATAGTGACCTTGAGACAGGGAGGTAGGCCGGTAAGAGAGTTCATTAGGGAATTCCAGCGTGTGGCAGGCCGATTGAGATCCTGGCCTGAGAAATTGCTGGTGCATCACTTCAAGCATGGACTCGATGTGGAGCTCCGTCAGGCTTGTCTGGTGAGAGGGGTGCCGCCTCGTCTACACGAGTGGTACAAGACAGTGACTGAACTCTATGCTGGGTTGCAAGAAATAAGTCCAGGTGCACCCGCCTCCCTTCCGGCATCCACTCAGCAATCAACCAGTAAGCCGAGGGCTTTGGGAGTTCCAGCACAACCAGTTCCACCGGGGGCGCCAAGGGGGATATTCCGTTGTTTCAGGTGCAATAAACCAGGTCACAGGGTGGCCCAGTGTCCAATATCACCAGGACGGGGAGCGCCTTCGGGACAGTCCGGTCTGGTGACAAGAAGGCAGGAGGTCACGCCGTTTCGGGGAAAGGATCAAATGAGGGCTTTGCAGGATGAAAGCAGCACTCCCTATGGGCCTTCACCAGCAGTGGCGGTTTCAACCCCGGAGGTGGTACCTGATAAGTACGATCAGGAAGATCCGGAACAGGATCCCATGGTAAGTAGTCCAGTGGTACCATTCACCATACCAATCTGCCTGATGAATTGTAAATCTGGCCAACGCATAGCGTGTAAAGCGTTGATAGATTCAGGCTGTACCCGGTTTTTGATCAGTAGGAAAATGGCAGATGCGTTGGGACTTCGACTGATCGAGTTGTCTCGACCGATCAATTTCGAACAGGTGGATGGATCCTTGCTAGGTGGGGCGCCAGTTTCTCAAGTAACTGACCTGGTACAGCTAGAGATGAGGGATCATCGGGAGTTGATACGTTTTATTGTAATTCCCTCAATGACCGAGGAAGTGATCTTGGGGTTGGCCTGGCTTGACAAATGGCAACCGGCTATCTGGTGGGCAGGTGGATATCGCCGTATGAGATTAGTTGTAGGTCCCCAGCCTCCGGTCACTGATAGGGAGAATCCATATGTACAATTACCACCTGCCAAACTACTGGGTAAAGAAAGGATCAAAGTGGCGGTAGAGGCTAGTGAAAGTAAACGGTTGTTCCCTGTGGAATATGAAGACTTAAAGGACGTGTTTAGTGAGTGGGAATGTGATGCGTTGCCGCCACACCGCTCTACCGACTGTGCGATAGATATCATACCGGGGGCAAAGCTGCCAAAACCCCGGATGTACCCCATGTCTCCCAAGGAGTTGGAGGAACTAAGAAGGTATATTGATAAAAACTTGGGGCGTGGATTTATACAGCCAGCCCGATCTCGGATTGCGGCTCCTGTGATATTTCAGGGGAAAAAGGATGGTGGGTTAAGGCTTTGCGTGGACTTTAGGGGGTTGAATGCGGTATGCACTGAAAATATGTATCCATTACCCTTATTGAAAGACATGCTAACTCATTTATCCCAAGGGAGGGTTTTTACTAAGCTTGATTTGAGGGAAGCATACTACCGAATCCGAATAAAACCGGGAGACGAGTGGAAGACCGCGTTTAATTGCCCTTTAGGGAGCTTCCAGTTCACTGTCATGCCGTTTGGGTTAAAGGGAGCGCCTGCAGTATTTATGCAGACCATTAATGCGGTGTTGCATGAACATTTATATCGCGGGGTGTTAGTGTACCTGGATGATATTTTGATCTATTCTAAGACCATGGAAGAGCATATACGATTGGTCAGAGAGGTCTTACACAAACTCCTCCAGGCCCAACTATTCGTGAAGCTCTCAAAATGCGAGTTTCACAAAACCCGTATTGAATATTTGGGATACAAGATATCAGCCTCAGGAATAGAAATGGATCCGGCAAAGGTGAAAGCAGTACTTGAGTGGCAGGCGCCTAGGACGAGACGCCAGTTGCAAAGTTAATTACAGTATTTGATTAGGTGGAAGGGTTACCCTCTATCTGACGCTACGTGGGTACGGGCAGATGATGTAAGGGCTCCTCTGTTGATTAAACAATTCCATGATCAAAACCCTAGGAAACCAAACCCCGGTAGTGTAGTGGGGGTCGAGAAAATGGATGCGAGGGGATCGATGTAACGTATCTTCTCTTTTCCTCAGGGGGAGCCTTGGTAAAGGGGGGCAGTATGTCGGGCCGTAGCAGAGACCGTCCGGATTACCTCCTCCGACGAAGCCTCAAGTCACTGGACGGCGATCCGGAAGGCCCGACATTCAGCTGGGGGCCGCGCACGCGCAGGAGCTGCTCCGACGGCCAGCTGATTCTGCCGGAGCCGCACAGGTGCAAACGGCGCTCCCGCAAGCACAACGCATGCGCAGATGCTGCAATTACTGACTTTTATGCAAGCCCCGTATGTGGACATTAGGCTGAGGCTGTTTTCACTAATAGACCCAGCTGGGCTGCCGAAGCGTCGGGAAGCCGCCGGAGCATCGGGAAGCGTCGGGAGGCAGCTGCAGGTCTGCATAATTTGGATGGATGGCCATGTAGGGGGTGTTGGGCGGTCCGGAAGAGGGTGGTGGTGCATGGGCGGTAGCACGGGTGTGGGTTAGGCGGGGTCTTTGTAAACTGTATAAAAGAACCATGACTGCAATGGTTGTCAGTGCTGACTTTAATTCATTCCTTTACTGAATAAAACACTGGAAGTTCTTCGTTCCTGACGTGGTGATTTTGACTCAGTTGATTGTGTGTCAAGACGAGGCAACATGTGGTGTGGTGAATTTCTGGGATGTGTATGCACAAGGTCGTAGTGCCCCCTGGTGATTCCGCTGGAGTAACATGGCCCCAACAGCCACGTCACTGGCATCGGCTTGTACTACAAAAGGGGCATCGGGGTTTGGGTGGAGCAGCACAGGTTATTTGGCAAAGAGGGCTTTGAGATCCTCGAAAGCCCTCTGACAGACCATGGTCCACTCTAATGGTTGGCCAGGCCGTGGTTTAGTAGTTAGGTGTTTTGTCCACAACAGCTCCATCAGGGGGTGGGCTACGGTGGCAAATGAAGGGATAAATTGCCAGTAGAAGTTAGCAAACCCCAAAAAGCTCTGTAGCTGTCGATGGGTTCTGGGAGCCTGCCAGTCCAAGACCGTCTGTACCTTCTGGGGGTCCATTTCCACCCTGTCCCCCAAAATCCAATACCCAAGGTAGTCCAGACGGTCCCGGTGAAATTCACATTTCGACAGTTTCACATACAATTTAGCAGCAAGGAGCTTCTGTAACACCTGTCGTATGAGGCAAATATGTTCCTCCAAGGTGGCAGTATAGATGAGGATGTCGTCGAGATACACCAGGACCCCGCGGTAGAGGTGTTCATGCAACACCTGGTTGATTAGTTGCATGAACATTGCAGGGGCTCCCTTTAACCCAAACGGCATCACCCAGTATTGGAAACTGCCAAGTGGGCAGTTAAATGCTGTCTTCCACTCGTCTCCATGTCATATCCGCACCCTGTAGTATGCCTCCCGGAGGTCCAGTTTGGTAAACACCCATCCCTTGCCCAACTGGGCCAGTAGGTCCTTCATCAGGGGGAGCGGGTATAGATGTTCGACACAAACTGCATTCAGGCCTCGGAAGTCGACGCACAGGCAAAGTGAGCCGTCCTTCTTTTCCCGGAACAGGACTGGGGCGGCAACCCGGGAACTGGCTGGTTGAATGAACCCTCTTGCCAGGTTCTGATCGATGAACCACCATAGTTCCTCGAGCTCTTTGGGTGCCATGGCGTACATTCGGGGCTTCGGTAATTTGGCTCCCGGTTCGATTTCGATTGCGCAATCCGTTGCACAGTGAGGTGGTAAATGATTGCACTCCCTCTCGCTAAACACCTCGGCCAAGTCACTGTATACATCTGGGAAGGGTGCCTCTCCCCCCTCTGTGGCTGTGGACACCGGGGCCTGTTTCATACAGCTGGGTCTGGACGGTTGGGGCCCAACCCCAAGGCGTAACCTATGGTAACCACCCTCCCACCAAATGGTGGGGCCCCATTTATCCAACCAAGCAAGGCCGAGGATCAACGCCTCGGTCATAGACAGAGCAACAATAAAGCGTAGGACCTCCCAATGAGCGCTGAGCTCTAGCCGAACTGGCTCGGTGACATGGGTGGCCGGGGCCCCTCCCAAGAGGGACCCATCTACCTGCTCAAACCGGACAGGGTGGGCCAACCTGTGTAGCCTGATACCACTTTCTTTCGCCACAGCCCTGCTTATCAGACAGTGGGTACACCCGGTGTCGATAAGGGCCCAACATTCTTTCCGTGCGCCGGTCTGTGGGCTTGTCAACACTATGGGTAAGATAAATGGGGTCACGGGCTCACTCACTATTGGGTCGTCTGCCACCTCATCATCACTGTCGGTGGCAGCCGGACGATACCTCACCACCGCCGTGGCATCCTCATCCGCTGGAGCCACCCGCTGGAACGCTGGGGTCATCGGCTGTTTCGCTGCTCTTGACTTTTTCGGGCCTTTCTTTGGTGTTGGAGTGGTCCCTCCGGTTGTCGCGGGGCACACCCCTGTATATGCAGGCCTGGCGTAGTTCCTGGTCGAGGCCCGCCCGGAACTGATGGACCAGCAACTGTTCTGGCCACGCCGAGCTGAGCCGGCCCGCCAACCTTCGGAAGTCCCGGACATATTCCGCTACGGTTCGGCCCTGTTGCTTCAGTGACAGAAGCTCTGCCTCGACCCTCTGGAGATGTGACACGTCCTCGAACCGAGCATGCAGTGCTTCCAGGAACATGCCCGCATTACCCAACTCCCAGGCATGGTCGCTATAGAGGTCAGCAGCCCACGGCACTGCCTCCCCCATAGTCCTGCTGTAATTGCTACCACCATCGCCCATTGGGATGGATACAGATGGGCATAGCAGTCTAGGTGACTGATCACATGGCTCAGAAACATGGCCAGCCTGTCGGAGTTCCCATCAAACGAGATGGGTATGGGGGGGGCCATGTATGACCCGGCCCACACGAGGCCACAGGGTGCCCCACGCTACCAGCTGCATCTGGAGATGTTGATCCTCTGGGTCTGGGACCGGTGCCAAGATCCCGTGGTGGTCTGCCTGCGGGTGGTCCCCAAACATCACCCCCTGATCTCCCCAGCCATGCCACTTGGGGCTGCGTCCCTGTTGTCCCAGCCCCACAGGCCCCAGTCATAGACACGCTCACCGATGGTGGCAATCAAAGCCTTGGACTGCTGAGCCGGAAACGGGAGGACTCAGTGTGCCCGAAGGACTCATCCATCCACTGCCGCGAGGACGCCCCATGGTACCCGGCCTCGCCAAACCGATCGCAGAGCACCTCCATGGTGTACTCACCGGGGGTGGTTGAGTAGCTCCATTCGTCGCCTTCATCCCCGGTCACTTGCCTTTCCCGCCAGCCCATGAGAGACAGCCTGGCTGGGGGTGTGCGAGCCTGGCCGGTCTCCAGGTTCACCAAAGCAGGGCTCTGCCACCACTCCCCCCCCCCGGCTTTTGTGGCAGTGGCTTCCTGGGCCTCACCCAAAGGGGCAGTGTCCTGTGTAACCTTTGGCCTCACCACTGGCTGAGTCGTTTGGGCTTCGGTTACGGCAGCAGGAGCCCCTGCCTCAGCTGGTGCAGCCTCCTCCACCTGGGGAGCGTCCTGTTTGCCCTCCGCCATTCCCTCAGCCTGGGGTAAGGGCAAGGAGTAGCAAGCGTAATGGAATGGAGTGCTGACTTACTATCACACCTGTCTGTCATCGTCTAGTTGAAAAGATCACAGGAACGCAGGTACGAGGTGCAAGTCAGGGTTTTAATCCTTAACAAACAAAGTCAGCACTGGGAGTGGTTTGCTCCCAGTGCTTCATATAACCGTGCCACGCCCAAAACCCCACCCTCCAGCTGCTAACTACCATCTGCCCCACTACCCTTAAAGCCCCGTCTGTTTGGCCCTGCCCTTCCCCTAAATCAGCCCCTCCCTGTCGTCCCTCTTCCTGTTTGTCCGAGATGGAGCTGTCTGCCAACACGCCGCTTCTGTTGTTCTCTGGCCCTTCCGTCTCTTCGTGGCCCCTTGCTGGCTCTCCTTCAGCTGCAGGCAGGTTTGTTTGGTGTTTTGAACCCTGCGGCACCCGGCCCCGCTGTTCAGCTGGTCTCCTGGTCTCCTGCTGCGCAGCTGGTCTTGTCCCCAGAGGCTCGGCTGTGCGCGGCCCCCTCCACCACCTGGCATCGACGTCACGGTGATTTACCGGGCGTCGGCTACTCTTAGCGATGATGCCCCTTTGGCTTCTGATGCTCAGCTGATCAGCAGGGCAGCGAGGCTCAGTCTTTGCTGGTATTGGCCAGGGCAGGGTGGTGTGTGGCATCAGGGCGCCATGCAGCAGCAGTCAGCTGTGTTCTGAGGTATCCCCCACCACCACCAAAGACTGGCAAGCCCCGTGGGGCTTGACAAATACACAGAGGAATTCCAAGCCCTAGCTAGCTGGCTCAACTGGCCGGAAGAAGTTCTCATGGGCCATTTTAAAGATGGACTGGATGATGATCTGTACTATGCCTGCATTCCCCACAACTCATGACTCCACGACTGGTACATCTTAGCCAAAGAAGTTGAGATTGATCAAGCCCGGAGACAATGATGCCTGGGAAGGTCCTGGGGACGATCCCCTGCAGAGGGGGCTTGGGAGGCGGCAAAACAACCCACCGCATCACCATGGTCATCAGCCTGTTTCAAGTGTGGGAAGGAGGGACACTATGCAGCTGAGTGCCGCTCAAAGGCCCCAGTGTGGAAGCCCAAACAAGCAGGAGGAGGAAAGCCTGAGAAAATGCTGCAGAGACCAAAGCAAATGGCCATGAAGAGCGTGGAGGTTGTCGAGGTCCAAACCCCATCAACAAAGTGGGGAGGAACTTCAACCCTGGCTGGGAAGCCACCCAAATCCTCTGATGACAGCTCAGAGGACGAACCCCTGGTAAGTGGACCCCTTGCACCCCTCACCAGAACCGTAGAACTGTTTAGCCCAGGGATGCCAGAGAAAGTCTTGTTAAGAGCCCTGATAGACTCAGGCTGCACCCACTCTCTCATAAGCTCAACCCTGGTGGAGAATTTAGGAATCCCAGTGAGGAGGCTGAAGAAGCCAATTTCATTTGGCCAATTAGATGGGTCCATCGCAGGGGGAGTCCCAGCCACCCTCACCACACAGCCCATCCAGCTCACCATAGAGGACCACGTAGAGACTAACGTTCATGGTGACCCTTGGAATGGAGTGTCCACTTATTTTAGGAATGGCATGGTTAACGAAATGGAATCCAAGAGTAGACTGGAGGACTGGAGAACTGAGGTTCCTGAAAGGGAAATATGGTGCAAAGGGAGTGACCCTGGCCAAAAAGGGAATCAAGGGTCTGGAAAGTGTGGCCATGGTGAGTGATGGGAGGCTGGAAAGCATACCAGAGGAATATCGGGATTTAGCTGAAGTGTTCAGCTAAGAGAGGTCCAATGAATTGCCCCCCCCACTGGCCCACAGACTGTACCATTGAGATTTTGCTGGGGGCGAAACTACCCAAACCGAAAATGTACTCCATGACCCCTCAGGAGTTGGAGGAACTACAGAAATTTATAGACAAAAATTTGGAGAGTGGGTTCATCCAACCAGTGAAAACCAAAATGGCAGCCCCCATACTATTTCATGAAAAGAAGGATGGGTCTCTTCACCTCTACGTGGATTATAGATCTCTCAACGCAGTGAGTGAGAGTAATCTCTACCCACTCCTCTTAATGAAAGACATGTTAGCACATTTGGGAAAGGGGAATTTTTTTTCAAAAGTGGACTTACGGGAGGCATATTACCGAGTCAGAATTAAGGAAGGAGATGAGTGGAAAAAGGCATTCAATTGCCCCCTGGGATGTTTCCAATTTAGAGTGTTTCTGTTTGGGCTGCAAGAGGCACCCGCCATATTCATGCAATTGATAAATGAAGTGCTCCAGGAGAACCTCTATAAGGGGGTGCTTGTCTAGTTGGATGATATCCTGATATTCATGGAGACCAAGGAAGAGCATGTCAAACTGGTCAGAGCGGTGCTAAATAAGTTACGGGCAGCCCACTTGTATTCCAAACTATCCAAATGTGAATTCCATAAGGAGAAAATCGATTACCTAGGGTACCGTATATCTCGAAATGGCATAGAGATGGACCCCGAGAAGGTCTGAGCAGTGTTAGAACGGGCTCTGCCCTGCACCCGGAAACAACTACAAAGCTTTCTTGGGTTCACTAATTTTTATCGTCAATTCATCCCCTCTTTCACCCAAATTGCATTACCCATCACGAATCTGTTAAAAACCAAAGGGGAGGGGAAACCAAAGCCCAGCCAACCACTGAAGTGGACTATGGAGTGCCAAGCCGCTTTTGAGAAACTAAAAAGACTATTCTCAGCAGAACCAGTCTTAAAACACCTGGACACCGAAAAACCTTTCATCATTTAGGCAGATGCCAGCAATGTGGTGGTGGGGGTGGTACTGCTTCAGGAGAATAATGAAGGGAAGTTGCAACCTTGTGCATATACATTGAGGAAACTCACGGAGACCTAGCAGAGATGGGCACTTTGGGAGAAAGAAGCTTATGCCGTTCGTTGGGCTCTCCTGACCTGGCGACATTTCCTGGAAGGGAACAAAATCCCTTTCCAAGTATGGACTGATCATAAAAACTTAGAAGCTTTAAAAACTCCCAGGAAACTGTCCTCTAAACAGTTGAGATGGTCCCAGCACTTCCATCGTTTCAATTTCACCGTCAGGCACTTGCCGAGGGGGAAAAACTTCTTGGTAGACGCGCTGTCATGATTACCACAATACAATAGCACAAAAACTGAGATAACTGACCCACTCATGCCATCAACGCAACTAGCAGCATGCGTCACTATGTGAGCGCAAGCAAAAAATCCCAAACCGCTGGCAAGCTCAGCAGGAGTGGAGTTCAGACAAGCATTAGAAAAAGACAAATGGTTTCTAAGTCATAAGAACCTGTGCACAATGAATGATGGGCTGCCATGTGTGGGGGAAAAACTCTACATTTCAAAGAGCCACAGACTAACTTTCATGCACCTCTTCCATGACTCCAAAACAGCTGGGCACTTTGGATTCATGAAAACCCTTCACCTAGTAAAGCGGCAGTTTTGGTGGCCCTCGATAAAAAAGGACATTGAAAGCTATGTAGCTAGTTTGTGCAGCAGCCAAACGAAGGCAAGGAAAGACCCCAGGGTTATTGCAGACAGTAGCCAGCCCGTCGGCACCCTGGAGGGAGATTTCTATGGACTTTATTGTGGAACTACCAGAGAGTGGAGAAAATACTGTCATTTGGGTAGTGACGGACTTGTTTTCAAAGCAGATGCACTACATCCCGTGTCAAAAACTCCCCACAGTGAAGACACTGGCAAAACATTTTGTGCAACACATATACCGGCTGCATTGAGCCCCACAATGAATCATATCAGTTAGGGGGTGCAGTTTACATCTGAGTTCTGGAAAGCTTTCCTGGACCTTTTGGGGCCCACTCAAGGACTATCATCTAGTCATCATTTGCAAACAAATGTTAGGTCAGAACGTTCGAACTCAGTACTGGAGCAATACTTAAGATGCTTTATAAATTACCACCAAGACAACTGGACCGATCTGCTCCCTTTTGCAGAAGTTGCATATAACAATGCCGTTCACTCCAGCACCGACTATACTCCATTCCAAGTCGTGAGTGGACAAAGCTTCAACCCGATGCCTGAACTACCAACCAACGAACCCACCATCCCCTCTCTGAAGGAATGGATAGCACAACTCCAAAATACCTGGCCGGTTGTGAGGAAAGCTTTAAATGAGGCTAGGGAAGCATACAAAAATTCAAGGAGATAAAAAATGAATAGAACCCAAGCCTTTCCAAGTAGGTGAGAAAGTATATTTGTCCACCAAATATTTAAAATCCCTACAACCATCCAAAAAGGTGGGATCAAAATTCATGGGACCTTTCCCTATTAAGCAGAGAATAAATCTGGTGACAGTAGAATTAGAACTCCCCAAATCACTAAGACAGGTTCACCCGGTGTTTCATTGCAGCTTATTGAAATGAGAATTAAGCTTGCCCTTAAGGCCAGCTGCAGCCCCTACTCCTCCTCCAATCATGGTAGAAGGAGAGCAGCATTTTGAGGTCAAAGAAATCCTAGACTCTAGGAAATATCATGGCTCCACACAGTATCTGGTAGCTTGGAAAAACCTACCTTCCTCCCCAAATGAATGGGTCCATAAACAACATGTCAGAGCCCCTAGACTACTTAGTAAACTTCATGCCAGATACCCTGACAAACCAGACTAGCCCGTACGTATTTTCTCTTCTTTTCTTGTTTCCTCTACAGGTGGATCTCTCATTTTTTAACAGGGGGCAGCATGTCAGAACCCATTCATTGGGGAAGGGGGTGATTTCTTTATTCTTACTCCTGCGGGTTCGGCCATACTCCTGGGGGAGGGGGGAAAGCCATGGGTGCTACAATGTATCTTCTTTGCTTAGCTATAACCACTACAATGTATCCTCTCCGCTTTCCTCTATCTGCTTGCTCTTTGAACTATTTCTCTTGATGCCAGCCTGGGGTGAGAATGGAATGCGCCTCCGGCCATCTGGCTTATCTCTAGCTACAAAAGAAGAGGCACAAAGACCTAACGGCCTAACAACCATGGGAACGTCTTATCAATCCTGTTCCCACAGCAAATTCACACCTGGAAATTGGCCCATTTGAACTGACTGGATGGACTATTGGGGTGGGGGTTGCTAGTTGCTCTTTTAACCTATTGATTCGCACGGGAAGCCCTCAGATCCTGCCTTCTATGCCTGCTGTCAACTTCTCCTAATAAAAGTTCCTTTTGGAATGAAGTCGTTCCTGCAGTTCTGCTTTCTTGGGAAGAGGGATTGAGGCAGGTCCTTACATTTCCTGTTATATGGAAGGAAACCTTCATTGGCTCACCTAAGGACATTTGGCAGTTATTTGGCAGTTATTCCCAAAAGCACCAGAAGGAAGGGACAGAAAAAGGCCAGGAAACTTATGTTTGTTGGATATAAGCCAGGTTCCAAAGGTATAGATTCACAGAGGGAACAAAGAAGGTTGTGATTTCAAGATCTGCTAGTTTTGCAGAACAAAACAATTGGGACAGGCTGCATGCTAACATCGAGGTGTTCATGCCAACACGTAGTGCTAGTTCTCAGGAAGGACAGGCTACAAAAAGCCCAATGAAGGAAGAACAGAATAGCAGGTCAGAAATAGTAGGAATAGAAGAGGATAGACCTGAGGTAAAGAGAGAAGTAACAGAGACACAGGAACAGAAGATACCGAAGAGTTCTGAATGTAGCAATAAAGGCGTACCTCCAGATTGGTTCTCAGCAAGTGGGGTTACAGCGTATAGACTATAGTGTAAGGTATGAACCCCATAATTACCAAGAGATTTTATCATTGCCTCAAGTATAACAGGATATATGGAAGGAGGCTATGGACAGAGAAATGGAGTCTATGAATATCCACCAGGTGTTTACCCTTATGAGATTAGCAGCAGGAACAAAGGCTGTGGGGTGTAAATGGGTATATAAAAAGGTTTTACACAATAATGAACTGCAGTATAATGCAAGAATTTACACAGAAAAGGAATGTTCATATGTTGACTAAGCCTTTAAATGCAGGCAAGCATCAAGATTGTGTAAAAGCATTTGAGTTAACAGCTGTTTAGCTTTACATGGGAGGAGTGTCAAGGTAATGATTTAATAGGTAACCAGCTGATGTAATTGTCAAGCCCCATGGGCTCAACATTCAAGGGAGGGGGGAACGGCACAACACCAAGAGCAGCTCCACCCATGAACCCAGCACCACCAACCAGCTGGGAGGTTTGTCGGCCCGTTTCCACCACCGCCTCCATATAGCCGCAGCAACACCGAACAGCCGGGAGGCCTGCTGGTCTGTCTCCAACACCGCCAATCAGCTGGCGGACCAGGATGGTCTCCGCACAGCTGCAGCACCGCTGAACATCCGGGAGGCCTGCTAGTCCGACTCCAATGCCACCGATCAGCTGGTGGACCAGGACGGCCTCCGTGGAGCAGGAACCATTCGCAGCAGCCCGCAGCGCCACTGGATGGCTGGGGAGCTTGCGGTTGGCTATGGGTGGCAAGGAGACAGCATCAGCGCTACACAGACTGTGGGGGTGCCTGGGGACAGAGACTTACCAGGACAGAGACAGCTCTGATGCTCCGCTGAGCAATGCTGGTCAGCAGAGACATGAAGGCAGGCCAGGGGGATCCAGCTGCCTTTAAGGATAAACATTGGATGCTGGCCTGCTGTGTGGGGAAGGGTGGAGCTGCAGGGGGGAAAGTATTTAATGCACTGGGAGCAAAGCATTCCCAGCGCTGACTTTGTTTGCAAACCATTAAAGCATCTGTTGCAGCGTTCCTGTGTGCCAGTCACCTGTCCTTCTGCTGTCAGGTCTGAGGAGGCTAGGGACCGGTAAGGACGTTGACAGTAATGCAAGATGTAAGATGTAACAATGGGAATGACTCAGCAGGGTCTGTGTCTCTTTAAGAGCTTTGTAATGATTTAGAAGCTAACCAGCTGATGTAATGCAAGACATAATGATGGGAATGAGTCAGCAGGGTCTGTGTCTCTTTAAGAGCAAGCAGGATCTGTATCTCTTTAAGAGCCTTGTATAAAAGGGAAGGCTCCACAGATGTGTTGTCTCTCTTCCGTTTCCTGCTGTAACTGTGGTTTGTTGGATCCTGCTGTATTAGCTCGTGTATGTATATTGTTCCTGGTGTATGATATTGTAGATAGTGTAAGATAAACCACCATTTACTATAGACCACTGTTTACTGTGTTTACTCCTGGGTTATCTCATGCAATAAGACCACACGCTCTGACCTTACTACTATAGCAATTCCAATTGTCCTCAAAATTCCCCAATCCCAATCAGAGAGCCACTCAGTCAACCATTTATGTTTTTCCCATATTTCCCTATCTTTCCGTTCTTTTTCTCCTATTGCCCATTCCATTGCTGAGATAGTTTTACTGATGTCAACCTGGTAGTTATGTATATATATACAACAATGTGAGTGTACTAAAGAGCAAACTCCCCCTTTGGATGCCAGAATTATATCCAAAGCTTCTCTATTCTGGATCACTACATCTCTAATATCTCCCTGTTCTTCATTTAGCTCTTTTAAAGCTTTCAAGCTTTTATTAAATATACTCTCAGTCCAATTACTCAACCTGGTGATATCCTTAAAATTCAACATGACACCCAGAGGTGGAATTAAGGTCCTAAATAACCCTTCAGTAGAATATGGGTTTTTCCCCACAGGAGACACATTCCTTTTATTTCTTGAACAATATTTTGTGTAAAATTGGTCAGCTTGTATTACCTTCAATGCTATCCTATGGTACAAGACCCTTTCCAGTTGGGTGGTAATACTTTATATCCCCTTCTTCCACACAGAAACCAAAAACCCTCCTTCAATTGTATGCCTGTTGAAATGTTAAAGATTTCAACATCAGTAACATTGGTATGTGTTACATCGTTGGTTATACTTCTCATAACTCCCTAAAGGTATACTTCCAATTTTAGTGGTACATATATCAGCCATGTTAGAAATTTTTCCCCCTAGGGGAAGGCTATTCAAATTATGATTTATTACAGAGATATTTGTGATTCTAGTCAGATTTTTCCAAAAAGCTTGGAGAAGGGGAATCCCTTCCCATATTTTTCCGTTACCTGAACTCGGAGGTAGGTGTCCACAAATCCAACATTCTGTTATATTTAATCGTTTAGAATGTTGAGCCACATTTTAAAGAAATATATTATCCTCCCAAGATCCAGTATGAGATACAGGTAGTCCTCGAGTTACGAGTGTAATGAAGCCTACATATTCCACTCGTAACTCGAAAACTCATGGGAGTGAATCTCATACCTTGAACAAGATCACTCCCTTGCTTATTAAGATGCACGTGGCTCATTAAGTGCACATGAGGTACCTCAGGGTGGGGAAGGCCATAGGGGACCTAGTGATGGAACAGGCCCCCAAGGCCTCCCTGACCCACTAAGATACCTCATGCTTCCCCCTCCCTTCTTGCTGCACTGGACTCATTTACCTTGCAAAATCTGTCTCCTCTCTGCCGCAGTTTCTTTCTCTTTGAGGGAGAGGAGGGTCGGCTTGGAAATGCTTTTCGCGCTGACAATGGAAGCTCCTGGGAGTTCAAACACAAATTCTCTGCAAAAGATTATGGCCCCCGGAAGTTTCCATTCTGAAGGGAGGAAGTGTTTGTTTCATTTGCATGCCTATGGGGCAAAATGTGGAATTGGAGTCGGCCATGTGCAGGAACCAATTCCGTCCATGGCCTGGGTGCACTGCTCACTCGCGTGCGCCAGCCTTAGTTTGAGGGCAGGAATGAAGTATTCAACTGAGCGGGGAGGCATCGCCTGGTGAGTCCCCTTGCACCTGCATCCAAGCTGCTGGCGGTGGCAGCAATAGCCACCTGAGTGGCCACAATTTCTCCTCCCCAGCCAGCCAGCCACCCTGCCCTACCTAGTCCTTGCCTGACCGGCTGGTGGCACAAATCCTGACCACTCTTCTTCTTGTCCTGCTCCCCACTCAAGTGGCGGCAGCAGCTTCAGTTTCTCCACTCCATCCAAAAGGAAGAAAGTGGAGGCGCAGAGCAGGATTGCTGTTAAGAAGACATGGGTGCACTGCTTGCTTGCATGCGCCGGCCTCATTGAGAGCAATCCCGCTCTGCACCTCCGCTTCTTTTCACTCGGAGCAGAGAAACTCAAGCCGCTGCTGCTCAAACACTTTTTATCCAAACGCAGAACTGAGAGAGATTGGAAGGTCCATGTGCCTGCCAGTGGGGCACTTCAGAAACAGAAAGGAACTCTCTGTGTGACTGCTTGAAGCTCCATGTGACTCAGGTTTCCGTTTGAATAAAAAGTGTTTGAGCGCCTATGGGGCTATTCAAAATGCAGGGATTCGCTGCATTTTGAAGCTCCATGTGACAATCCTTTCTGGTTCTGAAGCACCCCATTGGCAGGCCTTTTCTCAAGCCCTTTCCTGGTGAAAACAGAGCCCCCAGAGTGAACGCGCCACACTCTGTGGCTCTGTTTTCACTAGGAAAAGTGCTCAAACACTTTTTATCCAAACAGAGACTTGAGTCACATGGAGCTTCAAGCAGTCACATGGAGTGTTCCTTTCCATTTCTGAAGCGCCCCACTGCAGGCACATGGACCTTCCAATCCCTCTATAAGGACCTGCCTCCAATTCTCTACCAAGAAAGCAGAACTCTTGAAACTTGCATCATTTCAAAAGGAACTTTTAATGACAGATACAGACAGCAGGAGAGCTAGGCAGGATCTGAGGGCTTCCCGCCCGAATCAATAGGTAAAACCCACAAAATAATAACCCCATCCCAACTGTCCATCTGGTTGGTTCAAACAGGCCAATCCACAGGTGACATCAAGGTGTGGGAAACAAATCGATAAGGCGCCTCTCTCAAGGTTGTTAGGTCTTCACTGTTTCCTCCCTCCGCAGTAAGATAAGGCAGATGGCCCTGAGGCATTCCTTTCACACCCCAAAGAAGATACATCAAAGCAGATAGAGGAAGCATTCTACATGCACTACAAAGCCCCAGGTCTCCCCCCTCCCCCCATAGGAGAATGACAGAACCTGATTCTCTTAAACACAGATAATATAAGGAATTAATAATTGAGGGTTCTGACACCTTCTCAGGTCTGTGTTTGGATAAAAAGTGTTTGAGCGGCAGCAGCTTGAGTTTCTCCACTCCATCCGAAAGAAGAAACCAGAGGTGCAGAGCAGGATTGCTCTCAAGAAGACGCAGGTGTGCTGCGTGCACCAGCCTTATTGAGAGCAATCCTGCTCTGCACCTCTGTTTCCTTCCACTCAGACGGAGCAGAGAAACTCAAGCTGCTGCCGCTCGAACACCTTTTATCTGAACAGAGACCTTGGGGAGATGGGGACCTCCATCTGAGTGTGAATGCAACACTTGAAAACGCAGTGAATTTGCTTCATTTTGAACTGCCCCATTTGCTCACAGAGGGAGAATCCAGTTTCCCCAAGGTCTTCCTTAGGAGAAAAAGTTTATTAGTGGCAGTGGCTTGGGTTTCTCAGCTCCGTCTGAGTGGAAGAAAGCAGAGGCGCAGCAGTGGGATTGCGCTCAATAAGGCTGGTGCACACAAGCAAGCAGCGCACCCGGGTCTTATTGTTTGAGAACAATCCTGCTACTGCACCGCCGCTTTCTTCCACTTGGTCAGAGCCGAGAAACCCAAGCTCCTGCCTCCGCTTGAGTGAGGAGGATGAGGAGAAGAGCGGTGAGGATTTGTGCCAGCTGGCAGGCCAGGCAAGGAGTAGGTCAGGCGGGGTGGCTGGCTGGCTGGCTGGGGAGGGGGGATCATGGCTGCTCAGGTGGTTGCTGCTGCTGCCGGCTTGGATGCAGATGCAAGGGACCTGGCCCCGTAATGCCTCCCCACTCATTTGAAGGCTTTGTTCCTGCCCTCAAACTAATGCCAGCCCATGCAAATGAGCCGCTCAGCTGGGCCATGGATGGTATTGGTTCCTGTGCCTGGCTGACTCTGATTCCACGCTTTGCCCCATAGGTGTGCAAATGAAGCAAATACTTCCCCCCCCCCCCCCAGAGAATGGAAGTTTCCGTGGGCCATGATATCTTTTGCAGAGAATGGGTGTTTGAACTCACATGATATTACGGCACCCAGGAGCTTCCATTGTCAGCACAAAAAACATTTGCAAGCTTTTCTCCTCTCCCTCAAAGGAAAGAAACCACGGCAGAGAGGAGAGATTTTGCAAGGTGAGTCCGGAGCAGCAGGAAGGGAGGGGGGAAGCAGTTTTGAGGAGGGGGGTAATAGGGTGAATATTGCAGAGCCTCTGCAGTCACTCGTAAGGGTGAATGACTGCCGTGGTGCTGTAATATTTGTAATATCGGGGGCGCTGATCACGTAACTTCAAATGAGCATTAAGTTAATGATCGTAACTCAGGGATTACCTGAATTTCTTCAGGCCATGTTTATTATTTCTTTAATTCTGGTTAGTTCTCTTCCCCTTCTTTTTCCCATATCTCTGCTATTTCTATTCTAACCATCCCTAAAGGATCCATTCCAGAGACCTCAATTCCAAAACCATAAGTTTGGTTCAATACATCCCCTTTTTTAGTGAAGTTAGTTATGACTAAATATACTTTATTCCACTGCATTGGTGAACACCAAGGATTCACATCATCTTTAATTAATTGTATATAATGTCTTTGGGGCTTCTTATCGGCCCATGCGGCATACCAATCACTAGTCATCCACCAAACATTACTCCATCCAGGGCATATATTTCCTCTTTTAGAACCCCAGAACCTAGATGATTCTGAGTCAACATGCATAAATATTTATTGTGGCTTTCATAATTCCTTTCCCATCCTGTAGAAGAAATAACTTTGCATGCATTAAAACTTAGAGTTATATTTTTAGTTTGGTTAGGTATCACCAATTGGGTGTCTAAGGTTTCAGTTCTAGTTTATATTGACAGCTTGTACTTTGTTAGCACTAGCTGAGGAGCTTCTTGTTCTCTAGAACTAGTATCCTTTACCAGATAGTATATATATATAGGAATATCCAGCCTCTGACTGCTAGCCCCATATTTCCAAGAGCTCGAGAAGGTCTGTTTCATTTAATCCTGGAGGTAACAAAACAGTATTCTCCCCTAAAATTACTGAATTTAAATCAGGGGGTAACACCTCTTCATCCTCGATGATGGGGTAGATCAAATCTTCAATTAATAATCCCTTACACATTAGTTTACCCAATCTTCAATAATAACCATGTCACACAGGATATCACAACCACATACTGGTAAACAATCACAACAATGTGCACAACAACAGCATTGAGTTTCACAATTGCAATCACAAAACCAACACATCCTGGTGAGGGTTTGGTTGGAGTTCAACCTCATCTAATCCACTCTTTTTGGGTCACCACAGTAAGGGTAGCCACTTTTTTCTGGAAAAGAATAAGAGTGAAGCATATAGTAATACAACTAGTATCCAAGCAATTAATTCTCCATATTGGTTCAACATTTGTTTTTTGTTATTTTAATCTTTAATGGCTCAGCTCCAGTCTCGACTCTCCACTCTCTTGGCTCCTCCACAGGTCCTTTCACCCTGGTGTAATGCATCCACCCTTTTTCTTTTGTCCGAATTGCCATTTCAGTTGTCAGAAGGACTTGATAGGGCCTGTCCCAAGCTGGACTAAGCTTCTCTTCACACCAGCACTTTATCAGGACCAATCACCAGGCTGGAACCTGTGAACCACAAATTTAAGTGGAGGTGTTTGCACCAAGAGACCTTTATTCCTGAGAAAGGACAAAGAAGAAGACAGCCCAAGTATATAATTTCTTAACACTTTGTCCTTAGTTTCTATGGTTGGAAACCCAGACTCCCTTCCCATATATGGTACACCAAACATCATTTCATAGGGTGAAAGTCCAATATCTTTTTGCAGTCTGGTTCTAATTCTGAGGAGGGTCAGTGGCAATAACTTCATCAAGGGTAGTTGCAGTTCTGCCCTCAACTTGGTTAGGGTTTGTTTAATAGTGACATTAGTGTGTTCCACCTTAGAGGAGCTTTGAGGGTGCCAGGGCATGTGGTGGTGCTAAGGGATTTCCAAAGCCTGCATCACCATCTGTAGCACCTTCCCAGTAAAATGTGTTCCCAAATCACTATCTATATTTTCTATTACTCCATATCTTGGGATAATCTGTTCCAATAAAATTTTGCATGTATTGTTTGCAGTTGCCTGTGCACAAGGATAGGCTTTGACCCACCTGGTTAAATGATCAACTATTACCAACAGATACTTTACTCGACCCACTGGTGGTAACTCAGTATAATCTATCTGAATACTTTGAAAGGGTCGTATTGCCAAAGGTCTTCCCCCAAGAGATTGTTTTCTCATAGCACTCTTATTTACTTTTCTACAAATCAAACATCTTTCACATATTTGTTTAGCAATGGTGTATATTCCTATACATCCATATTCTTTAAGAAAAACATCTACCATCCCCTGCACACACACACCCCAGTGGCTGCTTTGGTGTAGGATCTCTAACACATTCCTAGCTACTGCTTTATTCAACAGCTGCCTCCCATCTGGCAACATCCATTTCCCGCTATTCTTATCTAGAACCCCACCAATCTTTTCCAACTCTCTCTTCTCTGATTTGGTGAAAACTGGAGTGTCAACTCTACAACGAACCTGGCTGCAGCCATCTTACTCATTCTAGATTGCCACTTGAATGGGAGGGGGTGTGAAGTATCTTTGCTAGTCTAAACAATTCTGTGTCCCGTGGGAACCAAGATTATTCTATTGGTTATGTTAGAGGGTTGGGTGTATTGTTAGAAAGTCCGCCAAACTATTCTATTGGGGAACATAAATGATTTCATAGCATTGGGGTGGGAGGTTTGACTTTGTAATAGTGTAATGTGGTGGTCTCCCATGGAGAATGAGACACGCACACAGGTATCTCGGGATGGGAGCCCAGAGCTGACTCCAGCACCCTCTTTTATTGTTACTAAGGTTTTTACATCACACAGCATAATCAAAAGACGTATATAGGGGTGGTTACAATATATCAAATAACAGACACTTTCCAGATGCAAGGCTACAGCAGGTGTTCTTATCAGAGTCTGTCCAAAAGGCTGATGTATGCATCCTGTGTCTAGAGCCGGTCCGTTTGTTATCTCAAGGACCTTGTGGGAGATGTCTATGGGTATTTGTGCAATTAATCCCACATCTCCTGCTTTTCTGTTTTTTCAATGTTACTCACTTCCAGTTCCAGAAGGGATCTTGATTCACTGATTAAGGCGTCCTTCCTAGTGGAGGGCGTAACATTTTTGCACATTTGCAGGAGGGAGGGAATACATTGAATGCAACAACATAGCAATACAAATAATATCAAAATGGTTACTATAATAGAAATCAAAGATCGTAGCCAGGATCCATCCGGTAGCCAGGACCAAAGGGCACCCCAGATATCCACGGTGCCTGATCCATCGCTGCGTAAGGGATTATTTTGGAGCAAAGATTCCATTTTCCTGGCTGTAGCAGAAATATTAGGTTGAAAATCATGTATATACATACAACAATGAGAATGAATTAAGGCACATACACCGCCTTTTGCTGCTAAAATAATATCTAAAGCATACCGATTTTGCAAAAATACTTCCCTTATTTCCCCCATTTCTTGATTAATCATTTTAATGCTGTTGATTGTTTCATTAAACATGAACAGTCCAATTGTTAAGCAAATGAAGGTCTCTATAGTTCATGGCAACTCCTAGATTGGGTAGAATCCCTCTGCTGATTTGAGTACTGATGTTTGTCCATTGATTGCTTCGATAAGTGTCATTTACCTTAGTAAGGTTGCTTTTGATGGATTTGCATTTCTTTGCTGAATTCCATCATTGAAAGGAATGGCATGAAAAATAAGGCCACCACGACTGTCACCAGGAATTTGCATGCAGATCCAACAGTTCATGACGTTAAGTGTAAGAGCAGTGCGCCTGGCATCCCGTACAAAAGCATTAAAAGCCCACAGTCCCTGATCCTCATATGCCTGGCTGAGGTGGTGTACTTTGAGCCATATAAGGATGAACACAACGAGCTGGAGTCCAAACGATCTCGCCATGGTCGTCTATTGCAGCATAGCCTCGACCCCAGGTAATGAGGGAGGCAGGCCCTTTCCAGGTGGGATCAGGCAAACGTCGATAGTATACCTGGGGGCGTGAAGAATCTGTGGGAGAAGCAGAAAAATGCCTGCTTGCGGCAGTTGAGCCGGGGGTGCCAGAAACATTCAAAAAGTTTAAGGTAAAAGTACAAGATTAAAAGTGTTTTATATCCCAGGCAAGCAAACACTCCTTGTTCCCGAGCAACAGGTGTGGGAAGGATTATTGCCTCCGTTTCCGGAGGCAAGGGTCCAGAATAAAGGGTTTCAGCAACTGTGAGTAGGTTAGGAAAAGTAACAGAAAGAGCAGAAACCAATTTTAAATCTATGCCAGAAAAACATTGCGAAGCAGAAGAAGTAAGGTCTGAAAATGATGCAACCTTTGGAGAGGGGTTAGCTGCAGACTCCTTTGTTAGTTTAACAGGGAACAACTCTGTCTCGGATAGTTCAGAAACGCTTAAATCACCATTGTTTAAAGCCTTTTGAAAAGCACCACCAGGCCGGGAGAGAGGAGGCAACGTGGCAGGAACAGGAGAGGCTGTTTGCTGTTTATCAGGATCCATAAAATTTGCAGGGGCAGAAGGAGGGTTAAAACCTGCTCCAGGGGGTAAGGGAGTGGCCAACATAACAGACGGATTTTTATACGGTGGAGGATCTAATAAAGGCTGATGAGGCGATTCAGCATGGGTTTGAATCAGGGTATAGGCAATTTTCCAAAGGCATAAAATCTCTGGGGGGGCTCTTGGAGACTGATGGAGAACGGTACCAATTTTCCTCCATGTATCTACTTTTAAAGATCCAGACTCCGGATAGGATGAGCAGTTAGCCCATACGTAAGCAAGCAATTTAACAGCCTCAGATTTAGAAAGGTGACGGGTTAATTTCTGTTCCTGATCAGTAAGATATTTTTTCCTGCCAAGTAGCCTCAGCTCTTCCACATGCTGCTTTTGAGCGTGAGACATTCCACCCCCCATACTTACGAAGAGGAGTCAGTTGCCAGCAACTTCGTCGGGTGCACCAAGCCTATTCCAGGCGATAAGTAAAGGGTTGGCAGGGACGTATCCTTCAGTGGATCACGTCGGGGTCACCAGATGTGGTGGTCTCCCATGGAGAATGAGACACGCACACAGGCATCTCGGGATGGGAGCCCAGAGCTGACTCCAGCACCCTCTTTTATTGTTACTAAGGTTTTTACATCACACAGCGTAATCAAAAGACGTATATAGGGGTGGTTACAATATATCAAATAACAGACACTTTCCAGATGCAAGGCTACAGCAGGTGTTCTTATCAGAGTCTGTCCAAAAGGCTGATGTATGCATCCTGTGTCTAGAGCCGGTCCGTTTGTTATCTCAAGGACCTTGTGGGAGATGTCTATGGGTATTTGTGCAATTAATCCCGCAGTGTAACTCTTTGGAGGGAATTTCAGACTTGGTTTCACTTTTGACCATGCCAATATTTTGTATCTAATAAACATGTTCTTTGAGGAAGCTTCTAGCCTCGGAGTTCTGATTTATTTGGTTCTCTCTATCGGAACCATGACATGGAGATTCTTGGATTGCCTCTAAGGTTGGAGAAAGATATAAAATATGGTCTTCCTCTTTACCTAGAGCTGCCTCTTCAGCCTCCTCATCCGCCAACGTGTTCCCCTGTGCTTCCCAAGTATTTCCCTTTTGGTGTCCTTCTACATGCATGATTGCAACATGCAGGGGTAAGTTGGCAGTGGATAACACATCTTCTACCAGTTTCACATGTGCTAACTCTTTCCCTCTGCTATTTATTAACCCCATTTCTTTCCATATTATCCCAAATGTAGTGAGTACTCCATAGACATATTTCAAGTCTGTATAAATGGTTCCTTTATCTCCTTCCAACAGTCTCAAAGCTTGTCTTAGGGCATACAATTCACAGGTTTGGGCTGACTAGGGGTTGGGTAATCAACCTGCTTCCACTGCTACACCCTCATCACCATCAATTACTGCATATCCATTATGCCTCCTTCCTTCTATCACTCTGCTGGATCCATCTATAAACAAGCTTTTCCCTTCTCCTAGAGGTGTTTCTCCAAGGTCTGGCCTTATCTTTGTCTGTAAGTCTATTACTTCTATACAGTTATGTTCAATTTGTCCACTATCATCTCTTTCAAAGCTCAAAAACTGAGCTGGATTCAAATTATGATCCAAAGTTATTACCAGTTCAGGTTGTTTTACTAAGATGGCTTCATATTTTAAAAATCTGGAATCTGTGAGCCATTTCACTGCTTTCTGGTTGAGAATGGTGCGCACCTGATGTGGGGTGCTTACTATTTTTTTTTTATCCAAACAATTTTTATTAGTTTTCCATTTTACACCAACACAGCTTGAGAACCCACGTGGAAATGTGGTGATCAATTTTTTTAAAAAAAACAATAACATGATAAGTATATACACAATATTTCTTAAAAATTTCCCTCTCTATCTATATAGGATATTATAATCAAATTAATACATTTTCAAATACATTCATTCATTATTCTATCTAACCATCAACTCCATTAATCAGTAAAAAAAATTCAATCTATAGAGACCTATACTTTTTCACATATTTAGACTTAAACTTAAAAAACTCTCCATTTATTTAAAATATTATAATCAAATTAATATATTTCTAAAACCAATTCATTCACTAATATATTGCTACTTCCAGGTTGAATAATTAAAAATAGACTAACATTCTCTATCTATTTATATTGTTATAGGCTCATTGAAACATTTCTAAAACAAATTTTCATTGAATATATCACACTATATAAATTTCATTAATCAATAAAAATTTACGAAAACTCATTGTCTATCCCACAGATCCTGTTTTATACTTTCTTAATTTTACAAATATTTAAACTTAGGCTAAAATATTCATTTACTATTCAGGTGCCGCAAGTATTTTCTTATATAAGCATTATTAACTCCAAAACTAAATTCTTTTCTTTCTCACCAATATTCTATTCTTTTTCAATACTTCTCCAAATCTCCAATGATTAATTCCATCTTTTCCCATATTTCAGTCCTTTTCACATTGTACCATCTCTAATATTAAAAACATATAAAGCCCTTTTAACAAATTCCAAATCCAAATCAATCCGGATCGCTATGAAACCTTTACCATATTACTATAATCAAATTTAATATTTATATCTTATTCTGGGTTTCTTTCTATTCCAGAGAGGTTTCCATAATTGGGCCTCCACCTGCCACTCTATACACACCAAAAAAGAAACTCCCATTGTGCATTTTGTTAAGTTAGTATAAAAGTTATAGCTAATCTGAATAACTCGTGGCAGAACATCATTTCCCCTTTCTTTTAACATTGCATAAATTTCAATTAAAATCCTTTCTTTTATATCGTCCTCTTTGATCAAACTTTGCTCCTTTTCCCATGATTTTTTCTCTAACACAAAGTCAAATGGTGTCTGCAAGCCAGCTTGTTCTTCTGAAGTAAAATCCTCCATTTCCTTATCGTAAGTTATTTGTCCATTGGTATCAAGTCTTTTCTCCAATATAGATTGATGATCCAACTGTGAGTCTACTTCTTCCAACTCAGTAAGCAGAGAACAAGTCTCTTGAACATAAGCTGGTGTTTCACTTAGTCCTTGTGTTTTGCTTTGTCGATACAAAGAGATCTCCTTTGAGCAAGCAATTATCTTCTCCGTATTTTCCAAAATTTTGTCAAAAATATACTTATAAGTAATATCTAAACCGGTTTCCTCCATTTTTATCGTATTTAAAATCCTTATCCTTTTGAGGGAGACTATATTTGAAAAACAATCAATCAATATCCATCTCCTCCAGCTTCTTCATCTTTTTCCTTTATACAAAATGAAAGCCTTCCCGGTGGGAAAAAAAATGGCAAATACAATGAATAGTTTCATAAGCCAATGTCCCCTGGAAAATAATCAAGATTAGTCAGATATTCAATCCTTCCAGAGACCATAAACGTAAAAGAAAACAATATTCTCCAAATATTATAAAAAACTTTCTTGAGGCTCCCAATATCCAAAAATAAAATCAACCATTAAAGCGAAAATAGATTTAATCCTTTGAGCTTCTCTTCCCCCATTTAACACGCCGCTTCACCAGAAAAGGGAGTAATTCCAAGAAAAAAAAGAGAACTTTTCACAGGCATAAAGAAAATAGAGGTAAAAGAAAAATCTCACCGAGTCTTCCACGGTGAGTCTATTTGCATAGCTGATCTTGTGGCTTGCGGTTGGCGCAGCTAAATGATCGGCCATTTTACTGGTCGATCTTTACCCTGTCAGCCCAAAGGAGATACTCAGTGCACAGAGGATGCTGCCGCTCCTCTGCAACTATCTGAGAAGCCTCCTCAATGGTAGTCGCTCCTCCAGGGTGACTTTTCGACCCTCTCAGGGGTCTACCGACAAGGGAAACTCAGTCGGCAAAGGGACGACTCCCTTGGCTCGACCGCACCGCTGCGAACCGGAACCGGAAGCCTGGGGTGCTTACTGTTAAGTCCTTGAAGTGATGGCGAAGGATGAAGACACATTTCTACAGAACAACTCTTTATTGTGCTTTTAGTCAAAACTCCAACAATGAACAAAGGCACGCAGGCCTCCTTTTATATGCCCAGATCCCCGGACATAATGGCAACATAGTCAGGCACTTTTCGCGCCTTGCGCATGCATGCAAAGCCGGCGGCACTCAGTCTGGTCCTGGGCAGCTTCTGCAAAGCCCAGGACCATTGCAATGTCCCGAGCCTGCATTTGCAGGCTCAGGATACAACACCCCTCCCCCCTAGCTTGGAACAATCCTGACACTTCAGTATTCTTATTTTTGGGAAGAGTGTCAAACTTCCTGACAGTCAGGCATGGAAGGGAGTGCCTGAGGTTGCCTCCACCCACAAGCTCCTATCCTTGTTTTGTCAACTAAGACACTCAAAATCATAAGTAAACAAAATACATTATTAACTAATAACCTTAAGGGTAGTACCCCTTGTAGCTGGACAGTAACTTCTCAAAGTCTGAAAGATATTTGGGAGGGCACTTGGCCCTTTGCGACCTCCTCGGACCGGGAGAGTTTGCTGGTTCCTTTTCCTTGCCCACCAGGCTAGGTGAGCCAGGGCATTGCTGCCCACTTGCCTCAGGCGACCCTGGTGTTGTTGCCTGACCTACCTGCTCACCTGCCAGGCTCAGTAGGTCAGGGCTTTGCTGCCCCAAGTACCTGGTTGATCTGCCCATCTGCTGGTTGGCTGTGCCCTCTGAGCTCAAACCAACATCCCTTGGAGGGGTGGTAGTCCCCAGATCCACAATGGACCTTTCTTGGGAGCACTGTACCTCGAACCCAAGGTCAGCGGATGGATAGTCAGGGGTGGCTACAGGGCCCCAGTATCCAGTTGACCCCAAGGTCATGCCTGAGGTGCCAGAATCAGGAGTAGCCTCTCTGTTTGCCCCCCTTACAGAGGACTTCCTTCTGGGAGCAATTGTGGAATTTGGCCTGCTCCCGTGCTGTGTTGCCAGTTCTCTTGCAGGATGTGAGTTGTGTGGATACCCCCGGTCAGTCTCCCTGTCTGGAGTGTTACTAGTTATGGGTGAATAATGTGGATACCCCCGGTGTGACTCCCTGGCTGGAGTAAGTATGGGTGTATGGGGTGACCCCCTGCCCCATGACTTCCTGTTTGGAGCACTTGTGGAACCTTGAGATGGGGGATCAATGGCCTCCTCAGCAGCCAGTAATGGCGGCTGACATTGATCCTCAGAATGCACTCTATAGCCTTCCACCCCCCCCCCCAGTGCAGAGCCAGGAGCGGAAGGGTGTAAATCCAGCCTCACACGCAGCTGATCTATGTGCCACCGAAGAACACGGCCGTCTTCCAAGGACACTTCATATGACAAAGGTCCAGAGACCTTGCAGACCACAGCTGGTACCCAGAGATGACCAGGCCCGTAGTTCCGAGTCCAAACCGGAGCACCCACTTCCAGGCTCCTCGGTGCCTGTGGATGCGACACCTGAGACGCCACCCGGTCCGGGTGCAGTCTGTCCAGCTTAGTAATAAGCTGACAACGCCAGCGAAGTTCAGCAGGGCTCTTCCCAGTGGCTGTGCAAGGTGTGGTGCGATGTACAAGAAGAAAGTCTGCTAACCTGTGATGCCAGTCACCGTAAGTCAGTCTCTTGAGGGCATCCTTGGTGGTGCACACCATACGCTCAGCCATTCCGTTGGTGGATGGGTGGAAAGGAGCCGAAGTTGCATGGTGGATCAGGTTGGCCTGAAGAAAAGCCTGGAACTCAGAAGAAGTGAATTGAGGACTGTTATCTGAAACCAGAACATCTGGAAGGCCATGAGCTGCAAAAATACCTCTCAGCACCTGGATAGTCTTGGCAGTAGTAGTGGAGGTCACAGGAACAACCTCTAGCCACTTGGAATGGCTATCAACAACAACCAGGAAGAATTGCCCCTGAAAGGGCCCAGCGTAATCTATATGTACCCTAGACCATGGGGTTTGAGTTTCCTCCCACCTATGAACTGGGGCCTGAGGCATTTCAGGCCGGGACTGTTGGCACACATGGCACCCATACACCTGGGCCTCGATGGCTTTATCAAGGCCAGGCCACCACAAATGGCTGCGCGCAAGCGCTTTCATCCTGACTATCCCAGGATGTCCCTCATGCAGAGAGATTAAGATTCTAGACCTCAGTGAGGCTGGGATTACTACCCTACTGCCCCATAACAAGCATCCCTTGAAAGTGGACAACTCATGCCTCTTATGCCAGAAACTTTGGAACTCAGTATCAGGGCACGTGTCAGGCCAACCTGACAATACCCACGTCAACACGCGTGTAAGTGTGTAATCAGTGGCAGTTTCAGCAGCCACATCCCTAGCATTGAGGGGAGACTCAGGTAGCACTTGAATGGATAGAATGTTAATGGCTGGAGCAGGATCAGGCTCCAGTGCTGGCAGGGGTAATCTACTCAGGGCATCTGCATGAACCATTTCCTTTCCAGGTTTGTGAATCAAAATGTAGTCATATGCTGACAGGAAAATGGACCATCTCAGCATATGAGGAGAAAGGATATGTGGGGTCTGTTTGGTCATGGTAAACAACCCCAGCAGTGGTTTATGGTCAGTGTAGACCGTGAAGTGGCGGCCGTATATGAAATCATGAAACTTCTTAATGCCAGCCACAATGGCCAGCGCTTCCCTGTCAATCTGAGCGTAATTACGCTCTGCAGAAGACAGGGTTCTGGAATAATAAGTCACAGGGACCTGTGTCCCGTCAGCCATCAGATGGCTAAGAACTACCCCTACTCCATATGGAGAAGCATCGCAGGCAATGCAAACAGGTAGTTGCTAATTGAAGTGAGCTAGTACAGCATTAGAAGTAAGCAAGGCTTTAACCTCATTGAAACTTTTTTCATGGACCTTAGTCCACTGCCAGCAGGCTTGTTTGTCTAGGAGCCTATGCAAGGGCTCAGCTATTGCAGCTTTATGTGGCAGAAATACATGGTAAAAGTTTAAAAGCCCCCAAAAGGCTTGTAGTTCGCCCTTAGACTTAGGGCTTGGGGCCTGCTGAATGGCCTTTAATTTAGCTTCAGAAGGGTGAATGCCTTGAGCATCTATCCTGAATCCCAAAAAGTCAGTAGAACTGACTCCTATCTTACACTTGTCCTTTTTTAACTTAAGGCCTGCTCTTCCAAAATGAAGCAAGACAGTCCTTAATCTCTCTGCCAAATTTTGAGATGATTCCCCTGCAATGAGGACATCATCAAAATATGGGCAGACTCCAGGAATACCCCTCAATGTGTTCTCCATGACACTTTGGAATATGCCAGGGGCTACATTCACCCCAAATTGCAATCTCTTTACTTTAAAAGCTCCTCTATGGGTTACAAGTGTCTGAGCTTCAGCAGCTGCCTCATCAACAGGCAACTGTGCCAGGTCAGGTTTCGCAAAAATGCGCCCCCCCCCCTTTAGGGAGGCCAGAATGTGACTTACTACAGGTACTGGATAAGCGTGTTGCTGCAGTGCCTTGTTTAGTGTGCACTTGTAGTCTGCACATATACGTACGTCCCCATTAGCCTTAAGAGGTGTTACTATGGGGGTTTCCCAAGGACTAGAATCTACAGGTTCTAAGATGCTCTGCTGGAGCAATTTGTCCAGTTCAGCATCAATCTTGCCTTTGAGGGCAAAAGGTACCCTCCTAGGCTTGACCCTAATGGGTGTTATGGAAGGATCTAATTGTAATGAAACTGGAGGCCCCTTATAGGATTCAAGCTCAGAACTAAACACATCTGCAAATTCCTTGCAGACTTCTGCAAGACTTAACATTTGCAAATGGTGCAGCCCCATGACCTGGATTCCCAGAGCGTCAAACCAATCGAGTCCATTAAGACTCGTACGTTCACCCCCAACAACCAACACATCTAAGGGACCCTCAAAATCCTTGTACTGTACCTTAAGGGTGGCCTCCCCCTTAACACACACCTTAGAATTCTGAAAGTCTGTGAGTATCACGTTGGATGGCCTGAGTTTAACTCGAAGGCCACTGCTGCTACAAATCTTCCTGAATGTGTTGAGGGAAATTATGGAGAGAGCGGACCCAGTGTCCAATTCCATGGATAAAGGAACCCCATGCAACCTTACTTTAAGGGACAGTTTCTTCTTTAGGGGTTTATGTGTGCCTGTCCTTAGAACACTTCTGCGTGTTGCACAGAAACCCACCCTATTTTGGCTGGGGACCCTGGTACCTTTCAGATGCAATTCTTCTCTAGGTTGTACCTTCTGACGACCCAAACAGATGGATGCGATGTGGCCTTGCCTACCGCATGCCCTGCAAATGGCGGAACAGAACCGGCAGTCAGCTTGTTTGTGGTGTCCTCCGCACCCGAAGCATTGAAGGGCCGTTGAAGCCTTTTCTGTGAGTTCCTTCTGTCTCCTTCTGGCTGCCTGGTAAAGCTTGTCCACCTCATCTTCAGGAACTTCTTCTGACTCTTCTCGCACGTTCTCCTGGTGGACGGTGACGGTGTCAAGCCTCATGGGGTTTGCCATGCAGAGGTGGGGGGGTGATATGCAAAGAAGCCTACCGATGCCGAGAACCGCCGCAGCCGCGCCAACCACCGCCACATCGACCGTTCTTTCCAGGCAGGGGCCCGCAGCCTCCTGTTTCCAGCTCCCACGTGTCTCGACGGTCGGTCGGATGCAGCATACCCCCGGTGTGGTGAAGACAGACCGTGGCATGGCGCCAGTTCCTCCCGGCAGGCATCGCACGTCGTCGTCAGAGGGGAAAGATGCCTGGGACAGGCGTGCGCCTGCGCAGGCCTATAGCGGAGCGCCGGTTGCAAGTACCATCACAGGGCCGGCGCTGAGAGGAGCGGAGGTCTGTCGGGGCTCTGTGATGGGCTTGGAGGCCTGCCTGGGCAGCGTAAGGGGTGGTGTTGGGGGAATCTTACTGGACCGAACTGACGGGAATCGGGTGGTTTCCAACGGCGTCGCACAGGGGTTTGTCGGCCATAGTGGGGATCAAGGAGGCGGATCCGCATCTGGAGGAGGGAGTGGTCAGGGCGAGGAAAGGACCTTTATTCATTTCGGGTGGATGCTGGTTTGGGACTGGGGGCGGGGATACAGGGTGTGGCAATCCTTTGTAAGGCACTGGGAGAAAGCCACTCCCAGTGCTGACTTTGTTTCATCAGAGAATAAACCTGTTTGATGATTGCAATGTATACCGGCGTTCCTGCCTATTTTTTTCCGGACGACAACGGATTCAATCTGAAATATGTACCTGGGGGAAAGAATTTCTTAGCTGACGCATTGTCATGGATGCCAAAGTACCACAGCAAAAGGGAAGATGTGGTACAGACATTAATGCCCCTTGATCGAAAAGAGGTAACCAACATTGTGTTACAAGGAATGGAGGTTGATGAGCTTGCCAACGTGCGAGCGGCCATGCTAGCTGATGAGTGGTTACGCGAACATCCAGGGGTGTTAACTCAAAGAGACGGTGTGGCCTGGAAAGGTGATAAAATGTATGTGCCCGAACGCCTATGACAAACCATTCTTCAGAGGTGCCACGACGCTAAACAGGCTGGCCATTTTGGATTTCTAAAGACCCTGCACTTAGTGCGTCGGCAGTTTTGGTGGCCCAGGTTAAAACCGGACGTAGAAAAGTATGTAAAAGAATGCCATGTATGTGCTAGTGCAAAGCCTTGCCATGGACTTCATCGTGGAACTACCCGAAAATCGGCAATATAACGTGATTTGGACAGTGGTCGATCTTTTTTCCAAACAGGCACACTTCGTCCCATGTAGAAGATTACCATCAGCACGTCGGCTAGCAAGACGTTTCATACAACATATTTATCGCCTTCATGGAATACCCCGACGAATTATTTCGGACCGGGGGTACAGTTCACTGCACAATTTTGGCGTGATTTTGTCCATCTGGTGGGGTCGTCCCAAGGGCTTAGCTCAGCGTACCACCCCAGCACCAACGGGGCAGCAGAGAGGGCAAATGCAATGGTGGAGCGTTATCTCCGTAGCTATGTCACGTATCAGCAAACGGATTGGGTGGATCTCCTACCGTTTGCTGAGGTGGCATATAATAATACTGTCCATAGCAGTACCGGGTACACCCCCTTTTGGATAGTACATGGTATGGAATTTATTCCAATCCCCGAATGGTCACAAGGAGTAGATGATATACACACCCCTCAAACATGGATGTCGCAGGTAGCAGGGTTGTGGGGACGAGTTAAGGAGGCACGAGCAAAGGCTGAGGAAGCGGTAAAGGTGCAGACGGTCTCCGGAGCGCTTCTGGAGGGCCACATATTCTTTACTGCCCTACCTGCTGCTTCCTCTGCTGTAACCTCTCGCAGAGCATCTTGGAAAGAGACATCTTCCTTAGCAAAGATCTTTTGCTATAAGTCTCTGTTCCTTAACCCACATACAAAACGATCATGCAGCCTTTCTTCCAAATCTTTAAACTCACACTGTCTGGCTGCACGTCTCAAGGCCGCAATAAAGTCCTTAGCAGATTCACCTGCCTTCTGATCCCTTTGTTCAAACGTGTGCCTCCACGCAATGACGGACAACTTGGGCTGGAAATGCTCTTTTAGAAGCTTCTTTAAATCCGTGTACGTTACACCTTCCAGCGAGGCAGGGGCCACTAGATTTTCTGCAATCTCAAAAGTCTCTTGTCTGCATACACAAAACAAGGTGGCAGCCTTCAACCCATCTTCTCGAATTTGGTTGACTCTGAAATAGTTCTTCACCCTCGCAACGTATGATTCCCATCTTTCCAGGTGTGAGACGTCAAACTCTGATAAGCGGCCAATCTTCGCCATTGTAGCTTGTGCTTCACCACTGGCTTTTTCAGGGAAAGGGTCTTTCAGCCAAACTCACCCTCCAGCGATGCTGTACTGGCAGGATGGATGCTGACTTTAATGCCGTTTTCCCTCTTCAGGACTTCTTTGGGTGAGTCTTACAGCTTCCTTCTAGTTATCTTGTGAAGGATCCCGCCTTCGTCGCCAGTGTTAAGTCCTCGAAGCGATGCCGAAGGATGAAGACACATTTCTTCAGAACAACTCTTTATTGTGCTTTTAGTCAAAACTCCAACAACAAGCAAAGGCACGCAGGCCTCCTTTTATACGCCCAGATATCTGGAGATAATGGCAACATAGTCATGCACTTTTCACGCCTTGCGCATGCACGCAAAGCCGGCGCCACTCAGTCTGGATCCGGCCAGCTTCTGCAAAGCCCGGGACCATTGCAATGTCCCGAGCCTGCATTTGCAGGCTCAGGACACAACACTTACTATTAAAGCTCCCCCAAAAGTTAGTTTACGACTTTCCTGAACCAGAAGGGCCATTGCCACTATTGCCTGTACACACAGTGGCCAACCCCTCATAACTGGATCCATAATTTTAGATAGGAAGGCCACAGGTTTCTTCCTCTCAGCCCAATTCTGGGCCAACACTCCTTGGGCCATTCCCTCCTCAATGCTTACAAAAAGATGAAATGGCTTCTCCAGGTTTGGTAAACTCAATGCCGGTGCACTAATCAGTTTTTCTTTCAGGGTTTCAAACAACTCCAACTCATAGTCTTCCCACTTCAATATCCATGGTTTATCCTCTAATAATTTAGCATATAGTCCCTTTGTCAAGCCATCATAATTTTTTATCCATAGTCTACATAGCCGAACTACCAGGGGCAGAATCTGTAATCCACCCCGGTTTCCTTCCCTCACTCAAACCTCTGGATTTATATTGTTCTCATCTTCTTATTTTAATATACAAATATTTTCCTTTTGATTCTTTGAAAATTTTATAACCATTCCCAAATCTGTCAATAATTCCCTTCCCAATAAATTTACTCCTACCTCAGGGACATATAATAACTCAGTTCGTACTCATTTTTCTTCACAAATTATTGTAGTGTCTTTACATTTCTGCACCTGGAAACTTTTTCCCTGTACCCCTGAAATTTGCACATTATCATTTGACAGCCCCACCCCTTTAGGGATTACACTTATCGAGGAGTGGGATGCCCGTGTCTACTAAAAATACTACTTTTTCTTTATGGGGTCCTACTAATGCATTTATCAAGGGCTCTCAGTAGGACCCCTGAATCAAATGCCCCTGACACCCCTAGTCCTCAGTTTTGAGAAGGGCATACAATTGTTTCTCTTTTCTTTCCTGGGCAATCTTTCCTGAAATGTCCGGCCTGGCCACAACCATAACACTTCCAATTTGCCCAAGACCTTTCGCCCAAGGATTTCCTTTTACTAATCCCCTTCCTCTTCCCCTATATCCTCTTCTACTAGGGTAGTTTCTCCCCATAGTTACATGGGGGTTTTCAGTTTGTGAAGGATTGAGTGCTTGTTGTCTGGTCACTATTTCTTTCACGGATGATACTATAATTTTACTTTGTTGTTTCATTTTCTCCTCATCTCTGTACATACACTTTCTGGGATGCTTGTGAGAGATCACTGATAGACTTATCCACCCAGTTGTCCTTCTGTAATTTCTTCTGAATATCCAGCCATGCTTTGGTTACAAAGTTAACTTTTATTATGGCCTCTGAGACTGGATTATCAGGATTAATTCCAGAGTATTTCCTTATAGCATCTTTGAGTCATTGCAAGAAGGCAGAAGGTGATTCATCCTTTTCTTGTTTAATTTCAAAAGCTTTACTAACAGTTTGGTACTTAGGGATTGCCTCCTTTATCCCTAAGATAATTATGTCCTGCAAATCCTGCATTTCCCTTCTTCCATTGGGAGTATTGTTTTCCCAGTTTGGTCTCTGTATGGGAAATTTCACATTGCCCCTGGGATTGGCATTTTTTTTTAAGTTTTATTATTATTATTTTTAAACAGAGTTCAATAATAATTATTCAACAAAAATCTGTTGTCTGAGTATCTTATTCACTAATACAAATTAAATTCCTAATCCCTAAATCTTTTCTCTAATCATTGATAAAATAGTTTGAAAATATTCTGTTTCTTCTTTTTCTTTCAACCTTAAAGTAAGTCTGTTCATTTTCTCACAGTCTAATATTTTTTTGATTATTTCTTTATCTAGTGGTATTTCTTCATTCTTCCAATATTGTGCAAATATAATTCTAGCCGCTGTTATCACATGTAGAATCAAATATGTACTTTGCTTATCAAGTTTTTCTGGCATTATACTTAATAAAAAAAATTCAGGTTTATAGTCTATGTGTTTCTCTAACATTTTTTCTAACCAAGTGTGTATTATTGTCCAATATCTCCTTGCTTTAACACATGTCCACCACATATGATAATAAGTACCTGATTTGTGTTTACATTTCCAACATTTTTCTGACATGTTTTTAAACATTTTTGCTAATCTTGTTGGTGGCAAATGGCATCTATAAAACATTTTATATAAGTTTTCTTTGTATGAAGCTGACATTGTCAATTTATAGTTTCTTTTCCACAAACTTTGCCACTTTTCTAAGTCTATATTATATCCAAAATTCTTTGCCCATACTATCATTGTCTCTTTTACTTGTTCATCTTCCATTTTGAAATTTAATAAGAAATTGTACATTTTTTTAATTAACTTTTCATCAGAAGTTAATAATATCTGATCAAACATAGTCTGTTATTTGTAAAATCCATGCTGTTTAATATCTTTATCATATCTGACTTGCATTTGTAAATGTGACCACCATGTTAAATCAATGCCCTGATTTTCCATCTCTTGCCTGGATTTTAAGTTCCCTTCAGAATTTAGAATATCTTTGTATGTCCATATTTTATCGAGACTGACTAGATTTGGATGTACAAATGCTTCCATTGTTGAAAGCCATCCTGGAATTTTCAAATAAATTTTACATTTTATTTTTTCCCAAGTTAATAATAATGCGTTTCTAATGTAGTGGTTTTGGAAGTATTTATCTATTTTATTTTTTCCATACCATAGAAAAGCATGCCAACCAAGTTGCAGGTCATGTCCCTCCAGATACAGCAATCTTTTATTTCTAAGAGTAATCCATCCTTTTATCCATGTTAACACTGATGCTTGATAATATAAAACCCAATCTGGCAAGCCAAAGCCTCCATTTCCCTTGGCTTCTTGTAACATTTTCAATTTAATTCTAGCCTTGTTTCCTTGCCAGATAAATTTTTGAATTAGAGTGTTTAAATCTTCAAATATTTTTTTCTCCAGTTTTATAGGTATCGTTTGAAATAAAAATAATATTTTTAGTAAAATATTCATTTTCACTGTAGCAATTCTTCCTAACATCGACAGTTGAAGATTCTTCCATTTTTCCAAATCAAACTTTATTTGGTTTAACAATTTAATGTAATTATCTTCTTTTATTGTTGAACATCTTGCTGTCAAATATATTCCCAAATATTTGACCTTTTTGACTATTTGCAATTCTATTTTTTCTGATAATTGCTTTTTTTGTTTATCTGTAAACTTTTTAACTATCACTTTAGGGGATTGACATTATTATTGCCTGCTGGGTGATCACTTTCACAGGCTCGTATGGCAGCATTCCTAATAAGGGTTCTTTCCTCTTGGGTAAACAAGATATTCAGAATGGCCACTATTTCATCCCATGTATAAATGTTGGGACCCAACAAATTATTGAACTGTTTGGCTACCCCTAAGGGGTCTTCTACCAAACTCTTCAATTCCTTTTTAAAGGCTCTTACTTCCAAAATCTTTAAGGGATCTTGTACATAGCTTATTACAGGAGCTCCATTTGCATCTAATCCATTGGGGACCTCTCGGAGAGGGTACATAGGTGGTACTTCAGGTTCCTCTCTTTTCTGCCTTCTCTGAGTTCTTCCAGTATTTTCCCTTTGGTTTCTAAAAGGTAAATTATATCCCTCTGGTTCTGGACTATTTCCTTCCTAAGTCGTGAATATTGATTTTTCCCTTGATTCCTCCACCACCTTCAGGGGCTTCATCAGAGTTCCAGGATTATACAGTGGAGGTAAATGTTCACGGACATCCCATCATTTTTCTCCTTCCCTTTTTGTCTCTTCTTCTTCACATTTTTCTGACATGCAATATATTCCAACATCAAGTGTCCAAATTTTTGCATAACTTATTTCTCCCTGACTTCTCTTTTCCCTCACTACATACTCTACCAAATTTTGACAGGTATAGTAGTCTGTACTACCAAATTTAGGCCAGTACACTATATCCATCCAAATGGGGTGTTTCAGCCAAGTAAAACAACAATACTTAATCATGGTGTTGTTGTTAGTTGCGAAGTCATATCCGACCCATCACGACCCCATGGACAACATTCCTCCAGGCCTTCCTGTCCTCTACCATCTTCTGGAGTCCATTTAAGCTCACGCCTACTGCTTCAGTGACTCCATCCAGCCACCTCATTCTCTGTCATCCCCTTCTTCTATTGCCCTCAATCTTTCCCAGCATTAGGCTCTTCTCCAGTGAGTCCTTCCTTCTCATTAGGTGGCCAAAGTACTTGAGTTTCAACTTCAGGATCTGGCCTTCTAAAGAGCAGTCAGGGTTGATCTCTTCTAGGACTGACCGGTTTGATCACCTTGCAGTCCATGGGACTCACAGGAGTCTTCTCCAGCACCATAGTTCAAAGGCCTCAATTCTTTTGCGCTCAGCCTTTCTTATGGAACTCAGGCATGGGCACAAAATCTCTACCCATCACTATTTTGAATGGGGTGAGACCAGTACTACTGCGCACAGTATTATTGTAGGCTACCTCTGCAAAAGGTAAAAGGTCAGTCCAATTTGACTGCTGGTAATTTATGTAATATCTGAGATACTGTTCCACCATTGCATTAGCTTTTTCAGCTGCTCCATTAGTATTCAGATGAAAAGCAGATGAAAGCCTGTGGGAGGACCCAATCAGTTTAACAAACTCCCGCCAGAATTTTGCAGTAAACTGTACCCTTCTGTCAGAGATAATCCACTTTGGGGCACCATGGAGTCAGTATATGTGCTTCAAAAACAGTTTGGTTAGTTTCTGGGCAGAAGGAAGTCCCAAGCAAGCAATGAAATGTTCCTGTTTGGAAAATAGATCAATCACAGTCCATATCACAGTGTTTCCCTTGCTCTCAGGTAATTCTACTATAAAATCCATGGCTATCTCCTCCCAAGGCTGAGAGGGGTCGGCCACTTGCTGCAATAAACCTGGCGGTTTCCCAGGAAATTTCTTCATGGTAGCACAACTGGCACAACTTTTTACATATCTCTCAATGTCTTTTTTTCATTTTTGGCCACCAGAATTGCCTCCGCACTAGATGCAATGTTTTTAAAAATCCAAAGTGACCCACTTGCTTAGCATCATGACTCCGTTGCAACACCTGGAGTCTGAGGCTTTCTGGGAGGCATAACGTAGAACCTTTCCAAGCTAACCCCCCCCCTTGAAGTCAATATAGATTTGTTATCTTTAAACCAGGCATCAGTCTCTAACTTCTCCTTCAATTCCTTTAACGATCGATGGGCAGGACCCGTAGGGGGTCTCTATGTGTGCAATCTGGTTGTTATTTGTGATGCGGATTGCAGCAAAGGAACAATGGAGTTAATTACTTTCTCTCTGTTGCTTTTGAACTGGGGCATTCTAGACATGGCATCTGCCAGAAAGTTCTTGCCTCCAGGAAAATATTTTAAGGTGAAATTAAAACGGTTGAAGCATTGAGCCCATCAAACTTGCTTGGGGGATAATTTACAAGGGGTCTTGAGAGCCTCCAAGTTTTTGTGATCAGTCCACACCTCAAAAGGTAATTCCCCCCCTCCAAGAAATGATGCCATGTCAGCAACACCCAACAAACTGCAAAAGCCTCTTTGTCCCAAACCGCCCACCTCCTCTCAGTCTCAGTTAATTCCCGGGAAGTGTAAGCACAAGGTTGTAATTCTCCTCTGTGATTTATTTGTAACAGAACGGCACCCACAGCCATGTCGCTTGCATCAGCTTGAATGATGAGTTGTTCTCCGGGGTCAGGGTGCTTAAGGACTGGTTCAGCTGCAAAGAGTCTCTTTAATTTTTCAAATGCTCCCTGGCACTCTAATGACCATTGCAATGGCTGACAAGGTCGGGGTCCCCCCCCCCTTTGCCTGTTTTGAGTAAATCGGTGATGGGCATGGCTATTTCTGCAAAAGAGGGAATAAATTTACGATAAAAGTTGGCAAACCCCAGAAAGCTTTGAAGCTGCTGACAGGTGCATGGGGGTTGCCATTCTAGAACTGCTTTGACTTTGGCAGGGTCCATTTCTATCCCCTCATTCGAAATCCGATACCCCAGATAGTCAAGGCGTGTCTGGTGAAATTCACACTTTGACAGTTTTGCATACAGTTTGGCTTTTAACAGTCTCTTTAACACCTCACGGACTAATTTGATGTGTTCGTCCATGGTTTCAGTGTAGATAAGGATGTCATCAAGATAAACTAAAACCCCTTTGTATAAATGATCATGGAGCACTTGATTTATCAATTGCATAAATACAGCAGGGTCCCCTTGCAGTCCAAAAGGCATCACTTTAAATTGGAAGCTCCCCAAAGGGCAATTAAAGGCTGTTTTCCATTCATCCCCCTACCTAATCTGGATCCGATAATAAGCTTCTCTTAAATCCAGCTTGGTTAAAAAAAAATTCCCTTTAGCCAGGTGGGCCAACATGACTTTAAAAGTGGAATGGGCCGACTCACCATGGGGTCTTCCTTGCCTTCTTTGTTGCTGTCATATGGTGCCGGCATCTGTTGCACCTCGGCTTGGGGCTTGGCTTTGAGTTCAGTGGGAGGGGAGGCTTCGACGTCTGGAACTTGATGCACCCAGTTGGTTCTTTCCCTCCCCCCTCTGGGAGCCCTTCATGGTTTCGCGGTAGCAACTGGCACGCTCCTAGGTTGAGGGTGAGAAGCGGGGCACTCCACAGCTTGATAACCTATCTGACCACACTGGTAGCACTTGATAGGAGCCCTGCCTGGCGCTTGGGAGATGCTGGTGGCTGCAGAGGCTTGGGGATGTTGGCCATAGAGGCGTTTCCCTTGGACGGGTGGTGTCTTGACTTCAGTGATGTTTGATTTTTTGGGACGATCCAATTTGATGTCTAGTGCCACTGCCATACGGTAACACTCACGTAATAGATTAGGAAAATCTTGAATGATGCAGGCTTGAAGTAAGCCGCAATCTAGCCCTTGTTTGAAGTAATTGACTAGTGATCGTTCAGGCCACTGCCCCAACCGGTTAGCAATTTTCCTGAATTGACGGACATACTCCTTTGTGGGGTGACCTGTTTGCCTCAGGCAGTGGATTTCTTTCTCGGCCATCAGGACTCAGGACTTATCTTCAAACTGACCCCTCAGTTGCTCCATGAATAGATTAATGTCGTTCAGTTCAGGAGCCCCCTCATCATGGAGGTTGGTCACCCAGTCAGCAGCTTCCCCCTCCAAATTTGCCGCTACAGCATTCACCATCATAGGCCCATCCAGGTAGGCATAAGCATAGCGATCCAAATGAGCCCACACCTGATTTAGGAAGAAGGTCAGCTTTTCTTTTTTTTTTTTTTTTATTGAAAATTTTTATGTTTTTACAAAAAAACCAGAAAAAAATATAACAATACAAAAACAAAGAACAACATACACAAAAAACTAAACATAACATAACAAAACTCCCCTTCCCCAACCCCGCCCAAAGCACCCCCCCTTCCCCCCCCCCTGAGCTTCCCAGAGCAGAATATAGGCTTAATTAAAAAAAAATTAAGAAAAATTATATATAAAAAAGAGAAAAAAAAATAATAACACTGAAATATATGTATATGTATATAAAAATAAAAATTATGAAAAAGCAATGTGATATTTTTTTATATCCAATTTAAATTGTATAAATTCTATCCATTTATCCCAAACAGCAAGAAATTTCTCTTGCGTTTGTTCCTTTAAGAAAGCCGAAATCTTTGCCATTTCCGCCAGATAAGACACTTTAAGAAACCATTCCTGCAATGTAGGCAAAGATTCCTTCTTCCAATATTGTCCTACTAACAGCCTTGCGGCTGTAATCAAATTTAACATCAATATAACCTCCTTTGTATCACAATCAGTAACTATACCCAACAAGAATAATTGCGGAGTAAATTTTACCCTCCTTCTAATAATTCTCTGAATATTCCACCATATCTTAATCCAAAATGCTTTTATCTCTCTGCACGACCACCAAATGTGGTAATAGGTGGCATCCAAGCAACCACATCTCCAACATTTAGGCTGTAAGTCCGGGTACATGAAAGACATTTTTTGTGGGTCAAGGTGCCATCTATAAAACATTTTATAAAAATTCTCCCTTAAATTCTGTGCCTGTGTAAATTTGACATTTCTTACCCAAATGGTTTCCCATGTATCCAATGGGACTGATTCACCAAAATTTTGGGCCCATCTAATCATACAATCTTTAATTAATTCCGTTTCTGAGTCCAATTCGACTAGCACCCCATAAATTCTCTTAATATGGGCTTGTCTTTGATCCTTCACTTGCTTAATAAGATTTTCATCTTCTCTAAGAAAGCCCACCTTGCAGTCCACCTTCCATCTGTCTGCTAATTGCCTGTATTGAAACCAAGAATAAATAATATTTTCTTGTGCTAACTCCTCCCGTAATTTTAATTGCCAATTTTGTCCATCCCATCTGAGTAGCTGTCTGTAAGACACCATGTCCATTTTAACACCTCTTTTTATTCCTTCTATCGCATGCCAGGGTATAGCCCATAATGGTACTTTAAAATCACTTTTATAATATTTTCTCCAAATCCTAAGTAAAGAAGTTCTTATAATGTGAGATTTAAAAGCCCAATCCACTTTTTTATTGAATATTAAATAGGCATGCCACCCAAAAAGTAGGTCCCATCCCTCTAGATGGAGTATCTCAAGATTTGTCAAATTTACCCAGTCGCTAATTAGTGTTAAAACCACCGCATCATAATATAATTTCAAGTTCGGTACCTTGAGTCCACCTCTCTCACGGAAGTCTTGCATGATTTTAAACTTAACCCTTGGCCTTTTCCCTGCCCAAATGAATTTGTTGATACCTTTCTGCCATTCACTTAAATTAATCTCGTTCTTCAAAATCGGTAACATTTGGAACAAAAAAAGAAACTTGGGTAGAATATTCATTTTTATCACTGCAATTCTTCCCATGAGAGATAATTGCAGCTTCTCCCAATTCTTCAAGTCTTTCTGTACACTAACCCACAACCTGTCATAATTATTTTTAAATAATTTTGCATTAGAAACAGATAGCATCACCCCCAAATATTTTACCTTATTAACAATTTCAAAACCCGTCAAGTTAGCCAAAGTCTGCTTCTCCTGAATAGTCATATTTTTAGGTAGGATTTTAGTCTTGTTAACATTAATCCTAAAACCCGAAACCAAACCATATTGATGAATTAACTGTAGTAACTTTACTGCAGAACTAATAGGTTGCGACAAAGTAACCACCAAGTCGTCTGCAAAGGCTCTTAACTTATATTCTTTTTTATTAACTTCTATTCCTTTAATTTCCTGCGAGTCTCGAATTTTGATCAACAATATTTCCAATGTTAAAACAAACAACAACGGTGATAGTGGACATCCCTGCCTAGTACCTTTCTCTATTGTAAATACCTCTGACAAACCTCCATTAACAATAAGTTGTGCCGTTTGTTTTTGATATATTACCGTAAGAGCTTGTAATATCTTTTCACCAAAATTCATCTTTTCAATTACTCTTAACATAAAATGCCAATTCAATTGATCAAAAGCTTTTTCAGCATCTAAAAATATCAGCCCTGCAGGGACTTGGTTATTCTTGTCTAAGTATTCTAATAAATTAATGATTTGTCTAACATTATTTTTCATGTACCTACCAGTTATAAACCCAGATTGATCTTTATGCACAAGATGATGCACAACCCTCATAAACCTATTTACTAAGATTTTTACAAATATCTTATAGTCCACATTTAAAAGAGATATAGGTCTATAATTCTTTGGTAAAGTAAGATCTTGATCCTCTTTTGGAATCAAAGATATAAAAGCACTACGCCATGAAGGAGGAATCTCTGAGCCCTGTAAGATATCATTGAAAAGATCGCCTAGTGGTTGGATCATCTCCTCCATTAAAACTTTGTAGTAAACAGCTGTCAACCCATCCGTACCCGGTGCTTTCCCTGGTTTCAATTGTTTAATTGCTATCGCAATTTCCTCTTTAGTAATTAAGCCATTAATTTCATGTTTCTGATCCTCTGTCAGTTTGGGAAAACTAGCCTCACTTAAATATTTATTTATATCTAGAATTTGCACCCCCTTTATGGATTACTGCCTTGTCGTGGCGAAGGGGCTTGCGTAACTCAATGAAGCTATAAGCTATGCCGTGCAGGGCCACCCAAGACGGACAGGTTATAGCAGAGAGTTCTGACAAAATGTGATCCACTGGAGAAGGAAATGGCAAACCACTCCAGTATCTTTGCCATGAAAACCCCATGGACAGTACTAAAAGGAAAAAAGATATGACGCTGGAAGATGAGCCCCTCAGGTCGGAAGGTGTCCAATATGCTACTGGGGAAGAGCAGAGGGCTAGTACTAGTAGCGCCAGAAAGAATGAAGCGACTGGGCCAAAGCCGAAAGGACGCTCAGCTGTGGATATATCTGGTGGTGAAAGGAAAGTCCGATGCTGTAAAGATTTTTTCTCCATAGGAACCTGGAATGTAAGATCCATGAATCAAGGCAAGCTAGACGTAGTCAAAAAAGAGATGACAAGAATGAACATCGACATCTTAGGAATCAGCGAACTAAAATGGACAGGAATGGGTGAATTTAACTCAGATGACCATCAGGTATACTACTGTGGGCAAGAATCCCTCAGAAGAAATGGAGTAGCCTTCATAGTCAATAAAAGAATAGGAAAAGCAATACTGGGATACAATCCCCAAAATGACAGAATGATCTCAATTCGAATCCAAGGCAAACCATTCAATATCACAGTAGTCCAAATCTATGCCCCAACCACTGGTGCTGAAGAGAATGAAATTGACCGGTTCTATGAAGCCCTACAGCACCTTATAGAATTAACACCAAAAAATGATGTCCTTATCATCATGGGGGATTGGAATGCTAAGGTAGGAAGCCAAAAGATAACCGGAATAACAGGCAAGTTTGGCCTTGGAGAACAAAATGAAGCAGGGCACAGGCTAATAGAATTTTGTCAAGAGAATACGATGGTCATAACAAACACTCTTTTCCAACAACCCAAGAGACGGCTCTACACATGGACATCACCAGACGGTCAACATAGAAATCAGATTGACTATGTACTCTGCAGCCAAAGATGGAGAAGCTGTATACAGTCAGTAAAAACAAGACCAGGAGCTGACTGTGGCTCAGATCATGAGCTTCTCGTTGCAAAATTTAGGCTTAAATTGAAAAAAGTAGGGAAAAGCACTAGGCCACTCAGGTATGAACTAAATCATATTCCTGATGAATATACAGTAGAGGTGACAAATAGATTTAAGGAACTGGATCTGATAGACAGAATGCCTGAAGAACTATGGATGGAAGTTCGTAACATTGTACAAGAGGTAGCAACTAAAACCATCCCAAAGAAAAAGAAATGCAAGAAAGCAAAATGGCTGTCTCAGGAAGCTTTGCAAATAGCTGAGGAAAGAAGGGAAGCGAAAGGCAAAGGAGAAAGAGAAAGATACACCCAATTGAATGCAGAATTCCAGAGAGTAGCTAGAAGAGATAAGAATGCCTTCTTAAATGAACAGTGCAAAGAAATAGAAGAAAACAACAGAACAGGGAGGACCAGAGATCTCTTCAAGAAAATTGGAGATATGAAGGGAACGTTTCATGCAAAGATGGGAATGATAAAGGACCAAAATGGCAGAGACCTAACAGAGGCAGAAGAGATTAAGAAGAGATGGCAAAACTACACAGAAGAACTATACAAGAATGAGCTTAACATCCCAGATAACCACAATGAGATGGTCATTAACCTCGAACCAGACATCCTAGAATGTGAAGTGAAATGGGCCTTAGAAAATCTGAGCAACAACAAAGCTAGTGGAGGTGACAGTATTCCAGCTGAGCTATTCAAAATCTTAAAAGAAGATGCAGTAAAAGTGCTACACTCAATTTGCCAGCAAATTTGGAAAACTCAACAGTGGCCACAGGATTGGAAAAGGTCAGTTTACATTCCAATTCCAAAGAAAGGCAATGCCAAAGAATGTTCAAACTATCGCACCATTGCACTCATTTCACATGCTAGTAAAGTTATGCTTAAAATCCTACAAGCTAGACTCCAGCAGTATGTGGATCGAGAACTACCAGAAGTACAGGCAGGATTTCGAAGAGGCAGAGGAACTAGAGATCAAATTGCCAACATACGCTGGATCATGGAGAAAGCTAGGGAGTTCCAGAAAAACATCTACTTCTGCTTCATTGACTATGCAAAAGCCTTTGATTGTGTGGATCACAACAAATTGTGGCAAGTTCTTAAAGAGATGGGAGTACCAGACCATCTCATTTGTCTCTTGAGAAACCTATATGCGGGTCAAGAAGCAACAGTGAGAACCGAACACGGAACCACTGATTGGTTCAAAATTGGAAAAGGAGTCCGGCAAGGCTGTATACTGTCGCCCTGCCTATTTAACTTATATGCAGAGCACATCATGAGAAAGGCAGGGCTAGATGAATCAAAAGTTGGAATTAAGATTGCCGGGAGAAATATCAACAACCTAAGATATGCAGATGATACCACTCTAATGGCAGAAAGTGAAGAGGAACTAAAGAGCCTCTTGATGCAGGTGAAGAAGGAGAGTGCAAAAGTTGGCTTGAAACTCAACATTAAGAAAACCAAAATCATGGCATCCGGCCCTCTCAATTCTTGGCAAATAGATGGGGAAGAAATGGAGGTAGTGACAGATTTTATTTTCCTGGGCTCCAAGATCACCTCAGATGGGGACTGCAGCCAAGAAATTAAAAGACGCTTGCTCCTGGGGAGGAAAGCTATGGCAAATCTAGACAGCATTCTAAAAAGCAGAGACATCACCCTGCCAACAAAAGTACGCATAGTCCAGGCCATGGTTTTCCCAGTTGCAATGTATGGCTGTGAAAGTTGGACCATAAGAAAGGCTGAGCGCAAAAGAATTGAGGCCTTTGAACTGTGGTGCTGGAGAAGACTCCTGCGAGTCCCTTGGACTGCAAGGCGTTCAAACCGGTCGGTCCTAGAAGAGATCAACCCCGACTGCTCTTTAGAAGGCCAGATCCTGAAGTTGAAACTCAAGTACTTTGGCCACCTAATGAGAAGGAAGGATTCACTGGAGAAGAGCCTAATGCTGGGAAAGATTGAGGGCAATAGAAGAAGGGGACGACAGAGAATGAGATGGCTGGATGGAGTCACTGAAGCAGTAGGTGTGAATTTAAATGGACTCCAGAAGATGGTAGAGGACAGGAAGACCTGGAGGAATGTTGTCCATGGGGTCGCGATGGGTCGGACACGACTTCGCAACTAACAACAAGAATTTGCACATTGGTAGATTTGTATAATTTTTGATAATAATCTAAAAAAGATTTCTTAATCAATTCCTTCTGAAAGACTAATTTGCCCTTATAATTTATTTTATCTATTATCCTCTGTCTCTGCTTCTTTCTTAATTGATAGGCCAGCCATCTCCCTGGCTTGTTGGCATTACAAAATGTATTTTGTTTCATAAACAATAAGTTAGTTGCAGCTTGGTCCGCCAGCAACATATTAAATTGTACTCTTAACAACTTTACAGATTCTTTAATACTTTCATCTGAAGGATTTAAAATCAAAGACTTTTCTTTTAACTTAATTTCATCCTCCAATTCTTTACGTTTCTGAGTCTGCCTTTGCTTATAACAATTATTCATTTTTATCAAGATCCCACGCATAAATGCTTTACCTGCATCCCATACCATTGACATTGAAGTCCCCTTATACATATTTAAAGCAAAATAATCCTTCAAAGACTCCTTTAACTTTTGAATATTCTTTTCTTGTCTAAATAAGTTTTCATTCACCCTCCAGGATCTTCTCTCCTCTTTTTCTTGAATCAGCTCCATCCAAACTGGACTATGATCCGTCAGCGACCTAGGAAAAATCTTTACATTCTTTACTCTATTGTATAAGTCTGTTGTAATAAAAAAAAAGTCAATTCTTGAGAAGGATTGGTGTCTATCTGAAAAGAAGGTAAAGTCTCTCTCCTCTTGATTACATTCCCGCCAATAATCCCTTAGTTCCCAATCCTCCTTCATATCAAAAAAAGCTTTAGGTAGTTTTGCCTGTTTAAAAAGAGGAGAAGAACCTTTCTTATCCCTTTGTATATCTAAGACACCATTCCAATCACCCATTAATACCACGGATCTATAGTCCAGCAAAGTTATTTTTTGATGTAGCAATCTATAAAATTGTTCCTGTTGCTGATTTGGTGCATAAAGTCCCACTATGAGTATTTTCTTACCATAAGCTTTTCAAGATCCCCATTGAAAGTGGGCTTGATGGGAGGCAGCTTGAATCTTGGCGGGGCCACCTGCGCCTGCTGCTGATCCTGGGTGACTTGCTGGTCCTGGGGACATGGCCGAATCATTCTCTGGACTTCTCTTGGCTGGGCTCCGGGACTGGCATCCCGAGGCCATGGCAGTGGGCTTGGCTGGGGTACAGGGCTCGGTATCGCAGCTAGTGGGGGGATGGGTGAAGCAGCACGGGCTCCAGCGGTTGGGCTGGAACTCTGGCGAGGGGCAGGGAAAGGTGCATAGTTTTTGGCATTTCTCCCCACTGCATCCACCTCCTGGGCAACAGGAATTGTATCTTTTACCTCCAGCCAGCCGAACTTCTCCTTCAGCTGTATGAGCGAGGGGCTGTGGACTGCTGACTGAAATCTCCATTCTCCGGAGTCATCCCATCAAGCCCTTTCCTTTCTTTCCATCTGCAGACAAAGAACCCTGGGACGGCAGCAATAAAAGCTCCTCTCCAGCAGTTACAGGAGTGCTCCTGTGCTGAGGGGCAGCCTCAGCTTGGAAGAGGTCCACTAAGGCTGTAGTTCCTTCCTGCGGTACCAGTTTCCCGGGTTGGATCAACCTGGTTTTCGGCCAAGCTCCTGCCAGTGACTCCTCCTCAGTGGCTGGAGCACCAGCCTGCGCTCCGACAGCCTGAGTCCCATTTCCGCTAGCAATGATTTCAACTTTCTCCTCCATCTCGAGTTTTCCCTGGGTCTTTACCACTCTCCCAAAAGTGAGTAGGTAGGCGGCCGGGGCCCAGCACCCAGGGGGATGAAGTTTCGTGAGACTTGGTTTAATGTCAGACAGACAGAGACAAATAAAGCAGAACTCCAAGGCTTGCAATTCCTCAAAGAACATGTTTATTGATACAAAGTATCGGCACTTCAAAAGTGAAACCAAGTCTGAAGAGCTGCATAACAATTCCCCAATACACAGTTAAAAAATCCCACATTTAGGCAGGAAAAATCAAAGGTACAAGTATAGATTAGGCGAGACCTGGCTCAAAAACAGTAACTGTGAGAGGGACCTTGGCGTCCTAGTGTATGATCACTTGAATACGAGCCAGCAGTGTGCAGCAGCAGCCAAAAAAGCTAATATAATCCTGGGTTGTATAAACAGAGGCATAGAATCAAGATCACACTAAGTATTAGTACCAATTTATAAAACCCTACTAAGACCACACCTGGAATACTGCAACCAATTTTGGTCACCATACTACAAAAAAGAGGTTGAGACTTTGGAAAAAATTCAGAGAAGAGCAACTAAGATGATCAAAGGCCTGGAGACTAAAACATATGAAGAATGGCTGCAGGAATTAGGTTTGGCTGGTTTTGTGCCAGCCAGCTGGCCAAACAAAGAGTAGGTCAGGGGATTGTGGCTGGCTGGCTGGGGAAGGGGAATCATGGCTGCTTGGGGGATTTGCCAAGCCTCAGGGCAGCGACATTAGCAACTCCCCCCACTCGGCCCATTTCCCTGGCTCTGTTACCAGTAGCAGCTCCCTCAGCGAGCACCCCACATCCCTCACTGTCAAGTTTCCTGGAGCTGAGGAGAAGTGCAGATACTGAGCTGCCAGGCGGGTCTGGTAGGCAGCATTGCTTTCGCTTTTCCTGCTGCGGCATTGGCTGCTGGCATTGCCCTCCTAAGAGGAGGGTGCGGTGATTGGTTGGTGGCCATGCCACAAATGGGGATTGATCATCCCCCAAACCCCACCACTGTCAAAGGAGGAAGAGGAACGGGGAGAAGAAAGAGGGAAATTGGCTGAGCCAGCCAGGCAATGAAGCCCCACCGAAAAAAGTGGAGTCTCTTTGTGAGCCTGCCTAGCCCTCATCAGCCTTGCTCTCCACAGTGCACTGCAGCTGATCCAAGGCATGGAGAGCACGGCTGATGGGTGAGCGCATAGCAGACGCGCACACAGACTCCGCTGTTTTCGGCGGCGCTTCTGATCAGCTGCAGCAACCCTAACCCCATCCCTGTCAAAGGAAAAAAGTGGAGTCTGTGTGCACTCCTGCCTTGCCCATATCAGCCAGGCTCTCCATGGCGTGCTGCACCTGATCAGAAGCGCCACCAAAAACAGAGGAGTCTGCAGCAGGAAAAGCGGAAGGCAACGCCACCCACCAGATCCGCCTGGCGGCACAGTAACTGCAGTTCTCCTCATCTCCAGGAAGCTTGTGCAATGGAAACTTGACATTGAGGGCCATGGGGCACTCACTGAGGGAGCTTCTACCAGTAACAGAGCTGGGGAAACAGGCAGGGTGGGGGGAGCTGCCAATGCCGCTGCCCTGAGGCTTGGCAGATCCCCCCCCCCAAGCAGCCATGATTCCCCCTCCCCAGTCAGCCAGAAACCATCCCCTGACCTACTCTTTGCCTGGCTGGCTGGCTGGCTGGCTGGCTGGCTGGCTGGCTGGCTGGCTGGCTGACACAAAACCTCACCACTCTTCTTGGCGGCAGCAGCCTAATGGACCTGAGCAAGCTGCTGGTGGTGCCGGCCTGAGGGAGAGGGGACGGGGAGGGGAGGCAGGCAATGCAGTGGCTTGGGTACCTCGGCTCCATCCAAGTTGAAAGCAGAGGCGCAGCAGCAGGATTTCTCTCAATAAGAGCCGGGTGCGTTGCTCACTCATGTGCGCCCACCTTATTGAGAGCAATCCTGCTGCTGCGCCTCCGTTTTCTTCAACTCATATGGAGCCTAGGAGCCACTGGTGGCTGCTTGAGTGGGGAGGATGAGCTTTGCTGCTGCTGCGCCCTGCAGGTGCCTCCCAAACTCCACCTTCGCCACTGGGTGTGAGCAGCGGCAGGGTGCTCCATCCTGGGGGGAGAGCAGCAGTGGCCTAACCCTAACCCTAACCCCTGCCCTGCCCCCTCCCTTGCCTCACCTCACCCTGCAGGACGAGCCTCCTGCCCACTACCCCACCTACCAGAGACCCCCTGGATCTCCCCTAATGCTGCCCAGCCCCCACTGGCATCCCTCCCCAGGAGCAACATTGAGGTGGCCACGCCCACCCTGGCCATGCCCACCCACTCTGCCGTGACCACCATAGCCACGCCCACCCAGTGGGCCACGCCCACCCAGCACCCAGCAATACAAAAGTGGGTTTTGGGTTGCAGTTTGGGCACTCGGTCTCTAAAAAGGTTTGCTATCATTGGACTAGACCAGGGGTGGGCAACCCAAAACACTCGAAGAGCCAATTGGACCCGTTTCCCACCTAAAACAAAACACTGGGAGCTGCAAAACCCTTTTGATATCTAAAATGAAGATAACACTGCATATATCCTTTCTTACCTTTTATATATATATATATATATATATATATATATATATATATATATATATATATATATATATATATATATATATATATATATATATATATATATATATATATATATATATATATATATATATATATATATATATATATATATATATATATATATATATATATATATATATATATTTACCTTGAATGAACACCCTGTCAGCCCAAATATGGGAGAAAGAAATCTTCTTTCTTTTCTTTTTCTTTTGCCTGTATCAGCTCAATCTAGAGCCATCCACAAGCAGCAGTCGCCAACTGCGACATCAGAAGATTTCTTTCTCCCATATTTGGGCTGACAGGGTGTTCATTCAAGGTAAAAAAAATCTCCTCCCCCTGTCTCTCTCCTGATACAGCTGACAAAGTGAGGAGAACCTGTGGCTTAGAGGTTATAACAACTGCCTAACATGCAGATAGCCCATTAGCGTTGTCGGGGTTGATTTTGGTCAGGCTGGTTTCAACTCCACATAAATGTGTGGCTGAAACAAACAGTGCATAACATCTCAGATAGGATCCTCACCAAAGCCGAAAACAATGTCCTTTCCAAAGGATTCAACTTTGCAGTCGCTCCCAAACACATCCCCACCGAAACCATTATATGTGGAGTTGAAACCAGCCTGACCAAAATCAACCCTGACGACGCTAACAGAATCAGACTCAAAATCACCAACATCCTCTGCACCAGCAAGCCACCCAAAAGCAACTTACCCAAAGAGGAACAGACAGCACTACGTAACCTGAAAGAAGACACCAGCATAATAATCCTACCAGCAGACAAGGGCAACGCCACGGTGGTTATGAACACATCTGACTACCAAACCAAATTAACCAACCTACTCCAAGACTCCACATACAAACCCCTAAATACAGATCCCACCACCTACCTGGAAAAAACCACCAGATCCAAAATAAAAGCCTCCCCCATTAGCGAAGAGATCCAGCAAAGAATCATTCCCAGAGAGAAATCATCCAGATGCCCCAAACTCTGTGGTCTCCCCAAGATACACAAAGAAGGAACCCCACTCAGACCTATAGTCAGCTCCATAGGCTTACCTCTACAAAACCTAGCCAAATATCTCGCCAAACAACTACAGCCCTATGCAGAATCCATCACCTCACACGTAAAAAACTCATTCCAGTTTATAGAGATCATAAAGAAACAAAACTTACAGCCCAGCGACCTACTAGTGAGCTTCGATGTCATATCCCTCTTCACCCAAGTGCCTATCAAAGAAGCCTTGACAGCTATTCAAAACAAATATAACCCCCCCAAACACATCTTAGATCTGACCAACCACTGCCTATCCAACACATACTTCATCTATAATGGACAAAAATACAAACAAACAGAAGGAGCACCCATGGGATCACCCCTCTCACCTGTCATTGCCAACCTCTACATGGAACACTTTGAAACCCAAGCTCTAGAAAAATCGGATCACAAACCCAAACTCTGGCTCAGATACGTAGACGACACCTTCATAATCTGGCCACATGGGAAAGAAAAACTGGACAACTTCCTCACACACCTCAACAGCCTACACCCCAAAATACAGTTCACCATGGAAACAGAAGCTAACAACCAACTTCCCTTCCTGGATGTCTTAGTCTACAAGAAATCCAATGGCTCCCTAGGACACACCATCTACCAGAAGAAAACACACACAAACCGCTATCTGCATGCTCTCTCACACCACCACCCAGCACAGATCAACTCTGTAGCCAAGACACTCATCTCCAGAACAAAACGCTTAGCTGATGAACAACACCTAAAACCCGAACTACACACTCTCACCAATGTACTAACATCCAATGGATTCCATAGAAATAAGATTACAAACCTAATCCAAAAAGAAACCCCCACTAAAATCCAAGACAAAGAACAAGAAAACGGCAAAGCCCTCCTCCCATACATAAAAGGCACCACAGACAGAATCAGTAAGATCCTCCATAAACACAACATCAAAACAGCATTCTGCACAAACAGAAAAATATCCACCATCCTAAGAAACCCCAAAGATAAAATTGAATTAGAAAATCAAGGAGTATACGAAATCCCATGCACCACTTGTCCCACCACATACATCGGACAAACCAACAGAAGAATAAGTGCACGCATTGAAGAACATAAGAACTCAGTCAAAAAAGAGGAACCAACATCTTCCTTGGTCCAACACCTTAAAGCCACAGGACATGAAATTGACTTTAAAAATACCAGAACCATTGCCAAAAGTGAACATTTTAATAACAGAATAATCAGAGAAGCCATCGAGATAGAAAAACGCCCACACAGCATGAACAAGCGAGATGATACCTCCCGCCTACCAGCCATTTGGAAACCCGCCCTTATTGACAAACGACTCCCTAACACAAAAAATGATACCAGACCCACACTCACAAAAACCACACAGGAGGTCACCACCACACATCCACGCAAAAAACAAACCCAAAGCCACACCGATGACGAGGCACGACCACAAACCAGAAGCCAGACCACAGCTGCATCATTAGCCACTTTAAACCCCTCCAATCCATACATGAACCAAACTGACACCCTCCATGAAGAGGAGACACAACCACGAACGAGAAGCCAAAAAATAGCAAGGCAGCCCAAAATCTTAAACCCCTCTGCAACTCAGACTAACCTGAGCACAACCAAACAGAACACTCCCCCAGCCAATCAGAGCACAGCCAAGCCCCTAACCATTCAGAACACACCTCCACCCAATCAGAACACAGCCAAGCTCCCACCCAATCAGTTCATACCCCCACTGGCAGTTAAAAGGAAGAAACAGCTAAGACCACACATTGCTGCTCAAAGCACGAAGCTGAAAACACCAGCCTGAAGATGACGAATGAGACTTCGTCGAAACGTTGCCAAGACACTTCCAATTTTACGCGGGAGAAAACCCGAACAACCAAAGACCTACATATATATATATATATATATATATATATATATATATATATATATATATATATATATATATATATATATATATATATAGGTCTTTGGTTGTTCGGGTTTTCTCCCGCGTAAAATTGGAAGTGTCTTGGCGACGTTTCGACGAAGTCCCATTCGTCATCTTCAGGCTGGTGTTTTCAGCTTCGTGCTTCACATTGCTCCTCGAAGCATGAAGCTGAAAACACCAGCCTGAAGATGACGAATGGGACTTCGTCGAAACGTCGCCAAGACACTTCCAATTTTACGCAGGAGAAAACCTGAACAACCAAAGACCTACATGCAAACACCCGCGAAAACCTCAGAATATATATATATATATATATATATATATATATATATATATACATACATACATACATACATACATACATACACACACACACACACACACACACACACACACACACACACACACATATATATATATATATATATATATATATATATATATATATATATATATATATATATTAAAAATTACATTAAAAATTGAAGAATAGCGATTCCTGGGTACATGTTGTTGTTGTTGTTAATTGCGAAGTCGTGTCCAACCCATCGCGACCCCATGGACAACGTTCCTCCAGGTCTTCCTGTCCTCTACCATCTTCTGGAGTCCATTTAAGTTCTCACCTACTGCTTGAGTGACTCCATCCAGCCATCTCATTCTCTGTCGTCCCCTTCTTCTATTGCCCTCAATCTTTCCCAGCATTAGGCCCTTCTCCAGTGAGTCCTTCCTTCTCATTAGGTGGCCAAAGTATTTGAGTTTCAACTTCAGGATCTGGCCTTCTAAAGAGTAGTCAGGGTTGATCTCTTCTAGGACTGACCGGTTTGAACGCCTTGCAGTCCAAGGGACTCGCAGGAGTCTTCTCCAGCACCATAGTTCAAAGGCCTCAATTCTTTTGCGCTCAGCCTTTCTTATGGTCCAACTTTCACAGCCATACATTGCAACTGGGAAAACCATGGCCTGGACTATACGCACTTTTGTTGGCAGGGTGATGTCTCTGCTTTTTAGTATGCTGTCTAGATTTGCCATAGCTTTCCTCCCCAGGAGCAAGCGTCTTTTAATTTCTTGGCTGCAGCCCCCATCTGAGATGATCTTTGAGCCCAGAAAAATAAAATCTGTCACTACCTCCATTTCTTCCCCATCTATTTGCCAGGAATTGAGAGGGCCGGATGCCATGATTTTGGTTTTCTTAATGTTGAGTTTCAAGCCTACTTTTGCACTCTCCTTCTTCACCCGCATCAAGAGGCTCTTTAGTTCCTCTTCACTTTCTGCCATTAGAGTGGTATCATCTGCATATCTTAGGTTGTTGATATTTCTCCCAGCAATCTTAATTCCAACGTTTGATTCATCTAGCCCTGCCTTTCTCATGATGTGCTCTGCATATAAGTTAAATAGGCAGGGCGACAGTATACAGCCTTGACGGACTCCTTTTCCAATTTTGAACCAATCAGTGGTTCCGTGTCCAGTTCTCACTGTTGCTTCTTGACCCGCATATAAGTTTCTCAAGAGACAAATGAGATGGTCTGGTACTCCCATCTCTTTAAGAACTTGCCACAATTTGTTGTGATCCACACAATCAAAGGCTTTAGCATAGTCAATGAAGCAGAAGTAGATGTTTTTCTGGAACTCCCTAGCTTTCTCCATGATCCAGCGTATGTTGGCAATTTGATCTCTAGTTCCTCTGCCTCTTCGAAATCCTGCCTGTACTTCTGGTAGTTCTCGATCTACATACTGCTGGAGTCTAGCTTGTAGGATTTTAAGCATAACTTTACTTGCATGTGAAATGAGTGCAATGGTGCGATAGTTTGAACATTCTTTGGCATTGCCTTTCTTTGGAATTGGAATGTAAACTGACCTTTTCCAATCCTGTGGCCACTGTTGTGTTTTCCAAATTTGCTGGCAAATTGAGTGTAGCACTTTTACTGCATCGTCTTTTAAGATTTTGAATAGCTCAGCTGGAATACTGTCACCTCCACTAGCTTTGTTGTTGCTCAGATTTTCTAAGGCCCATTTCACTTCACATTCTAGGATGTCTGGTTCGAGGTCAGTGACCATCTCATTGTGGTTATCTGGGATGTTAAGCTCATTCTTGTATAGTTCTTCTGTGTAGTTTTGCCATCTCTTCTTAATCTCTTCTGCCTCTGTTAGGTCTCTGCCATTTTGGTCCTTTATCATGCCCATCTTTGCATGAAACGTTCCCTTCATATCTCCAATTTTCTTGAAGAGATCTCTGGTCCTCCCTATTCTGTTGTTTTCTTCTATTTCTTTGCACTGTTCATTTAAGAAGGCATTCTTATCTCTTCTAGCTACTCTCTGGAATTCTGCATTCAATTGGGTGTATCTTTCTCTTTCTCCCTTGCCTTTCGCTTCCCTTCTTTCCTCAGCTATTTGCAAAGCTTCCTGAGACAGCCATTTTGCTTTCTTGCATTTCTTTTTCTTTGGGATCGTTTTAGTTGCTACCTCTTGTACAATGTTGCGAACTTCCATCCATAGTTCTTCAGGCACTCTGTCTATCAGATCTAATTCCTTAAATCTATTTGTCACCTCTACTGTATATTCATCAGGAATATGATTTAGTTCATACCTGAGTGGCCTAGTGCTTTTCCCTACTTTTTTCAATTTAAGCCTAAATTTTGCAACGAGAAGCTCATGATCTGAGCCACACTCAGCTCCTGGTCTTGTTTTTATTGACTGTATACAGCTTCTCCATCTTTGGCTGCAGAGCACATAGTCAATCTGATTTCTATGTTGACCGTCTGGTGATGTCCATGTGTAGAGCCGTCTCTTGGGTTGTTGGAAAAGAGTGTTTGTTATGACCATTGTATTCTCTTGACAAAATTCTATTAGCCTGTGCCCTGCTTCATTTTGTACTCCAAGGCCAAACTTGCCTGTTATTCCGGTTATCTTTTGGCTTCCTACCTTAGCATTCCAATGCCCCATGATGATAAGGACATCATTTTTTGGTGTTAATTCTATAAGGTGCTGTAGGGCTTCATAAAACTGGTTAATTTCATCCTCTTCAGCACCAGTGGTTGGAGCATAGATTTGGACTATTGTGATATTGAATGGTTTGCCTTGGATTCGAATTGAGATCATTCTGTCATTTTGGGGATTGTATCCCAGTATTGCTTTTCCTATTCTTTTATTGACTATGAAGGCTACTCCATTTCGTCTGAGGGATTCTTGCCCACAGTAGTATACCTGATGGTCATCTGAGTTAAATTCACCCATTCCTGTCCATTTTAGTTCGCTGATTCCTAAGATGTCGATGTTCAGTCTTGTCATCTCTTTTTTGACTACGTCTAGCTTGCCTTGATTCATGGATCTTACATTCCAGGTTCCTATGGAGAAAAAATCTTTACAGCATCGGACTTTCCTTTCACCACTAGATATATCCACAGCTGGGCGTCCTTTCGGCTTTGGCTCAGTCGCTTCATTCTTTCTGGCGCTACTAGTACTAGCCCTCTGCTCTTCCCCAGTAGCATATTGGACACCTTCCGACCTGAGGGGCTCATCTTCCAGCGTCATATCTTTTTGCCTTTTAGTACTGTCCATGGGGTTTTCATGGCAAAGATACTGGAGTGGTTTGCCATTTCCTTCTCCAGTGGATCACATTTTGTCAGAACTCTCTGCTATAACCTGTCCATCTTGGGTGGCCCTGCACGGGTACATACATTTCAGTAAAAAAGGAAAGCGATCACCAGGAAGTAAAACACCAAGGTTTTAATAAATAAAATCAAGCTTTCGATGGCTAACATCTGCCATCATCGTCAGGATACAAGCCAGTTAGTGAGGAAACCTGCTTATAAGCATAGCCACACCTAAACTCTACGCATGGACCTTGTAACAGGTCCAAGCCAACTAATCCTTACTTCACTTACAGCCTTCAGTGATTCTTTCTTTTAGCTCTTACTTACATCCACCTAGCTTTCAATGGCTAGCACCTGCCATCATTGTCAGAATACAAGCTAGCTAGTGAGGAAACCTGCTTACAAGCATAGCCACGCCTAAACTCTATGCATGGACCTTGTAACAGGTCCAGGCCGACTAATCCTTGCTTCACTTACAGCCTTCAGTGATTCTTTCTTATAGCTCTTACTTACATCCACACAACCACCCACTTCCTCCCTCCCTTTAGTTCCTGAGTCATACAGGCAACGTGTGTTTCTCAAAATTAAAGGGTCCTCTGCACTATTGAATTGATTATTCTTTCTGTGTTCCTTGGGACATTTCTCTCCTCCACTCCTCCGGCACGCATCGCACTCATTTGCATTCTTCAATCCTGTCACTCCTTCAATCCCCCCACATTCCTTGCCACCAATCTCATCCACAATTTTATTTCCCCCCACTGTTCCCAGCATATCGCATCCTCCATGCTCCTCCTTCATGCCACCTGGTGCGACTCTCAATCCGGTTGCCTCTCTTTCAGTCTTCTGTAACGCCGCTCTCCGGGAGCGCGTGACCACCCCCATAATGGGGCGGCTGTAAGTATTGATCCTCTGTACATCCATTGAAGGCATGTCTCTGTCTCGGTGGCTCTGATCAGTGTGGCCGCATAGCAAAGGTGTTATTCTGCCATCGTTCATGGTAGGTGTTGCCTTTTTTGAATTCCTATCCATTTCCAAGGCGCCGGCGACCAGATGCGTTGTAGCAGGGGCACCATTGGGGACAATGGAGCCGATATAGTCACTGGGGTAGCGAGTTTGTTTTGTGTTAATTGGGACACTTGTTGTTCTTATTCTTGAGTATTGGGTACAATGCAAGGAGGTGTCTGGGGCATCCGAGGATGGGCTACTAATATCAACAAATTTCTTAATTAATGGCGGATGTACACACGAATCGTTAACTAAAGGGGGTCTAGATTGTAGATGTCTCTCTTCTTTGTTGCCAGTTTCATCTAATGGACACCCAGAGTTTTTGTTACTCAGATGTTTTTTCCCAGGTCGTCTACGCATTTCCCATGCCTTCATGGTCTGATATGCCGGGCGTAGGTCCACATGTCGATTGATTGACCTGCTGTCTGAGAACCAGGCTTCTTTGAGTAACCTACCACTCTTGGAACTGTCACTGGCAACCACCCTTACGTCGTCAAAATTAAATTTATGACCAAACTCCTCCATGTGAGTCAGTATTTGGGAGTACTGCTCACCTCTTCTTATTGCCAGCTTGTGTTCCTGCATTCTTGTTCCGACCCTTTTGGAAGTTTCTCCCACATAATTGCCTGGACAGTCATTACAGTTAATCCTGTAAACGACTCCAGATCTCTCAACTATGGGGAGTGGGTCCTTTGGTCTCATAATGCAGGAACGCAACGTCCGGTCAGGTCTATGTGCAACCCTTACACCATAGGGTGCCAACAGTCTGGTGGTGGCTTCCGAGGTGTGGCTATGCTTATAAGCAGGTTTCCTCACTAACTGGCTTGTATCCTGACGATGATGGCAGATGTTAGCCATCGAAAGCTTGATTTTATTTATTAAAACCTTGGTGTTTTACTTCCTGGTGATCGCTTTCCTTTTTTACTGAAATATATATATATATACATGTTTTCTGAGGTTTTCACGGGTGTTTGTATGTAGGTTTTCCAAAAAGAAACCCCCACTAAAATCCAAGACAGAGAACAAGAAAACGGCAAAGCCCTCCTCCCATACATAAAAGGCACCACAGACAGAATCAGTAAGATACTCCATAAACACAACATCAAAACAGCATTCTGAACAAACAGAAAAATATCCACCATCCTAAGAAACCCCAAAGATAAAATTGAGTTAGAAAATCAAGGAGTATATGAAATCCCATGCACTGCTTGTCCCAACACATACATCGGACAAACCAACAGAAGAATAAGTGCACGCATTGAAGAACATAAGAACTCAGTCAAAAAAGAGGAACCAACATCTTCCCTGGTCCAACACCTTAAAGCCACAGGACATGAAATTGACTTTAAAAATACCAGAACTATCGCCAAAAGTGAACATTTTAATAACAGAATAATCAGAGAAGCCATTGAGATAGAAAAATGCCCACACAGCATGAACAAATGAGATGATACCTCCCACCTACCAGCCATTTGGAAACCCGCCCTTATTGACAAACGAGTCCCTAACACAAAGAATGACACCAGATCCACACTCACAAAAGCCACACAGGATGTCACCACCACATGTCCATGCAAAAACCAAACCCAAACCCACACCGATGATGAGGCACGACCACAAACCAGAAGCCAGACCACAGCTGCATCATTAGCCACTTTAAACCCCTCCAATCCATACATGAAGCAAACTGACACCCACCATGAAGATGAGGCACGACCATGAACGCGAAGCCAAACAATAGCAATGCAGCTCACCATCTCACATCCCGTGCAACTCAGACTAACCTGAGCACAACAAAGCCCCCACCCAAACAGAACACTCCTCCAACCAATCAGAGCACAGCCAACCCCCCATCCAATCAGAGCACAGCCAACCCCCCCATCCAATCAGAGCACAGCCAAGCTCCTAACCAATCAGAACACACCTCCATCCAATCAGAACACAGCCAAGCTCTCATCCAATCAGTTCATACCCCCACTGGCAGTTAAAAGGAAGAAACAGCTACGATCACACATTGCTCCTAGAAGCACGAAGCCGAAAACACCAGCCTGAAGATGACGAATGAGACTTTGTCGAAACATCGCCAAGACACTTCCAATTTGACGTGAGAGAAAACCCAAATAACCAAAGACCTACATATATATATATATAAAACATATATGTAATGTAATGTAATGTAATGTAATGTAATGTAATGTAATGTAATGTAATTAATATAATATAATAAATATAATATAATATAATATAATATAATATAATATAATATAATATAATATAATATAACATAACATAACATAACATAACATAACATAACATAACATAACATAACATAACATAACATAACATAACATAACATAACATAACATAACATAACATAACATAATATAATATAATATAATATAATATAATATAATATAATATAATATAATATAATATATAATCTTCCCTCCCTGATACAGCTGACAAAGTGAGAAAGAGCCTGTGGCTTAAGGTCAACACAGCTGCCTAACGTGCAAGCAGCCCAGGTTCGAATCTTGAAGGGTATGTCTGGCTGATGAGAGCTAACCAGCTCGAAATAGCTATCCCAGTCCCCCTTAATTCTTAATTCTATATATATATATAATAAAGGTAAAAAAGGATTTATGCAGTGTTATCTTCATTTTAGATGTCAAAAGGGTCTCTCTCACTCTCTCCCCCTCCCTCTCTCTTTCCTCTCTCTCTTTCTCCCTTTCCTCTCTTTCTCTCTCTCTTCCCTCTCTCTTTCTCTTTCCTCTCTCTCTGTTTCTCTCTTTCCTCTCCATCTCTCTTTCTCTCTCTTTCCTTTCCCTCTCTTTCTTTTCCCTCTCTCTCTCCTCTCACCTCTCTCTCTCATTCCTCTCTCTCTCTTTCTTTCTTTCCTCTCTCTCTTTCTCTTTCCTCTCTCTCTTTCTCTCTTTCCTCTCTCTCTTTCTCTCTTTCCTCTCCCCTCAAGATCTCTGGTTGCCCCTTTCAGTGACTCTGGGCAGCTTACAGTTCAGAAAGAATTCAGGCAAGCGGCGTTTCGAAGGTCAGGCCAGGGCTCGGTCGGGCCCTTGCAGGGCACAATTAGTGATGGCTCCATGGAGTCCCGGTGCCTGACTCAGGGAGGAAGCCAGCCAAGAGCCCACAATTAGCGGGCCTACCAGGAGGCGGCTGATGTGGACACCCCTGTGGTGGTCAGGCGGCCCCCGAGCTCCCAGCCGAGCTGGACAGGATTCCTGGCCAGCTGGCCATGGGGTGGGAGTGGCTCCCTCACCAGGGCCGCTTGGCCTCCTCGGCCAGCCGGCCGGCCCACCCTTTCGACGTGGCTGGCTCGGCTGCCAGGGAGCAGCCCAGGGACAGCCCAGGGATCGATGCCCCCACCGGCAGCCACCCCAGCCGGGACTGCTGCCCAGCCTTGCCCGGCCCGGCGAGACGCATGGCTGGCTTGGCTGCCCAGAGACTGGCCCCCGGGATGGCCCAGGGAGCGATGCCCCCACCGGCCACTGCCCCAGCCAGAACTGTCGTCCGGCCCGGCCCAAGGTGACGCATGGCCTGGGGATGGCCCAGGGATTGATGCCCCTGCCGGCCCAGGGAGATGCATGGCTGGTTCGACTGCCCGGGGACGGCCCAGGGAGCGATGCCCCCACCGGCCACCACCCCAGCTGGGACTGCTGTCTGGCCTGACCCACAGAGACATGTGGCCGGCTCGGCTGCTCATGGAGCGGCCCGGGGGATGGCCCAGGGAGAGACTGCTGCCTGGTACAGGTAAGCTGGGGGCGCACCACCTGTCCTGCAGCTGCTTAGCGGCAGTGATCCGCAGACTCGGAGCCACCTCCCTTCCCCCCGCCACTGATCCTCAGTCTCTGGTGCTGCTTGGCCAATGGTCGCACCGGCTGGGCATCGCAGCTGCTGCTCTCCCTCAGGGTTGCGGCTTGCAGGAGGGCTGGCCTGCTCAGTGGAGGCTCCGGCGGGCTGCTCCTAGAGGGGATCCTGGGGCTTCCCCACGTGGCTCCCAACCACGTGCACCTTGGACAGGGCTAGCCCGGGAAAGGGACTTCCTGGCTGCCCTTCTCCCAGTGGGCGGGGCACCCGGGCACAGGGCCAATCAGGAGCCCTGCGAGGGGGCAAATCTGCATGAGAGAGAGAAAGAGAGAGAGGGGGGAAGCGCAAGTGCCTCTCTCTCTCCCCTTGTCTCTCTCTGCAAATGGCAGAGGAGACTCCGGAGCTGCAGGGGATGGCTCAAAGAGCCACATGCGACTCCGGAGCCGCGAGTTGCTGACCTGTGGTTTAGGACATGGTGGCGAACCTATGGCACGTGTGCCAAAGGCAGCACGTGGAGCCGTCTTTGTGGGCACGCGCGCCATCGCCCCAAAGGGAGGCGGGGCCAGGCTGCTCCCCTCTGCCTCTCCACATGCACCTTTGCTTTTGAATAACGCGAGGTGGAAGAGCTTGAGTCCCCACACAGCAATTAAGAAGGAAAGAGAGGCAAAGAATGACTAAGGAATTTGCAGTCAAAACCGCAAATATGGCAGCGCATAAATTCTCTGATGTAGGTTCTTTTCCCTGTTGCCGTAGAACCTCCTGCACTTTGGATGTTAGGCTCTTCACATTGCCCCAGGTCGTTGGCCAACTGCGATGGCAAGAGCGAAAGGGATGTTGTGCTGTCTGAAGAGTCACCTGCTTCATTTCCGGTATTGGGTTCTGGATTTGATGCCACGACATCTTTGGCTGGTGGCACACACCAGGCTGGAATCCAGAGAGGGCCTGTAGGAGCAAGCACAGCAGCATAGCCTCGTCCCCATGTTAGTAAGGGAACTGGACCTAACCAGGTTTTCTCAGGCAATTGCCGATAATATACCAATGGATTAGGGAGCACAGCTTTCTGCTGAAAGTGACGCTGGTAGGCAGTAGTGTTTTGAAAAGAAATATTTAGCTGGTTTAAAGTTATTAAGACTTTATTGACTTGACGAGTTATCCATGCCAAATTAGGTACACTTGATCCCTCCTTTTTTAATTGTTTAAGTAAGCATTCTTTAATTGAACGATTGGCTCGTTCCACAATAGCTTGGCCAGTAGAATTATAAGGAAGGCCATGACAAAGAAGAATATTCCATGTAGTGCAAAACTGTATGAAGGTAGTGGAAGTGTAAGCTGGGCCATTATCTGTTTTTATAACAGCCGGTTTTCCCAAAGCTGTAATAGCAGCCATAAGATGGGAAATGACGTGATTAGAGGTTTCTCCCCATTGGGGGGGTTGCCCAAATGGCACCGGAAAAAGTGTCAATTGAAACGTGGAGATATTTCCAAGGTGCTAGAGATGTAACGTGAGTAACATCCATTTGCCATAATTGATTAGCTTCTAAACCACGTGGGTTAACCTGCACATTGAGGACAAGCAGAAATGATTTGTTTTGCTTGGCTTAGAGGAATATGGCAGGATTGTGCCAGGCCACAAGCATTTTGGTGGAAAAAAGAGTGACTATAAAAGGGATCAGAAAACAAAGTGGGTAAGATGTGAACAGCAGCGTCCGCCTGAGCATTACCTTCAGAGAGAGGTCCAGGGAAAGAGGAATGACTTCGAATGTGTGAAACAAAATATGGATGAGTACGATCCTGTAATAAATGCCTCAAAGTTAAAAACAAAGATAATAAATTAGCATCTAGTCTGGGTGTTAGATAAGCACCAGGTAAATTAACAATAAGTTGACAGACATAGTGAGAGTCAGAAATGTGATTAAATGGTTTTTGAGCAAAAGTGTGAAAAGCAAGAATAGCCGCTGCAAGTTCCGATTGTTGCGGTGTGGGTTGCACAGCTGTGTAAAGAGTGTGCCATTTCGCTGTTGATTCATCTCGATATGTGATTGCTTCTCTAGTCTTGCCGCCATCAGAAAATACAATAATAGCGTCAGATAAAGGCTGATTTGAAAGCATAGAGGAAATGTGAAAAGAGGAAGTCATTAAGAATGTAAAGCAAGGGTCTTTAGGTAAATGATAGGAAATCTTCCCTACATAGTCTATCAAAACAATTTGTAAAGCTTGACATGTCTGAAATGCAAATTCAAAATTAGATTTAGCAACAGGGATACAAATGTCCACCTTTCTTTTTGATAACAAAAACTGGAGTGTTCCATGGACTAGTGAAAGGGTCAATGTGTTTGGCTTGTAATTGTTCTTGAACAAGAATTTTTAAGGCCTGTAATTTGTACAGAGGAAGAGGCCATTGTTCCACCCAAACAGGTGTAGTAGTTAACCAGGTTAAGGGCAAGGCAGACATTTTATTCATTGAAGGTGACGGTAGCCCCCCATTTACTAAGCAAGTCTCATCCCCATAAGTTGACATGAATGTCAAGAATGAAAGGACAAAGTTGAACAGTTACAGTACAATTGGGAAGACTTGCAGAAAGAAATTGTGTACTTTGTCATGCACCTTGTCGCCCTCCTACACCCCAGACACTAGGGCATGGGTCAGTGGGCCAAGATGCAGGCCAATCTTTAGCTGAAATTACTGAAACATCAGCCCCTGTATCAATTATGCCCTCAAAAGGCTTACCCTGAAAAAAGACTGTCTGACGGGGTCGCTGGGTGGTGATTGGGGTGGTTAATGCAATTACAACGGGATCCGTGGAACCAAACCCGCCATCCCTTCGATCCCTATCACGACCCCCTGCAGAGACAAAATAGGGCAAATGGAGTAATTGTGCAGGACTAGCATTGGTTGGCAAAGTCTGTGGCATGTTAGTCCATAATTGAATAAAGATGACACCTGTATAGTCAGAATCAATTACATCAGGTATTACAAAAATTCCCTTTTTTCCCATGCTAGATGGAGGCAAAATTAATCCAACATATCCAGAAGGGAGAGGTCCAGAAAGTTGTGAAGGAACTACTTGTACTTCTCCTGGAAATTTGAAACACACTTCTTGTTGGATAATTAAATCTATCCCAGCACTCCCTCTAGTGGCAGCAGGGGTATTATTAATTGTTGATGGAATTACTGAAGGGTCTCTGTTTGGACCGGGGCCAGAGACCGGCCCACTTTGAAGTTTCCTGACCGGCATTCATCAGCCCAATGAAATCCCTTATTACACTTAGGGCATTTTATTTTTGGACGCCTCCTAGCAATATTTTTAAATGGTTGGGAGGCATACATTCCTCCCCCAGGATTTCTGCATTCCTGTTTAAAGTGCCCAATTTTACCACAATTATAACATTTCCCCTGAGGTTTCTGAGTTTTTGTAAGAGCTGCAGCTAAGAGATTAGTTTGAAAAGAAGCAGTTGCTATATCCTGACATGCTTTGATCATTTCTGCTAAATCTGGTTTTGCTCCCAATCCAATGATGGCCCGTTTACATTCAGTGGTGGCATTTTCTTTAGCCAATTTGATAAGCAATTCAGCTTGGGCATCAGGATTATCAATTTGTCGTCTCAAGGCATCTTGCAGATGGTTAATAAAATCTGAATATGGTTCATTTGCCTTTTAACGAATATTTGAAAATGCTTGAGATGGTTTCCCAGTTATAGGAACTTTTCCAAAAGCTTTGTAAGCACATTCAGAGGATATTTGAAGAGTAGCTATAGGCAAAACAATTTGTGCATCCACTGGAGTGTAATCACCAGAGCCATATAAATGCTCTGGGAGGTAAGCACCTCCAGAAGTTGCAGCTCTTAATGCACATTGATGTCTAAACTCACTATCCCATACCACATACTGAGCTGGTGTTAATAACATACAAATTGTTGTTTTCCAATCTTCTGGTACCAAAACATGATTCCTCATTGTTGCTTCTAACATACCTTGCACATAAGAACTTCCTAAACCAGTATCTCTTATACCCTTACACAATTCTGTTAAGATTGCATAAGAAAGTGGTTGATACTCAATCACTGGGGCTCCATTTGGATCTACCTGCCCAGTCAAATGTACAGGACAAACTGAGAGCATATCTGCTATTTCCAGCATATCTCCCTCCCCTTTTGCCATTTGATTTTCTAATACATGGCGAATGGAAACATAAGATCTAGAATTCTTTTGCTCTGAAGGTGTCACATCCATCATGGAAGATATAGGAGCTGATGGAACTGAAACCTTTTCATGATCAAAACCTGGAGAAGGAGTAGAACTTAATTGTACTGCATCAGCCCCATATTTTTCCACTGCGTGGTGACATTGATGCCAACAATGCAAAACATCCACTGAGGCTCGGGGTTCCTGATGAAGGGTGTTACCTATTCTTTCCCAATCCTTAAGTTGGAGCATCCCCCTTTCAGGATACCAAGGACAATTTTTCCCTATCTCACTCACTAGCTTCCTAAGCTCCTTTTCAGGCATTGTCATGCCCAATTTGTGTAAGAGAAACTTTAACTCTCTTACATGCTTTTGCTGATGGTAAGATATATCACAGCCCATACTTACAGTTTGAGAAATCTCGCAGGACGAGAAGACGAGAAGGTGCACCAAGGAGTCTATTCCAGACGACTGTAAGTATGTTGGTTGCTGCTTTCCCTTGGGAGGGGATGTCCCAGTTCAGGGTGCCAGATGTAAAGACGCTAAGAAAAAGACTCAGGCATGTCTTGAGCAGAGATTTGAAGCTGCTGCAGAGCTGCTTGTCACAGCTTGAGACAGCTTGAGAGTCTCTGTGTGTTTATTGGTTTTTATATACTTTTTACATACATAGGCTTTACCATTAAATGCTGACATTTTACATTCATAGGTTTAACCATGAGATGCTGACATAAAGTTTCTTCATTGGAAAATTCCTTCATGTAAGCAACTATTTTCTAGTAACATATTACCTGATCAGAGAAGAGGTAAAAATAAATACAGATAGATCAAAAGGAGAAAGAACTAATAAAGGCAGGAAGAGATAGGAAGTAACTTAAGCATATTATCTATTTAGGTAGGTGAGATATTAAGTCAAAAGGGGATGACCTTCTGGCTGCTTTATTGGGACAAAGGGTATCGAAAGGTTATGAGGTTTGTGGGGGGGGGAAGCATGGCAGTTTGCTGCACGTGCAATTTCCCCCACACAGCTCCACCCCCCCTACCAACAGGCCAGCATCCGGCATTGGTCTTTAAAGGCAGCCAGGTTCCTCCTGGCCTGATGTCCTGTCTCTGCTGGTTGGCATTGCACAGTGGAGCGTTGGAGCCATTCACTGTCCCGGTAAACCGCCGCATCACCCTCGGGCACCCCCACGGTCCTTGCTGGCATTGTTGCCTTCGCCTTGCAGCCCTCAGCCAATTGGAGGCCTCCCAGCTGTTCAGTGGTGCTGCGGAGGGCTGCTGGCAGCGCAGAGGCTGTATGGGACTGCCAGCTGATTGGTGGCCCCAGAATCGGGCCGGCTGGCCTCCCAGCTGTTCAGTGGTGCTGCGGAGGGCTGCCGGCTGTGCGGAGGCCATACAGGACCGCCAGCTGATCGGCAGCCCCGGATTCAGCCTGGCTGGCCTCCCGGCTGTTCAGCGGTGCTGCTCTTGCTGGCGGTGCTGCTGTTGTGGTGGTCCATGCACTGCTGCTTTCCCCCCCTCCCTTGAATGTCGAGCCCAGAAGCTTGACACTATGCTCTGTCTGTATAGACCCAGTATTTCTCCTCTATCTGACACATCATGAGGGATACCTGGTTAGCATCCCTACTGGGGTGTTTGTGAGATGGGAAGCAATTTCTCATGTTACTGAGACAAGGGGGAATACACTGGTAGAGGCAGTAGAATAGGATCCCTGGGATTGCTGTGGTGATGGCTCCCAGAAGGAGGGTTTTCAGCCAATGGGGGTCTGGCAGCCAGGAGAGGAGCCCTGATAAATCAAAAGTAAATTTGTCATATCCAGTGTTTTGTGCCAATTCCTTTAGATGCTTGATGCCACTTTCTATGAGTTGAGAGTTTTCAGTCAGGTTGAAGCAACGCATGCTTCAAAATTCTTCACAGCCATGATTGTGTCGAAATAATAGATAATCAGTGGCTGCCCTGTTTTTGAGAATTGCTTCCCAAACCTGCCTCAACTCTCTTTTTAGTCCATCTAGGGCTCCTGAGGTTGAATTGAGGCTTTTAGCCAGGGTACAGGCTAAGTTGTTGATATTCCTGGAGTTGTGCACAGCAAGCCCTGGGACTCCAACTACTGAACTAGCTAGAGCAACATATTCTGCCTTACTGGGTAACACCATTCATGAATCGCAATCAGGTGTTAATAGTTGGCGTTCTCTTGTCTGCCACCTCTTCAGTGAGGGCATGAGGATAGTCACCCAAGGGTGCATGGTCCCCCTTTGGAATTGGCTGGGAAATAGGAATAGGCATTGGTGCCACAGGGCATGAACCATCCTAACAGGAGTTTTACATGGACTGTAGTCTTGGTGCGGTTACAGGTTAAGATGGTATTAGTGAGGTTGTGGCAAGTCGGTACCTTAAGGGGAGAGCAGTTCTCCATTGTAAAACATGCAGCTGCACTGGTTATGGTTGCTGTGTGTAATGTAAATATAGTTTCATTCCTACTGTCAGTGCTGGATCCTCAGTTGAAAATGGTGGAATAAGGCTTCCGGTTCCAGTTTGCAGCGCTGGCGGATGCGCAGAGAGGTCATTCTCCCCGCCGTCTGGTTTTTCTTCTTTGGAAGACCCTGGAAAGGGTCAAAAGTCGCTCTGGAGGGGTGACCACCATTGGGGAGGACCCTCGCTAGATCACGGAGGGGCAGCAGCCTCTCCGTTTGATCTGCGGCAGCTCCTCAGGACCAGCCGAAAGCCCAAAGCACTACTAAGCACGACGAAGCAACTGGAGGAGTTGGGTGAGACCTCATTTTGCCTTCTCTCTTTTCCAACTACTTTCCTTTAAAAATCCTTGAAATACACTTTTCCCCCAGCTTACTTTCGTGGCTTCTGCCTACTCCGGGAATATAAAGCTAAGAAACAAAAAAAAAGGGCAATAAGATTAAATGACCACATTGATAATGGACGTATTAGAATATTATGAATTACACCCAGGGAAACAATTAGCATTAGTGTTTTTAGACGCTCAAAAAGCGTTTGACAATGTTTCTTGGCAATTTATGGTTCAACAATTACAAATAATAGATTTTGGAAAGAATTTTATAAATATGATAAAAACAATATATAGCAATCAGACAGCAAAAGTGATAGTGAATGGAGATTATACTGAGAACTTTGAGATAAGGAAAGGCACGAGACAAGGGTGTCCACTATCCCCATTATTATTTATCTTTACTTTGGAAGTATTAAATAGAAGGATAAGACAAGATATAGAAATTAAAGGATTGAAAATAAAAGACGAAACATATAAGCTACAAGCATTTGCCAATGATTTAGTGTTTATTTTGGAAGAACCTTTAGAGATGATTCCTAAACTATGGGAAAAGATAGAAGAATATGGAAAAGTGGCAGGACTAAAAATAAATAAAGATAAAACTAAAGTAATAGTAAAGAACCTCACAGATAAACAAAAAAGGCAAATACTAGAGAAAACAGAGGTACAAATAGTGAAAAAAGTTAAATACTTAGGTATTCATCTTTCAGCTAAATGTTCGTCAATAAAAGAAGACAATTATATAAAATTATTGAAGCAAATAAAGCTAGATTTGGAAAGATGGAAAAATCTCAAATTGTCAATATTAGGAAGAATTGCTACAGTAAAAATGAATGTGTTGCCGAAGATTTTATTTTTATTTCAAATGATCACGATAAAGCTTGAGAGAAAATTCTTTCAAAACTTAAATTCATTGGTTTTGAACTTTATTTGGCAGGGGAAAAAAGCTAGAATTAAGATGAAAACATTACAAGATGCCAAGGAAAATGGAGGTTTTGGGTTGCCGGAATGGACATTGTATTATCAAGCATCTGTGTTAACATGGGTGAAAGAGTGGATAACACTCAGAAATAAAAGGTTAATGTATTTAGAGGGACACGATTTACAATTGGGGTGGCATGCTTTTTTATGGTGTGGGAAAAACAGAGTTCATAAGTACTTTCAAAATCATTTTATAAGAAATGCCTTATTAACAGTATGGGAAAAAATTAAAAATAAAATATATTCAAAAATTCCAGGGTGGTTATCAACTATGGAGGCATTTATACATCTGAACCCGGTAGACTTTAAAAAAGTATGGACATATAAAGATATTTTAGATATTGATGGGAAATTAAAACCTAAACAAGAATTGGAAAATTTAGGAATAAAATTGTCCTGGTGGGCACATTTGCAGATACAAAGTAGATATGAAAAAGATGTAAAAATGTATGGATTTTACAAGGATCAAAATGTGTTTGATAAGATTTTGTTAACCTCGGATGAGAAATTAAGAAAATGTATACTTTTTTTTGTTAATTTTAGATATGGAAAGTGAACAAGTGAAAGAAACAATGATAAGATGGGCAAAAATTTTTGGTTATGATATAGAATTAGAAAAATGGCAAATGTTATGGGAGAGAAACTATAAATTAACAATGTCAACTTCATACAAAGAAAATTTGTATAAAATGTTTTATAGATGGCACCTTCCACCAGCAAGATTTGCAAAAATGTTTAAAAATATGTCAGATAGATGTTGGAAATGTAAACATAATATAGGCACATATTACCAAATTTGGTGGACATGTGGGAAGGCAAAGGCCTATTGGAAAAGCATACATATGTGGTTAGAAAAAATATTGGGTGAACAAGTGGATTTTAAACCTGAACTTTTTTACTAGGCATTATGTCTGAAAAGATTGAGCAGAAATTATATTTAATTCTACATATTACCACAGCAGCAAGAATAATTTTTGCACAGTACTGGAAGAATGAAGGATTGCCATCAGAAGAAGAAATAATCACGAAAATATTGGAATGTGCAGAGATGGGCAGACTAACTATGAGGCTGAAAGACAAAGAAGATACGGACTATTATAAAATTTGGAATTTATTCTATTCTTGGTTAGAGAAAAGAATGATTAGGAAGTGAAGATGTATTAGCTTAGCAAACAACAGACAACTTGTTTGATTGGAAAAATTAACATATGTTGATGGGAAAAAATTAATAAAAAAAGATTGTTTAAAAAAAAAGATTAAATGACCACATACCTGGACTTGTAATATCTGAATACCTGGGCTCCCTAAAAGCTCTGTACTTCTACAAAAACTTACTGTTTTACCTTTATGCTAAGCTGGAAAAAAAGGGGTATATTCTTTTTTTTCCTGTCTTGAACTGGATAAAAGCTCCATTTTGTATGTTACTGGGGACATCTTGTGGTGAAATGTGGTATAGCAAGTGAAAAAAACAACCAATCGTTTTTCTGACTGGGAGATTCCTGAAACTAAAATTTGTCCTTGACAGCAACAAAAAGATAAGAATTTGAAACAGCTGGGTGGTGAAAATATCTCTTTACAGTGGAGGTGGACAGTTATTGACTTTTATCAAAAATAGCCTCCACTAAAGGACTATTTGTAAACATCACAGAAATGGAGAAACACCACCCACAGCTTAATGTCAAACTTATACTTGAAAAAATCCTAGAGGCTACTTAGCTAATAAATTCCAGAATAGAAGACTTACGTGCCACTTTAAAGCTACAAAATGCAGCTTTAACCTCATCAGATGAACCTACATCCCAAAAAGCAACAGAAGAAGAAGGAACTAACAACAAAGTGGATTTTAAAGAATGCCAGCTACAATCTACCCAGAACTCCAACACTCAAACTTTGACCTCACTTAAAGACTTTACAAATACAACAGCAACAGAAACTGAACAAAGCAATGTTAAGATGGAACTTGCAGAGGACTTACATACACAATATACTGAGATTCTAGACAATCCAGATGATCCAAAAACAACTACAACACCGAACATGACTTTTCATAGGCTGAAACCAGAAGAAGAAGACCAGTCTGAACGTATGATAAATACATTAACTCAAATATGGAGATTTAAACCATTTGGCCAACAATTTAATGATTGTGAAGGGACTGGCTTCCTTGATAGGCTGATGACTGGATGGTCTCCCCTGATTCAAATGATATATGCAGGAATGGAGAGCCACTTGAGGATCTAAAAGCTCTTTTATGGAAGCCGGTCTGGCACAAAAGGAAGGCCAGAGTTAGACTTAAAAAGATGGTTTTCTTTATGTGATACTTAATGGAAGAGCTTTAAATTTTACGTAATGAGATGATGAGATTTTAAAATATATTATTTGATTAAATATTCAGGATTTATATCTATAAGGGAAATAAATTAGTTACTCAAATAATTGTTTTGAATTATAAATAGAAGATGGATTTAGAGGATAAAAAATATTTCATGAGTAAGCAATGATATTAGAATGAGAACTAGAGTATGATTGTGAATAAACTAATAATTTACTGGAATAAATAATAAGTGTATTTTAGATATGACATTATTTTGTATGAACCATGGGAACTGTGGGTTATCTGAAACTTAGACATTATTGGACACTAAGCCAACTGGAATATTGTGATTGAAACCAGACAAAAGTTAAAAACAGGATCTGAAAACATATAATTTAAAAGTTGTTTATAAATGTTTTAAATGATTGAGTTATAACTAGCAATCTATTAATTTGAATTTGGTATAATATCTAAGGGAAACAGAGAGGAAATTTTTGATGATGTAAACTGATATATGTATGGATAAGCGTGTTATTGGACTATGTATTACCCAACCACCATGTTAAATATCTGAAGTTTTGTAAAAATGGAAAATTAATAAAACTTGTTTCAAAAAAAAAGAGAAGAAAATGGTGGAATAAGTGGTGGTGAGATGAAAATCCTTAAATATAGTGTGGTTTTGGATGGATCATGGATGTGCAGCTACCCCTACAAGGCAAGTAGTCAGAATATCTTTAACAGATTTCCCCCCTGCCAGACAGAAGTCCATGGTATTCAGGACATTCCGCACCAGATATTCCAAAAGGTTACCTTTGTCTGGGAGCAGGTTAGATTCCATAAACCCATTAGTCTGATTAATTACATGTCCACTCATCTGTCCCAGGGTCCTTCCTAAGCTTGATAGGCGGGACCTTTGGTGTTGGACTCAGTTTGATGCTGTGATCAACTACAGCCAGTTTGGCATGGGACCAGTGGATCCAGGCATCTCTTTTGGCTACCTTTATGGCTGTCTGGGTGATCAGCAGGACTTGGAAAGGTCCGCTCCACATCGGTTGTAGTGGTGAATTTCAAGTAAATGACCAGATCCAGATCCAGTCCCGTGGCTCAAATGGGTGGAGAGTGTCTTCCACCAGCAGTGTCTGGGTTAGCGCGCCTTGTTCCCACAAATCACGAAGTCGTCTGTGCAGAGCTGTAAGATATGAGGACAAGATCACATCCTCCTGTCAACTCTACAAATGAGCATGGCTGCAGCCATTTTCCTCCTAAAATGGAGGGAGGGGGGTTGCCCAGGTGTTTCACTAGTCAAAATAATCTTTTCTCCTATGGGAACCAAGGTCATCAGCTGCTCCCAAGTCTAGAGACTGGGCGTTTCATAAAAAGCCCACCAAATAATCATATTGGGGAATGTAGTTGCTTACATAGCTTTTGTGGGTGGGACATTTAACTTTGTACTGGGGAATTGTTGCTTGTGTATCCAGACTTTTGACCATGCCGATACTTTGTAACTAATAAACATGTTCTTTGAGGAATTTTCAAGCCTCAGAGTTCTGCTTTATTCATCTCTGTCTGTCAGAACCATAACATTAAACCAAGTCTCATAAAACTTCATTTTCTTGGGGTGCTGGGCCCTGACCACCTACCCACTCATTTTTGGGAGAGCGGTAAAGACTTGGAGAAGATTTGAAATGGAGGAGAAAAGTGAAACCGCTGCTAGCCGCAACGGGACTCAGGCTGTCAGAGCGCAGGCTGGTGCTCCAGCCACTGAGGAGGTATCACTGGCAGGGGCTCGGCCGAAAACCAGGCTGATCCAACCTGGCAAGCTGGTTCCACAGGAAGGAGCTACAGCCCTAGTGGACCTCTTTCAATCTAAGGCTGCCCCTCAGCGCAGGAGCACTCCTGTAACCGCTGGAGAGGAGCTCTTATTGCTGCCATCCCAGGGTTCTTCATCTGCGGATAGCAAGGAAGGAAAGGGGTCGATGGGATGGGATGATTCCGGATAGTGGAAGTTTCAGTCCGCAGTCCACAGCCCCTCGCTCGGACAGCTGAAGGAGAAGTTTGGCAGGCTGGAGGTAAAGGATAAGATTCCTGTTGCCCAGGAGGTGGGTGCCATTGGGGGGGGGGAATGCCAAGAACTACCCATCTCTTCCCCCCTTGCCGGAGTCTTAGCCCAACCGCCGGAGCCCGTGCTGCTTCGCCTATCCCCCAGAGAGCTGTGATGTCAAGCCCTGTATCCCAGCCAAGCCCACTGCCACAGCCTCGGGATGCCAGTCCTGGAGCCCAGCTAAGAGAAGTCTGGAGAGTGGTTCAGCCACATCACCAGGACCAGCAAGCTGCCCAAGCCCAGCAACAGGTGCAGGCGGCTCCACTGAGGTTTGAGCCGCCTCCCATCAAGCCCACCTTTGATGGGGATCCCAAGAAGCTAACCTCCTTCCTAAACCAGGTGTGGGCTCATATAGATCGCTACACTTATGCCTACCTGGATGGGGCTATGATGGTGAATGCTGTGGCAGCGAATTTAGAGGGGGAAGAGGCCAACTGGGTGACCAACCCCATGATGAAGGGGCTCCTGAATTGCACGATATTAATCTATTCATAGAGCAACTGAGGGGTCATTTTGAAGATGAATCCCGAGCCCTGTTGGCCAAGAAGGAGATCCACTGCCTGAAGCAAAGAGGTTGCCCCGCTAAGGAGTACATTCATGAATTCAGAAGAGTTGCTAGTCAGCTGGGGCAGTGGCCAGAATGGTCACTGATCAACTACTTCAAGCAGGGGCTAGATCGTGACTTGTTTCAAGACTGCATCATTCAGGGTTTTACTAACCTATTGCATGAGTGGTACCACATGGCAGTGGTGCTGGACATCAGGTTGGACCACTCCAGAAAGTCAAGCACCACCGAACCCAAACCACCGTGCATCCAGGAGAAACACCTTTGTGGCCGACGTTCCCAAGCCACTGCAGCCACCAGTGTCTCCCAAGCACCAGCCAGGGCTCCAATCAAGTGCTACCAATGTGGTCAGATGGGCCACCATGCTGTGGGGTGCCCAGCTCCTAGCCCTCAACACAGGAGCATGCCAGTTGCCACTGCAAAGCCACAAAAAGCTCCCAGAGGGGGAATAGAAAAAACAAACTGGGCACATCAGGACCCGAGTGTCAAGGGCTCCCCTCCCACCGTGCTCGAGGCCAAAACCTGATCTGAGCCACAGCAGATGCTGGCACCTTACGACAGTGACAAGAAAGGCAAGGAGGACCCCATGGTGAGTCAGCCCATTCCCTCCTTTGCCATTCCCGCTAAGCTAGTAGTTCCCAAAACAGGGGCCCACATGAATTTGAATATCCTAATAGACTTGGGGTGCACTGGGTGCTTAATTAACTTACCCACTGTACTCAAACTGGGCATCCGAACCAAACTACTGCCCCTACCCATGAGGTTTGAGCAAGCCAATGGGTCTCTCATCATAGGTACCCCTGTAATGCACCTAACAGAACCTGTGCATTTGGAAGTGGGTTGGCATTGGGAAATATCCGTTTTGTGGTGGTTCTGAAGATGACTGAAGCAGTCATTTTGGGACTAGCATGGCTTGATAAATGGTGTCCCAACATCTGGTGGGAGGAGGGAATGCGGAAATTAAGACTGGGAACAGGACCCCTCCCAGCTGCTGCTGACGATAAAATAAGACACTGGCCATCAGCGAGATTCAAGGAGAGCCCCGCAAAACCCTAAAGACTGTAGCCAAAAAGCTGCCGGAGATTCAACTTGTCCCCACAGAGTACCATGATTTGGTGGAAGCATTTAGTGAAAAGGAATGTGACATTCTTCCCCCACACCAGGCTATGGACTGTGCTATTGAAATTCTGCCCAGTGCCAAGCTCCTAAAACCAAAGATGTACTCTATGATGCCCAGAGAGATGAAAGAACTGAGAGAGTACATTGATAAAAACTTAGCTCGGGGTTTCATTCAGCCAGCCAAATCACGCGTGGCTGCTCCCGTGCTATTCAAGGAAAAGAAAGATGGATCTCTTAGATTATGTGTGGATTTTAAAGGTCTGAACACGGTCAGTATAGAAAATATGTACCCCCTCCCCCGATGAAGGACATGTTAGCCCACCTGGCTAAAGGAAAAGTTGTTACCAAGCTGGATTTAAGAGAGGCTTATTACCAGATCTGGATTAAGGAGGGGGAAAAGTGGAAAACTGCCTTTAATTGCCCTTTGGGGAGATTCCAATTTAAAGTGATGCCTTTTTGACTGCAGCCCCCCCCCCCGCCCGCTGTGTTTATGCAATTGATAAATCAAGTGCTCCGTGATCATTTATACAAGGGGGTTTGGGTTTATCTTGATGACATCCTTATTTACACCGAAACCATGGATGAACACATCAAATTGGACCGTGAGGTGTTAAAGAGACTGTTAAAAGCCAAACTGTATGCAAAGCTGTCAAAGTGTGAATTTCACCAGACACGCCTTGATTATCTGGGGTATCGGATTTCAAATGAGGGGATAGAAATGGACCCTGCCAAAGTCAAAGCGATGCTAGAATGGCAACCCTCACACACCCATAAGCAGCTTCAAAGCTTTCTGGGTTTTGCCAAATTTTACCATCAATTTACTCCGCCTTTTGCAAAGATAGCCATGCCAATCACTGATTTACTCAAAACAGGAAAAGGAGGGGGGAAACCCCAACCTTGGCAGCCATTGCAATGGTCATTAGAGTGCCAGGCCACGTTTGAGAAATTAAAGGGACTCTTTGCAGCTGAACCAGTCCTTAAGCACCCTGACCCTGAACAACAATTCATCATTCAAGCCGATGCGAGTGAGGTGGCTGTGGGTGCCATTCTCTTACAAAAAAAACCACAAAGGGGATTTACAACCCTGTGCTTACACTTCCCAAAAATTAACTGACATCAAGAGGAGGTGGGCTGTTTGGCAGAAAGAGGCTTTTGCAGTTAATCGGGCATTGCTGACATGGCGTCACTTCTTGGAAGGGGGAAATTACTTTTTGAGGTGTGAACTGATCACAAAAATTTGGAGGCTCTGAAAAACCCCCATAAATTATCCCCGAAACAAGTGTTTCCTGTGATCCATATCTAAGGTGCTGGGGACCCCAAACCTGGGCACTATATCCTTTAAGAGGTGTCAGACCGTTCTGAGTTCAGTGGCATGGTGACAAGGAAAAGCTTCTACCCAGTGGGTAAGCTGGTCCTGGCATACCAGTGCATACTGCTAGCCATTGACTCTGGGTAGTTGGATAAAATCTAGCTGTAGCTTTTCAAAAAGGCGCTGTGCCCAGGGTCTCCACCCTTTGGGGATGGTGTTTCTGGAAGAGGCATTGTTAGCCTGGCATGTTTGACAGGACCTGACTATGCAGGTGACCTCTATGTATATGCCTGGTGCATACCAGATTCACCTAGCGGCATCCACTATGACTTGGATTCTGCAGTGGCCCCTTGAATGCAGCCATTGGCATATAAATTCAAAGAAGGCAGCAGGGAGTTATAGGCCTGACATCTGGGACTCACCAAAACCCTTCTTTAAAATCTGCCTCGTACTACTCTCTATACTGTTCTACCTCCCCCCTCTCCAAAAATATTTTTGTAAGGGATTTCAGTGCGGGTTTGTACAACTGGGACAATAGTGGTTGAGGTTATGGGCTGTGTTGTGATCCATTTTGTGGTGGAATCCACATATTGGTTCCCCCTTGTAATTAGTGAGTCATCCTTTTGATGTGCTTTGCAATGGATGACGGATAAGGCTGAAGGCAATTGAATGGCCTGCAATCGTTTGGAAACTAGACATTCCTGGGCAATAGGGTGTCCTGCTGAGGTCAGGAACCCTTGCTGTTTCCATAGGGCTCCTGTAGCATGACATATGACGAAGGCATACCTCAAGTCCATATAGATGTTGGTAGACTGGTTCCTTGCAGCTTCGTACACTTGAGTTAAAGCCACAAGTTTAGCCTCCTGAGCACTGTAAGATGAGGGTAGCAGGGAAGTCCAGATGATCTCATGGAGGGAGACAAGTGCAGCACCTGAGATCCGGGTTCCTTCATGTATGTAGGATGATCCATCAGTACAGAGTTCTAGGTCCAGGTTTTGTAGGGGGGTGTCAGGTCAGGTTGGGGTAACTCCGCTTTATGGACGAGATGGAGGCAATTGTGAAGTATGTCATTGGAATGTTCAGTAGGCAGTATGGTGGCTGGGTTCAAGGTGGTACAACATTCAAAGGTAATGTGGTTTGAGGTAAACGTTTGCCTTCATACTGGGCCAGTCATTGCTGGGTGAAGGCTTGGGTTTGAGACTTTAGAAGAATGACATTTTTGACAGTTGCAGCAACTGCTCACAGGCAGCAGATGGCTCCCCAGGCTACTGGATCCAGATGGATGGAATAATAGGTGACTGGCCACAGTGTGGGACCGTATCTTTGTGTTAACACTCCTGAGCCTATTCCCTGATTCTCATGTATGAAGACAATAAAGGGTTTGTGATAGTCTGGTAAACCTAAGGCAGGGGCTGAGGCTAATGTCCACTTTATCCTTTCAAAGGCCTGGGTTAATGTTTTAGTCCATGTGATGGGGTCTGTCATGTCTTTAACTGTCAGCTGGACGAAGGGTCTAGCCCACAAGTCGGCAACCCTCTCTCTCTCTCTCTCTCTCTCTCTCTCTCTCTGTGTGTGTGTGTGTGTGTGTGTGTGTGTGTGTGTGTAAAAAAGAAAGTGGCCTCACGCTGTTCTCGGACAAGCTGACAAGCTTATTGGGTGGGGCTCCTGCCTTTGCTGAGTCTCAGCAGGAAGCAGCAGAAAGCATAAAGCAGCAGCTCTCTCACACACACACTCTCTCTCTCTTACACACACACACATACAGGGGGGGGGGGAGAGGACTGGCAGACCAAGGGCAGAAGAGAGCCAGCCCAATAAGAATGTGTGTCAGCTTGTCAGAGAACAGCGTGAAACCAGCTTGCCAGGTGAGCAGAAGATCAGAGAGAGTGGAGGGAGGGAGACAAAGAGAGGGAGAGAGAGGGAGGGAGAGAGAGGGGGGAGGGACAGAGGGAGAGAGAGAGAGAGAACTCATGCACAGCAGCCTCTATTTCGTTTTAATTAAACTCTTTGATCAAGCTCCCCTCCCCTCAGGTGCGTGTGCACGCACACACACAAGTTTTGCAGCTCCCAGTGTTTTCTTTTCTCTGGGAAACGGGTCCAAGTGGCTCTTTGAGTATTTAAGGTTGCCAACCCCTGGTCTAGCCAATTCTCTGAAGGAGGAGATCCAGGTGCAGTAGAATCCCAGGACCCCCAGAAGGGCTCTGACTTGGCACTTGGTGTTGGGAGGTTTCATGCCCAGTATGTTTTTGACACATTCTGGAGCCAATTTGTGGGTCCCTGGGGTGATGATGTAACCCACATAGGTTACCTCCTGTTGCAGGTACTAGAGGCCGGGTCTACTGGAATGCTAAAGAAAGATGGGGTTGCCTTCTGAATCAGTTTAAGGTTTTCGTATGGGCAGTGCTTTTTTTGTAAAAAAAAAAAAAAAAAAGGTGCCGGAACTCACACATGTCATACAACCCACCTTGCCTACCCTACAAGGTTCCATCCAAAAAAGGTGCCGGAACTCCGTTCTGGGTGTTCTATGACAAAAAAAGCCCTGTGTATGGGGAAGATTGGGGTATTACACGGAGATCTGCATTTTTGGAGGACCCCTTGCACCACATATGCCTTAATCAGTTTCCTCACAGGTTCAATTGCCTCAGCCAGAATTTTGTATTATGGTATGCCTGGGGGTGGCCCTGCTTTAACCCGTATTTTAACTGGGGTAGCCCCTTTCAGGAAACCTACCTTGGTGGAATCCCATCCCACTGAAGTAGCCAGAATGCCTTCTGTCATTTTTCAGGGCTGCAAACATTTTTAGGTCTTCCTTTCTTTCAGCTCTCCTTTTCCTCTCTCTCTCTCTCTCTCTCTCTCTCTCTCTCTCTCTCTCTCTCTCTCTCTCTCTCTCTCTCTCTCTCTCTCTCTCTCTCTCTTCTGCTTCCTTTCTCTCTTTATCTTTCTCTTTTAACTTTTCCCTTTGGTCAAATACAAAATTGGCAATTCTGTGCAATTCTGAGATTTCCATGGTTGACCAGTTGGATACAATCCTATGAAAGTGGCTCCTAATGTTGCTGGCCGACTGGTCAATGAAAGCTGAGGCTAAGATTCACTGGTCCTTAGGATTGCTGATATCCAGGTGGGCATAGGCAATCCCTGCTTCTAGGAGATGAACCCAGAAAGCATCGAGTGTCTCTCCCTCCCATTGTACAGTATGTTGAAACTCTGACCAGTTCAACGGTTTTTGCCCAATTTCCTGTAGAGCTTCCAGTAAATTCTTCTTAGCCCAACTATACTCGTCCCAGTGGGAGGCGGTATTATAGTCCCAGTTGGGATGGTTCAGTGGCCACATGACTCTTACCAGGGCCACTTGCCCAGGTGTTATAATGGTGGGCCATTTTGCAATCTCTTCAGTTTTGTCAAACAGCTTGAGAATCTTGTCCTTTGTGAGGAAGATATGAAGCAATTGCATCATATCTCCCCAGGACGGATTGTGGCTGTTAATGATCAACTGAAGGGTGTGAATCACAGTTTGGGGATCTGATTGGAAGGAGGGGGTGTCCTTCTTCAAGATCACCAACTCAAATGGGGAAAAGGGGGTGTGAGTAAGGGCATACTCAAACTGTCCTCTCCCCCATCCAGGGACAGGCTTTTGTAGCAGGGGGGCTATGAACTTGGTTCCTGCATTATCGTCTAAGTGAGTGGTATTTGCCTCTGGTTGGGATCCCTTGTTGCTAATTGATTGGGGGTTTTCCAGATCCAAGAGCTCTGCCCAACAATACAAATAGGGTACTTGAGAGGGTTTTAACCTAGGCCTTAGAGCTTTTAAAACTTTATACTCAAAAGTACCATTTTCTGGCCAAATTGGTTTTCCCGCCTCATCCCTGAGCAAAGTCCATATTCTGCATAATTGGCGCATGTGCTTCTTTTTCATTCCTGCCTGGACGGGCAATCTCTTTTCATCCCAGGCTTCTAGCAATCTCCCTCATGGAGATTCCGGCAGGACCCTTGAGCCAGAGTTTCCCATGGTCTTGGGTGTCACTCAGGTAAAGCTCCTACTTCACATGGCATGACTCCCTTGCAGGATTTCCCATAATCCATAGACAGACTCTTTTGTGGAGTCTTCTGCACGGCAAGGCTTTCTTCTAGCTTTTCACACACTGCCTGGCAGTTTTCAGACCAAAAGGGTCTGGGAGGACTCTGGTCCTTTTATCAGAGTATGGGCCCCTCCTGGAAGAGTAGGACTTTGCCCACTGATCACTATGCGGTGACCCAGGTGCAAACCTCTCACTCTTCTTCCTGCTTTCCACTCACACAGTTTCATTTCTCCCTACAGAATTCTATAATAGAGTTATAATTCAAACCAAGTCCTATAGCTGGAATTAATGCTCATGCAATAGCATTCCCCAGGTCATGAGGTACAGCATGGTGTTCAATATGTTCTTCATGCTCAAGGTGGTCCTCATCCCGCCGATTGCGGATGCGGAAGTTCCAGTCATGATGTTGGATAATACGAACAGAGGGAAAGATAATTCCTATGGTACATGTACCAGACCAGTAAGCTGGCAAAGATTTATAGGCAAACCGACCACAAAGAAACCACCAGTCCAGGTGGTTAGCAAGATAAATGCCTGGTTTGCCTTCCAACCCATCAGGCATATAAGCTCTAACACCAGACATATAAGCCATGAGTCCCATTGCTGCAAACAAACTACAGAGAGCAGAGGAGTCCTTTTTATAGTTAAGGCCAAAGGTCTGATGACATCTATACCAATCATCCCACATGCTAGCACTGACCTTCCATGTGACTGTGCAAGGTGCATAGATACCTAACTTATATCTGGAAGAAGAATTAAAATGACTAAGGCAAACTGCTGCAGGGTGCTGTATACGTGCCCCTAGTTTAGCAATCCGCAGCTTTCCTGCCCCAAACACAGGAAGTGTCCAGCCCCTGGTTACATTGTTCATGCTGAACATAAAGGCCCCTAAGGGTGTAGCCTCCATGACCAATCCATGTGTACCAGTGGGGGGTATATGTGTGCAGATCCAGCAATTTGTTACATTCAAAAGCTTAACCCATGCTTGCATATTCTGTATATGGGTGTTGGAACCCCAAATTCCTAAAGAGGGACTGGGAAATTGGGGACCACCTCGGTCTTCTAATTTACTGGGAAAGACAGGGAATGGTGTTTGTAATTCCCCAAACAGGTCAGGTACAGAATCAGAAGGAGGTGGCTGTTGTGCCAAGATATGATCAACTGAAAATGGCAGGACCCCTTCCTGATGTCTGGTTTCTCCCAGGGGCAGCATATCAGATGTCTTACTTTGGGCTTTATCGTGCAAAGCACCCCTTTTAGGTCCAACCACAGCGTTATGGGAAGCATCTGGCATCTTACCATGGCAAGATACACGTGATGGGGCCTATGGGTTTTCCTGGCCAGCATCTGGACTCTCCTGACTATGAGACCTTCTCCTCCAAGATATAGTGGGAGGTCTCAAACATGGCAAAGTATCAAGGGAGTCCATGCCTGCAGGGTCTGTGCCCTTTGCCATGTCACATACCTCAACCATAGCCAGAACCCGACCACCCCTGCCATAATCCCCCCTCATAAGGGTAGATCAGGCAAGAAAGAAAGAAAGAAAGAAAGGAAGGAAGGAAGGAAGGAAGGAAGGAAGGAAGGAAGGAAGGAAGGAAGGAAGGAAGGAAGAATGAATGAATGGAGTAGGGCAAGAAAAACAACACAGAGTAACAAAAAAGAAAATATGAACAACCCAAACAAAAAACCAGATGTCAGCCAAGGGAGAGAGGAGTGATGCCTGCGGTGCGAGTAAGCAGGAAGCTGGTGAGAGGAAACTGCCCATGTAGAAGCCCGGCGGGCACAGGTATCACAATGACCAAAACGTCCTGGCATAGAGATCAGCGTTGGCCCTCAAACAGAAGCTTCAGCCCAAGGTCTTCCTCAGCATCAGGGGCCACAGTCCAAGCAACTTGGTCCTCAGCATCAGAAGGTGGTGAAGAAGAGCGAAGGCGAGTGTGATGAATCCAAGCACGAATTCCAGCAACCATGATAGCTGTGCGGGTAGCAAGAAGAACAACAAAGGGTCCTTTCCAGTGTCCAGCTAAAGGGCCAGAATCAGTTCAGGATCCGACAAGCACCCAATCACCAGGAAGGACAGGATGGAGTGGATGATCCAATCCTGGATGATGGAGGGCCTGAACAGCTTGAGAAATGGAAGAAACATTATTAGCAAGAGAGGGTATATATTCCTTGAGGGCCTGGTCTCCAAAAACAGGGATGGAAGTGGATAAGGAAGAGTGATAAAGAAAGGGCTGACCATACATGATCTCAAAGGGGGACAGGCCAAGAGGTTGCCTGGGGGCAGTTCTCACACGCAAAAGAGCAAGGGGTAGTGCCTGGACCCAAGTAAGATGTGTCTCCTGAGCAAGCTTGGCAAGATGACGTTTAAGAATGCCATTAGCCTTCTCCACGTGCCCCAAGGATTGGGGCCTGTAGGCTGAATGAAGATACCAATCAATACCCAGGGCCTGTGACACCTGCTGGGTAATATCAGAGATAAAGTGGGGCCCATTGTCAGAGCCAATGCCTTGGTAAGGAAAGGAAAAATGTGGGATAATTTCTTTAAGAAGGGCTTTGACTACCTCATGTGCCTTGTTAGTACGACAAGGAAAAGCCTCAACCCATTCAGAGAATGCATCCACAAAAACGAGCAGGTATCGAAAACCCTGTTTCCTTGGCAACTCAGTAAAGTCAACCTCCCAAAAACTAGCAGGAGCATGGCCAGCCCTAAGCCTCCCCAAGAGGGCCTTGTCATACACTCCAGGACAAATATAATCTTTTATAAGAAATTCAGCCATGGCCTTATAGCCCCAGTGAGTGCTGGCATGCAATTCCCGTAAGAGGGACCATAATTCACATTCTGGGAGAAGGCGTTTCCCATCCTTCTCCAGGCATTGTCCCTGATAAACAGCATCCATTTTATAAGCTCTGTGCCTATCCTGTGAAGTATATGTTGGAGCCGGCACAGGCAAAAGTGAAGGTACAAGTGCACCCACATACCAAGGGGACAGGGAACCGGATGCAGCAGAGTTTGCGGTGCTGTCAGCCAAGGCATTTCCCCTTCCATGTTTAGTATCATCCTTACCATGGGCCCTCACATGCATGACAGCCACCTTGCATGGGAGCAACATAGCATCCAGCAGCCTCAAAATATCCTGTCCATATTTTACAGGGGTACCTTGAGCAGTGAGCAAACCACGTTCCTTCCACAAGGCCCCATGTACATGTAGAACATTAAAAGCAAATTTACTATCTGTAAAAATATTAACAACCGCACCTTCTGATAATTCCAAGGCCCTTGTCAAGGCAATGAGTTCAGCCTTCTGAGCTGAGGTACCTGCAGGGAGAGCTGCTGCTTCCACCACCTGATCCAATGTGACCACGGCATAGCCAGCTAGACTTTCTCCCTGATTTATAAAACTGCTGCCTTCTGTATACAGGTCCCTGTCTGCTTCCTCCAATGGCTGATCAGTTAGATCCAGATGGCCAGAAAATACTTCTGTAATAGTCTGCACACAATCATGATCACTATCCTGTTCCAGTTGGGGAAGAAAGGTCGCTGGATTGAACCTGCTACTGCACTTAATATGAACTTGTGGGTTGTCAAGGAGTGCAATTTGGTACCGCTCTAGTTGGGAGGCTGTAAGCCAATGGCCCCCCTTGGATGCTAACAATCCTGGATGGAATGGGGTGATTCCACTGTGATAGAAGCCCCAAAGGTTAATTGTTCAGCAGCTTCCAAAAGAGGAACAGCAGCTGCAGTAGCTTGAAGGCATGCTGGCCATCCTTGAGCAACAGGATCCAGTTGTTTGGAAAAATAAGCTACAGGGTGAGACCAAATACCAAGGGTTTGAGTAAGGACCCCAGCAGCCACCCCTTTACTCTCAGCCACATACAAGGTGAATGGTTTAGTGACATCAGGAATGCCAAGGGCTGGAGCATTGACTAAAGCAGTTTTAATGTCATCAAATGCCACCTGACAATCCTTGGTCCACTCAAAGGGTTCTTTATCTGTGCCTGTAGTGGCCTGATACAAGGGCTTAGCCATTAAAGCAAAATTTGGAATCCAAATACAACAGAAACCTGCTATTCCCAAGAAACCCCTAAGCTGATGCTTAGTGCCAGGTGGTTTAAGGAGGCACACGGCCTGGATCTTCTCCTGGGATAATTTCCTAGTCCCTTGTGACAAAATATAACCTAAATACCGGACCTCCTTTTTAACAAGCTGGGCTTTAGGACGGGAAACTTTATAACCCCAGTAACAAAGGGAATTTAACAAAGAAACTGAATTCAAAAGACAATCGCCCTCAGTGGGGGCAGCTACCAATAAGTCATCAACATATTGTAATACCACAGCAGTAGTGTTCTCCACAGGCTGCCATGTAGCTAAATCAGAGGCCAGGATAGTACCAAAAATAGTAGGGCTATTTTTAAATCCTTGAGGTAGAACAGTCCAGCAAAGTTGCCTATGTTGCCACTGAAAAGCAAAGAAGGGCTGGCTAACACGAGCTAAAGGGACTCAAAAGAAAGCATCTTTCAGATCAATAACAGTGTACCAAGTAAGATGTGGACCCAGTTGTGAAATCAGCGTATAGGGGTTAGGAACCATTTGATGCAATGTCACAGTGAGTTCATTCACAGCTCTCAAATCCTGGCAGAAACAAACAGAGCCATCCAGCTTTTTAACAGGCCATATTGGTGTATTATAAGGACTAACAGTTTCCCTTAGAAGCCCATAAGCAAGGAAATTAGTAATAAGGGGCTCTAATCCTTGTAAAGCCTCCAAGCTAATTGGATATTGACGAATGGAGACTGGCAATGCATCAGGGTGCAAGGCTACTTCCACTGGAACTGCGTTAATAGCCCGGCCAGGGACTCCTGAATACCATACATTAGGGTCAACAAAGCAATCTAACAAACCAGGACACTCATGTGTATCCTCAGATGAGGAAAGTTGAAGGGTCAGGACATGCCAGGCTTTTTCAGTGGGAACTGATAATTCAACCTGGTCCCCTTTGAAAGAAATAGTTGCCTGTAACTTAGCAAGTAAATCACGCCCTAAAAGGGGCATAGGGCAATCTGGAAGGTAAAGAAATTGATGGGTAAGGTGAGTATCACTGAAAGAACATTCTAAAGGATCAAGTATTGCTGCTGACATAGAGTGACCACTGGCCCAATAACCTGAAAGGTTTGTGAGGAAGAATTTCCAAGGGGCTTATTTAATACTGAACGTGATGCCCCTGTATCAATTAAAAAAGGTATTGTTTTCCCTCTGACTTTAAACTTTACCAGGGGTGCAGAGGGAGAATCATTCGAAAGGGCAGGGAGACAAAGGCCACCCAGCCCTTGACTCCCCTAGTACTTAAGGTGTGGTTGTGGAGTAACACGCCCTATAGGATGGCTGGGAAGGGAGCGTAAAGGACATTCCCTGCCCCAGTGGCCAAATTTCTTACATATATGACACTGGTCCTGCCTTAGGGCAAAAGACTACATTGGATGTTCCGGGGGTGCCTGGAATCTTGGTGGCATCATTCTACCTTTCTCCCCAGGGGACCCTACTGCTCCTCGCCATCCTCTTCCACGAGTCCCACTTCTCCCCCCTCCCCCTAGGGGTGCCCATTGTAAAGCTTGAGCCAGCAAAACAACACTTCATTTTTCATCCCTCTTAACCCCTTTGGCTGTAACTTCTGGTCTTGATACATAGGTTTTATAAGCTACTTCCAACAATTTTCCAATCGTGGCAGCTGAAGCCCCTTCCAGTTTCTGTAATTTGCACCTAATATCTGGGGCACTCTACCCAATAAAGAGCATGTTCACCAAGCAGGAGTTTTCTGGAGCTTCCAGATCCAAAACACTATATTTCCTGAAAGCTTGGTACAGGTGCTCAAGGAAGTCACTGGGGCTCTCTGATGGCAATTGATGAACATCATATATTTTGCCCAAATTTTTCTGTTTAGGGATAGCAGTCTGTAATGCAGTGACAAGAAGGTCTTGAAAGCCTTTTAAATATTCATAATCTTTGCTTTCATAAGTATCAATGACCCATCTAGGGTCAATTTCAGGACAAATGACCTTCCTTTCTTCAGCTAAACTTTTTGCAGCATTTCCTATCAGATGTCTTTCCTCTGATGTTAAAAAGACATCCAGCATGGCTTGGAGGTCTGCCCAATTAGGGTTATGCATTCGAATGATAGACACAACCAATTCAGAATATTTGTGTGGTCCCTAGGACCAAGCACCTCTCCTGGCTGGCTCACCAAAAATGATGTGCAGGTTCTGAGGTTTTGCTTGATAAAAAAAATACAAGAAACCAGAAGTTGCCTTCAAGCTTATGTGTTTATTCAGCTGAATAGAGACGGGCTTCTGTACAAAAAGACCAAAAGCCCCAAATATCAGAAAAGCCTTATTTTTATACCTACTGTGATTACATAAGCAATTTACCCAGCAAAGCTGACACACATAAGATTAAGACTTGGCCCTTTAAGGCTGGCACACGGTAGATAAGAAAGCAGAAGTAGCTAGTATGTTCCCTTTTGGATGTTTCCCCCAAGACCATATGTTCACTCTTGGGTGGTTTGGGTGTTTCCCCAAGACACCAGTTGCTCTCGGGTGGGTTAGAATAGTGGGTATTTCCTTTGCTGTCCTTTCATGTCCCTGCATTCATAGGCCTGCAAGTGACCAGAGAGAGAGGGGCCATCTGTACGTATTCACAATTGATACTGTCCCCTAAGTCCTGGTCATCACATCTATACTCTTAACCCAAGTAGCCTCTGATAAAGGATACCCCTTCCACTGCTCTAGGTACTGTAATTTCCCTTTGTATAACCTGGAGTCAAGGATTTGCTTAATTTCATAGCGAGTTTCTTCTTGAACTAAAAGGGGACCAGGTGCTTTCTTAGGAATTGGTCTCAATGAGGATTCCTTCAGAGGTTTTAGCAAACTGCAATGGAAAACAGGGTGAATTTCCCCAAGTGAGGAAGTTTCAACTCAACTGTCACAGGGTTGATAATTCTAACTATAGGGAAAGGACCAAGGAATTTTGGTCCCAGTTTCTTACTGGGCAATTTAAGTCTCAAATATTTGGTTGAAAGATAGACCTTTTCCCCCACCAGAAACGGTCTCTGAGGGGACTGCTTCTTATCGGCTTGTTCCTTGTAAGTTTTTGCAGCTTGCATTAGAGTTTTTTTCTACATTAGTTCAAACAGTTTGCCATGATGTCACCCACTGGTCTAATGTTTGTGAGGCAGGTGGTTCCTGGGGGTATTCAGGCATAGGAACAAACTCTCGGCCAGTGGCTATCTTAAATGGAGTAAGTCCAGTACTGCTATGCACAGTATTATTGTAAGCCACTTCAGCAAAAGGTAGGAGGTCAGCCAAGTTTGTTTGTTGGTAATTAACATAGCATCTGATGTATTGTTCCACCATTGCGTTAGCTTTCTCAGCCGGTTCATTTGTGCTCAGATGAAAAGCTGAGGAAAGCCCCTGAGTGGACCCAATTAGCTTTAGAAAGTCTCTCCAAAACTTGGCTATAAATTGAACTCCTCTATCAGATATAATCCTCTTTGGGGCACCATGAAGGTGGTATATATGCTTCAGAAACATCTTAGCTAACCTCTTTGCAGATGGGAGCCCTGAGCAGGCTATGAAATGAGCCTGCTTGGAAAAAAGATCAATGACAGTCCATATTACCGTATTTCCTCTACTTTCTGGTAGCTAAACGATAAAGTCCATAGCTATTTCCTCCCAGGGTAGAGAGGGGTCTGCTACCTGCTTCAACAATCCAGGGGGTTTCCCTGGTCGTCTTTTCATGGCAGCACAAATGGAACAGCTTTTTACGTAGCTTTCAATGTCCTTTTTCACCCCTGACCACCAAAACTGCCTCCAGACCAAATGCAGTGTCTTTAAGAATCCAAAGTGACCGGCAAAGCGCTTGGATTCTGAGGGTCTCAGGCAGGTACAATTTAGAGCCCTTCCAGGCTAATCCATCCTATTGGGTCAGTAGAGTCTTATTTGCCTGGAACCAGGCGTCAGTCTTTAACTCTTCCCTAAGTTTCTTTCTTAATGGGCTCTCTGATTCAGCAGGCTGTGTGTGCGTTTGGCCGTGAGTGGTTATTTGTGAAGCTGATTGTGGCAAGGGAATAATAGGGTTTATAATGTCCTCTCGGTGGCCTTTGTACTGGGGCATCCTAGATAAAACATCAGCCAAGGATTTTTTCCCCCCAGGGAGGTATTTCAGAAAGAAATTGAAATGATTAAAGTACTGTGCCAAATGGACCTGTTTAGGGGACAACTTTCAAGGGGTTCTTAGTGCCTCTAGATTTTTATGATCAGTTCACACTTCAAAGGGCACTTTGCTTCCCTCAAGGAAATGGCTCCATGTTAACAAGACCCATTTTACTGCAAAAGCCTCCTTTCCCCATATTGCCCATTACCTTTCAGTATCAGTTAATTTCCTGGAGGTATAGGTGCAGGGTTGTAGATCCCCCTTTTGATTTCTCTGCAGAAGGACAGCTCCCACTGCTACATCACTCGCATTGGCTTGGATTATGAACTGTTTGTCAGGATCAGGGTGTTTCAGAACAGGTTCAGCCGTAAATAGTCTTTTTAAGTTTTCAAATGCCGCTTGGCATTCTATAGGCCATGGCAGGGGTTGACAGGGTTGAGGCTTCCCCCCCCCCTTTTCCAGTTTTCAACAGTTCAGTAATTGGCAGGGCTACCTTGGCAAAAGAAAGAATGAATTGCTGATAGAGGTTTGCGAACCATAGGAAGCTCTGAAGCTGTTTACAGGTTCGTGGAGGCTGCCATTCAAGCACCGCTTTGACCTTGGCTGGGTCCATTTCCACCCCCTTTCTGGAGATCCTGTACCCAAGGTAGTCAAGGTGCGTTTGATGGAAATCTCATTTAGAGAGTTTAGCGTAAAGCTTGGCTTTCAGTAACTTTTTAAGCACTTTGTGCACTAATTTTACATGCTCTGCCATGTTTTTGGTGTAAATAAGGATGTCATCAAGATAGACTAGAACCCCTTTATACAGGTGATCATGCAGCACTTGATTGATTAGTTGCATGAATACAGCAGGGGCCCCTTGAAGGCCAAAAGGCATAACTTTGAACTGAAAGCTTCCTAGAGGGCTGTTGAAAGCTGTTTTCCATTCATCTCCCTCTTTGATTCGCACCCGGTAATAAGCCTCTCTTAAGTCCAATTTTGTGAAAAACTTTCCCCTAGCCAAATGGGCCAGCATGTCCTTCATCAAGGGGAGGGGGTACATATTTTCCACACTGACCACATTTAACGCACAATCTCAGTGATCCATCCTTTTTCTCTTTAAACAGAACAGGGGCAGCCACGCATGATTTTGCAGTTTGGATGAAACCTCTGGCTAGATTCTTGTCAATGTATCCCCTAAATTCTTTTAACTCTCTGGGCATCATTGAATACATTTTTGGCTTAGGGAGTTTGGCTCCCGGTAGGATTTCAATCGCAGAGTCAGTCACCCGGTGGGGGAGAAGGTTGTCACATTCCTTTTCGCTAAAAGCTTCTGCTAAATCTCGGTATTCACTGGGTATTAGCTGGGTCCCTGGAATAGGTTCTATGGCTGCTCTTAACAGTTCAAGGGACTGTTCTTGGTCTTTAATAGTGCTAGCTCCCTGCATTTCACTGGGTGAGGTAGGAGGGATGGGTCCCGTCACTAACCTTAATGTCCTCACTCCATCCTCCCACCAAATCAAGGGGCACCATTTATTGAGCCAAGCTAGTCCGATACTGACAGCTTCAGTCATTTTTCGGACCACTACAAAGCGGATGATTTCCCAGTGCTCCCCCATTTCTAAACACACTGGTTCAGTTAGGTGCATAGTGGGAGCTCCCCCCATGAGAGATCCATCTGCCTGTTCAAATTTCATGGCTAGGGGCAGTAGCTTAGTGGGAATTCCTAGCTTTAGCACTGTAGGGAGGTTGATTATGCACTGGGTGCAACCTGAGTCAATTAAGACGTTTAAGTCCATCTGGGCTCCTGTTCTGGGTACTATGATTTTTGTGGAGACGGTAAAAGGCGGGATGGGTTGACTCACAACTGGGTCGTCTTCCCCTTCGTCATCGCTGTCATACAGTGCTGGCATTGGGAGTCGTGGTGGTGGTGTTTCCTCTTTCCTCGGGGGCAGAGAAGTGACTCTGGTGGCTTGCTCTTGGCTGGCCCAATTGGACTTTTCCCATACTGAATGAGGCTTTCTCTTTGGCCTTGCAGAGGTGGCAGGTGCACCCTTGGTTTGGGGGAATGGGACCGGACACTCAGCTACTCGGTGCCCAAGTTGCCCACATCTGAAGCATTTGATCAGGGCCACAGGTGCTCGAAATGAACTGGTGGTCGCAGTAGCTTGGGGCCATCGGGCCACTTGTCGTCTCTCTTGGACTCGCCTCGGTCTGTAATCAGAGGTGGCAGGCTTTGCGTGGCAGTCCAGTTTGATGTCCAGGGTTATTGCCATGTGGTACCATTCACAGAGTTGATCGGGAACTCCTTGGTAGGTGCACGGCTGGAACAAATCTCAATCCAACCGCGCTCTGAAGTGACAGATTAGTGAGTGTTGTGGCCACTGTCTGAGCCTGCCAGCTAGCTTCCAAAACTCTTGGACATAATCTTTAGCTGGTCTTCCTCTCTGCTTCAGGTCATGGATGTCCTTCTTGGTTTGAAGGGCTTGGGACTCATCCTCAAACCTGGCTCTCAGCTCACCCATGAATAGGTTGATGTTCCACAACTCAGGCGCCTGTTCATCATGTAGGGCGGTCACCCATTCAGCTACTTCCCCCTCCAGGTTTGCTGCCACAGCATCAACCATTCCGGCCCCATTGGGGTAAGCATGAACGTAGCAGTTCAGGTGGGCCCACACTTGGTTTAGGAAAAAATACAGCTTTTCAGTGTCTCTGTGAAAAGTGGGTTTGATAGGAGGTGGATCTATAGGCTGCTGCCCCCAGTACGCTTGTTGGATACCAGGTCTCAGACATTGAATTTGTGGGGGAGCCACATCATGTAGCCTTCTCGGCTGGGCTCCTGGGCTTGCAGGGCACCAGTCTCTTTCGGGACTATGCTGGTGCACCGGGCTTGACACTGACTCTGGCTGGAGCAGTGGTGAAGCAGCACGAGCCACCACAACTGGGCTGGGGCTTTTCTAAGGAGGAGAGAGTATTGGAGAACTCCCACATTCTCGTCCACTGGAGATCAGATGGCGAGCAACCGGGTCTACTTCTCCCACTTTGAGTCAGTCGACCGTCTCTCTCAGCTTTTCAATGGAGTGGCTGTGGATGGCAGTCAGGTACTTCCACTCCCCCAAGTCATCCCAACCAGCCGGCTGTTTCACCTTTCTAAACACAGGAGTCAGGGTCCCCAAAGAAATGTATTCTTTTCCCTTTCTATGCTTTGCTTGCCTTTGTAACCATTCTTTGGGGCCTGCCATTCTGTTGGGAGGAGGCTTTTGTTATCCAAGCTGATGCTAGAGATGTAGCAGTAGGAGCAGTCCTGCTCCAAAGGAACAAGGAGGGCCAGTTGCAACTATGTGCTTACACTTCTGAAAGGTTATCTGAAACGGAACAGAGGTGGGCGGCATGGGAGAAGGAGGCCTATGCTGTACAATGGGCTCTTTTAACCTGGTGGCATTTCCTAGAGGGGAGCAAAATACCATTTCAAGTGTGGACTGATCACAAGAATCTCAAAGCCATGAAACCCCCTATGAAACTGTCCCCTAAGCAAGCAAGGTGATCTCAACATTTCCACCAATTCAATTTTACAATTCATTACCTCCCTGGGGGGGAGGAATTTTTTGGCAGATGCTCTGTCTAGAATGCCACAATTTAACAGTGTAAAATCTGAAGTGGCTAAACCATTCCTGACCCCGAAGCAATTAGCAGCACCCGTCACTACCAGCGCACAAACCAAGGCCACGGTGCCAATAAATGTGACAGCGGCTCAGGAATTCAAGAAAGCATTAGAAACTGATGAGTGGTTTCAAATGCATAAGAACTTGTGCCTAATAAAAGATGATCTGACATGGGTTGGGGAGAAAATATATGTTCCAGCAGCTTTAAGTCTGAGAGTAATGCAAGCTGGACATGACTCGAAAATTCGTAAAAACCCTGCACCTACTCAAAAGACAATTCTGGTGGCCGTCTTTAAAAAAGGACATAGAAAGCTATGTGGCAAGCTGCCCCACATGCGCCGCGGCTAAGCGGTGGCAAGGGAAATGCCTGGATTACTTCAGCCGGTAGCTAGCCCTTCAGCACCCTGGAGAGAGATCTCTATGGATTTTATTGTAGAGCAGTGGTTCTCAAAATTTTTAATGCCGCAACCCCCAACCGGTCGTAAGTCGAGGACTACTCAACCAGTCATAAGTCGAGGACTACTCAACTGGTGCAGCACCGTTTGCAGAATGGGACTTTTGGCGGGCTCAGCAGGGCAGAGACAGCCTGGACAATTCCTATTGGCTTTTGAAAGCCAATAGAATTAGACTCTATTCAAGAGAGTCTATTCTATTGGCTTTCAAAAGCCAATAGAATAAAAGGGAGTAGCACAGGTAAGGAAAAGGGGGAAAAAAATGGCAGACTGCGTTGTTTGGCGACCCCCGTGAAATGGTCGTTCGACCCCAAATGGGGTCCCGACCCACAGGTTGAGAACCACTGTTGTAGAGCTTCCTGAAAGTGCTGGAAATACGGTGATTTGGGTGGTTACAGACCTCTTTTCTAGACAAGCCCATTTCATCCTGTGTCCGAAGACCCAACAGCCAAAACCCTGGCTAAACTTTTTGTGCAACACATCTATCGCTTTCATGGAGTCCCACTGCACATAATGTCGGACAGGGGAGTTCACCTCCAAGTTCTGGAAAGCTTTTCTGGATCTTTTGGGTTCTAGCCAAGGGCTGTCATCTAGTCATCATCCTCAAACGAATGGTGGGACAGAGAGACGGAACTCAGTTCTAGAACAATACCTTAGGTGCTTTATTAACTATGAACAAGATAATTGGACTGATCTGTTACCATTTGCTGAGGTTGCTTATAATAATGCTGTGCATTCCAGCACTGTTTTCACCCCATTCCAGGTTGCGAATGGTCAGACCTTTGTTCCTTTGCCTGAGTTGCCTGATAGGGAGCCTGACATTCCCTCTTTGCAAGAATGGAGTAGACAGCTGCAGAATACCTGGCCAGTGGTACGAAAAGCCTTAGATGAGGCCAGGGAAGCCTATAAGGTGCAGGCTGACAAAAAGAGGGTGGAGCAGAAACCTTTTAAGGTTGGAGACAAAGTCTACCTCTCTACCAAATATTTACTATCTCTACAACCTTCTAAGAAATTGGGTCCCATATTTGTTGGGCCCTTCCCTATTAAACGCATCATCAATCCAGTGACTGTCTAATTAGAGCTCCCTAAGAGCCTACAACAGATTCATCCAGTTTTCCATTGCAGTTTGCTCAAACCTGAGATTACATCTAAGCTTAGACCACCAGCACCCCTGGTGCCTACACCCATTTTGGGGAACAACACTTTGAAGTCCGTGAGATACTAGATTCACTCACACATCATGGTTCTAAGCAATACTTAGTGGCTTGGAAAAACCTTCCATCCTCCCAGAATGAGTGGGTATACAAAAAACATGTTAGAGCTCCAAGGCTACTTAAACACTTTCACTCTAAGTATCCTGACAAGCCTGATTAATGTAATTCCCTATTTGTTTTTCCCTCTCTTCTTTTCTGTTTCCCATCTCTTCTTTTCTGTTCTGCAGGTGGATCTGCCATTTTTTTTAGGGGGGCTGTATGTCAGTGTCCCCAAAGAAATGTATTCTTTTCCCTTTCTATGTTTTGCTTGCCTTTGCAACCATTCTTTTGGGCCTGCCATTCTGTTGGGAGGGGGGGATGCTCTGGGATGCCTTTCACTGTCTTGCTGCTGTGCCCTTCCCCCAGGAGAAGGAATGCATCTCCCTTATCTGGGTGACAGTCAGTGTTTAGAGCCAGAAGGAAATGAAAGCGAGAGAGACCTTGTAGAACACACCAATGGAGCCCGTTACCAAAACACTATGCCACCTGTGGATTGGCTGGATTTCAAATGGACACTGGGACTCTGGGGGGGGGGAGGAGTAATAAAATTGCTTTTAATATGTTATTTGTGTGGGGTTTTCTCCAGATCTCACCTTGCCATCCCTGCTATCACTAACCCCTAATAAAAGTTCCTTTTGAGATAATACCTGTCTCAAGAGTACTGCTTTCTTGGGAGGCTTAGCTGTGGTAGGTCCTTACAACAGGTGATTGTAGGCTGTGGGATGAAATCAGTGGGAATTCTGCTTCTGCAGCTTTAGGGTTGCTCCATCTCTGAGAGGTGACCTTCGGCCAATCAAGCTCCCCCAGGGTCAAGGTACCCTCCAGTTGCCCCTGGCCCTCCGATGAGGTCATCCGAAACTTCGGCTATGCTCCGGCAACAGAAACTTCATTTCCTGCCTGGGTGGCAGCCTGCACTCCAATGATCAATGCCACACTAAGTCTAGAGGATGCTTCCCCTCTCTTCTCCATCTCAGATTCTTCCCTGAGTCTTTGTCGTCCTCCTACAGGTGTTAAGTAGGCGACTGGGGCTCAGGACCCCGAGTACTGAAATTTTAGGAGTCTTGGTTTAATGTCATGGTTCTGATAGATGAGACCAATTAAAGCAGAACTCCAAGGCTTGAGTTTTCCTCTAAGAACATGTTTATTGGTTACAAAGTATCAGCACGATCAAAAGTGAAACCAAGACAAAAGTTCCCTCCAAAAGCAACAGTATTACAAAGTTAAAAATCCCACCCCAAATCTATGCAATCAACTGCGTTTCCCAATAGAATAGTTTGGTGGGCTTTCTGACATTAGGTTCAACCCCCCAGCTGAGGGAACAGAAATGACCTTGGTTCCCATGGGACAGAGAATTGTTTAGGCTAGCATAAAATTTCCCATACCTCCTCCCCCCAATCTTGTGGCAACCAAAAATGAACAAGATGGCTTCAGTCAGGTTCATTGCAGGTTTGACAGTGGGTTTCTGATTAGCCTTCTGACAGGGTCAGTGGCTTTCTGGATGACTCCCTTGTTGACCCAGCCCAACCTGCTCCTGGACAGCTATGCTGGGTTTTGCCATCAGCTGCAGGCTATGTTGGAGGACCCCATAAATGCCCAGATGGCAAAACGATGGCTGAGAGAGTTGTGGCAGGGGCAAGGGCTGCTCGCGGATTACATTAGTGAATTCTGAGTGGTCATCCAGGACCTTCAGTGGAACAAGGCCACTTTAATGGACCAGTTCTAGGAAGGCCTGTTCCCCAAACTGCTGGATGAGCTTGCCCACACCAATTTCCCCCACCCATGCTTCAGAACCTCATGCACTTATGCTTATGCATTGATGTGTGGCTCCAGAAGAGACAGATGCAACGATGGACGGAAGCCTTGCCAGTACCCGCCAAGACACTGCTGGTGCCAGTACCGGCCCTGAAAGAGCCTATGCAGTTGGTGACTGCTCGACCACGCCTGACCTGAGCCAAGAAAGACCAGCGGCATTGCGAAGGCCTTTACTTGTATTGTGGACAGGACTATATGGCGGCCAAGTGCCCTGCAAAGGCGACCAAATCAGTGGCAGGATCAGCATCGGGAAACGGGCAGGGTCTGGCCTAGAGGGCTCTGTAGGCTGGGCTCCCTGGAATGGGAACTGCTCCCAGCCTCTACAACCGATTCCTTCACAACACCCCAATTTCACAGTGATTGTGTCCTTGCCAGCTTGGGGAGACATGTAGGTTCAGGCCATGGTAGACTCTGGGGCCACAGCCAATTTTATGGATTCAGACTTTACCATGCAGTGGTCCATTCCGCAGTAGCCGGTAACCCCACTGGTCTTGGTGGAGACAATCAACGGTTGGCCGCTTCGGTTGGGACCAGTGGTCTCTTTGACGACACCCCTTCGCAAATGTATCAGGACACATGTGGAGGAGTTAGCGTTCTATGTGACAGCAGTGCCACACTTCCTGTTGGTGCTTGGGTTGGAGTGGTTGCAAGCCCATGGTCTGCAGGTCATTTGGTCATCCGGAGAGGTGTGGTTTACCAGCCCAAAGTGTGCCACTCATCACCTGCATACCTGCACAGGGGGTGTAGCAGAGGGGCTGGACTTGGACTTACTGGCGGAGTTGGCAGACTACACTGATGTGTTCGGGGAGAAGGAGGTGGATCAGTTGCCTCCGCACCAACCCTATGACTGCCCGATTGAGCTAATGCCTGATGCAAAGCTGCCGGTTGGCTGGATTTACATGCTCCTGGAACTGGAGTTGGCGGCCTTGAGGGATTTCATCAATAAGAATCTTTGGAAGGGGTTTATCTGGCCTTCAACCTCCCCATTAGCCATGCCAGTACTCTTCGTGAAGAAGAAGTCTTAGACTTCTTAGACTGTGCTGTGACTATCGCAAGCTAAATGCAATCACGGTACGGAACCGGTACCTGCTCCCACTCATTCCTGAACTCATTGAGTGGTTCTGCCACACCAAGATCTTTACCAAGTTGGACTTGTGGGGAGCCTATAACCTTGTCTGAGTTTGAGCCAGAGACAAGTGGAAGACAGCTTTTCAGACATGCTATAGTCACTTCGAATACAATGTCATACAGTTCGGGTTGTCCAATGAGCCCGGCGTGTTCATGCATTTTATTCATGATGTCTTCCGGGATGTACTGGATCAGTTCATGGTCGTCTACCTCTATGACATCCTGATCTACTCGTCCTCCTCGCGGGAGCACTGGGACCATGTCTGGCAGGTCTTGTAGCACTTGCGAGCGAACCACCTCTTCGCCAAGTGGTAGAAATGCCAGTTCGCGCAGACCACCATTGACTTCTTGGGTCACCATAACTCACCCGAGGGGGTGTTGATGGATCAAGAGAAAGTAGAGGCACTGCAGCAATAGCAGCCCCTGAAGCAGATGAAAGACGTGCAATGTCTGTTGGGGTTCGCAAACTATCGGACCTTCATTCCCTGCTTTGCCATCCTGATGGCCCCCCGTCTGCATTACTCAAGAAGGGGGTAAAGTTTCAGTGAGGTGTGGAGGAGCAAGGGGCCTTCGAAGCAATCAAGGCCGCCTGTCAGTGTGTAAGAATTTATGAACTGGAATAGCCATAACAATGAACCAGCCAATGAGACCTGTTATTTAACTGAGACCCAGGATTGGCTATGAGAAGCATGTGAGCCAGCCTAGGTTTGGGCGTGGTTTAGTCTTTCCCTGTGTCCTGATCTCCTGAGTAGAGTTGTTGTTCTCTACCATGTTGCCAAGAACTGAATGAAACTGTATGTATCAGTCTGGCTGAAGACAGTTAAGAAACTCGAAATAGCTATTCCAGTTCTCCCTTTTTTCTTTGTTAGCAATCTAAAAAAATGTACATGTAAATAATGTCGCAGTTGGTGACTGCTGCCTGTGGATGGCTCTGGATTGAGCTGATACAGGCAAAAGAAAAAGAAAGAAGATTTCTTTCTCCCATATTTGGGCCGACAGGGTGCATCAAGAAACACTCAAGGTAAATTTCCTCCCTGTCTCTTCCCTCCCTGATACAGCTGACAAAGTGAAAAAGAGCCTGTGGCCTAGAGGTTAATACAGCTGCCTAACATGCAAACAGCCCAGGTTCGAATCTCAGAAGGGTAAGTCTGGATGAAGAGAGTTAAGAAACTCGAAATAGCTATTCTAGTTCTCCCTTTATTCTTTGTTAGCAATCTAAAAAAAAGTGTGTGTGTGTGTGTGTGTGTGTGTGTGTGTGTGTGTGTGTGTGTGTGTGTGTATATATATGTGTGTGTGTGTGTGTGTGTGTGTGTGTGTGTGTAGGTCTTTGGTTGTTCGGGTTTTCTCCCGCGTAAAATTGGAAGTGTCTTGGTGACGTTTCGACGAAGTCCCATTCGTCATCTTCAGGCTGGTGTTTTCAGCTTCGTGCTTTGAGCAGCAATGTGTGGTCTTAGCTGTTTCTTCCTTTTAACTGCCAGTGGGGGTATGAACTGATTGGGTGGGAGCTTGGCTGTGTTCTGATTGGGTGGAGGTGTGTTCTGAATGGTTAGGGGCTTGGCTGTGCTCTGATTGGCTGGGGGAGTGTTCTGTTTGGTTGTGCTCAGGTTAGTCTGAGTTGCAGAGGGGTTTGAGATTTTGGGCTGCCTTGCTATTTTTTGGCTTCGCATTCGTGGTCGTGCTTCCTCTTCATGGAGGGTGTCAGTTTGCTTCATGTATGTTTGTTTTCTGAGGTTTTCGCAGGTGTTTGTATGTAGGTCCTTGGTTGCTCGGGTTTTCTCCCGCGTAAAATTGGAAGTGTCTTGGTGACATTTTGACGAAGTCCCATTTGTCATCCTCAGGCTGGTGCCTTCAGCTTCGTGCTTCGAGGAGCAATGTGTGGTCTTAGCTGTTTCTTCCTTTTAACTGCCAGTGGGGGTATGAACTGATTGGGTGGGAGCTTGGCTGTGTTCTGATTGGGTGGAGGTGTGTTCTGATTGGTTAGGGGCTTGGCTGTGCTCTGATTGGCTGGGGGAGTGTTCTGTTTGGGTGGGGGCTTTGTTGTGCTCAGGTTAGTCTGAGTTTCAGGGGGGTTTAAGATGGTGGGCTGCCTTGCTATTTTTTGGCTTCGCGTTCGTGGTCATGCCCCATCTTCATGGAGGGTGTCAGTTTGCTTCATGTATGGATTGGAGGGGTTTAAAGTGGCTAATGATGCAGCTGTGGTCTGGCTTCTGGTTTGTGGTCGTGCCTCATCATCGGTGTGGGTTTGGGTTTGCTTTTTGCGTGGATGTGTGGTAGTGACATCCTGTGTGGTTTTTGTGAGTGTGGGTCTGGTGTCATTTTTTGTGTTAGGGAGTCGTTTGTCAATAAGGGCGGGTTTCCAAATGGCTGGTAGGCGGGACGTATCATCTCGTTTGTTCATGCTGTGTGGGCGTTTTTCTATCTCAATGGCTTCTCTGATTATTCTGTTATTAAAATGTTCAGTTTTGGCGATAGTTCTGGTATTTTTAAAGTCAATTTCATGTCCTGTGGCTTTAAGGTGTTGGACCAGGGAAGATGTTGGTTCCTCTTTTTTGACTGAGTTCTTATGTTCTTCAATGTGTGCACTTATTCTTCTGTTGGTTTGTCCGATGTATGTGTTGGGACAAGCAGTGCATGAGATTTCATATACTCCTTGATTTTCTAACTCAATTTTATCTTTGGGGTTTCTTAGGATGGTGGATATTTTTCTGTTTGTGCAGAATGCTGTTTTAATGTTGTGTTTATGGAGGATCTTACTGATTCTGTCTGTGGTGCCTTTTATGTATGGGAGGAGGGCTTTGCCATTTTCTTGTTCTCTATCTTGGATTTTAGTGGGGGTTTCTTTTTGGATTAGGTTTGTAATCTTATTTCTTTGGAATCCATTGGATGTTAGTGAATTGGTGAGAGTGTGTAGTTCGGTTTTTAGGTGTTGTTCGTCATCTAAGCGTTTTGTTCTGGAGATGAGTGTCTTGGCTATGGAGTTGATCTGTGCTGGGTGGTGTTGTGAGAGAGCGTGCAGATAGCGGTTTGTGTGTGTTTTCTTCTGGTAGATGGTGTGTCCTAGGGAGCCATTGGATTTCTTGTAGACTAAGACATCCAGGAAGGGAAGTTGGTTATTAGCTTCTGTTTCCATGGTGAACTGTATTTTGGGGTGTAGGCTGTTGAGGTGTGTGAGGAAGTTGTCCAGTTTTTCTTTCCCATGTGGCCAGATTATGAAGGTGTCGTCTACGTATCTGAACCAGAGTTTGGGTTTGTGATCCGATTTTTCTAGAGCTTGGGTTTCAAAGTGTTCCATGTAGAGGTTTGCAATGACAGGTGAGAGGGGTGATCCCATGGGTGCTCCTTCTGTTTGTTTGTATTTTTGTCCGTTATAGATGAAGTATGTGTTGATAGGCAGTGGTTGGTCAGATCTAAGATGTGTTTGGGAGGGGGTTATATTTGTTTTGGATAGCTGTCAAGGCTTCTTTGATAGGCACTTGGGTGAAGAGGGATATGACATCAAAGCTCACGAGTAGGTCGCTGGGCTGTAAGTTTTATTTCTTTATGATCTCTATAAACTGGAATGATTTTGTTACGTGTGAGGTGATGGATTCTGCATAGGGCTGTAGTTGTTTGGCAAGAAATTTGGATAGGTTTTGTAGAGGTGAGCCTATGGAGCTGACTATAGGTCTGAGTGGGGTTCCTTCTTTGTGTATCTTGGGGAGACCATAGAGTTTGGGGCATCTGGATGATTTCTCTCTGGGAATGATTCTTTGCTGGATTTCTTCGCTAATGGGGGAGGCTTTTATTTTGGATCTGGTGGTTTTTTCCAGGTAGGTGGTGGGATCTTTGTTTAGGGGTTTGTATGTGGAGTCTTGGAGTAGGTTGGTTAATTTGGTTTGGTAGTCAGATGTAATATAGTAATAGTAATAGTAGTAAAGTTGGAAGGGACCTTGGAGGTCATCTAGTCCAACCCCCTGCTCAGGCAGGAAACCCTACACCATTTCGGACAAATGGCTGTCCAGTCTCTTCTTAAAAACTTCCAGTGTTGGAGCATTTACTGCTTCTGGAGGCAGGCTGTTCCACTGATTAATTGTTCTCACTGTCAGGAAGTTTCTCCTTAGTTCTAGGTTTCTTCTCTCCTTGATTAGTTTCCACCTGTTGCTTCTTGTCCTACCTTCAGGTGCTTTGAAAAATAGCTTAATTCCCTCTTCTTTATGGCAGCCCCTGAGATATTGGAATACTGCTATCATGTCCCCCCTTGTCCTTCTCTTCGTTAAACTAGACATACCCAATTCTAGCAACCGTTCCTTATATGTTTTAGCCTCCAGTCCCCTAATCATCTTTGTTGCTCTTCTCTGTACTCTTTCTAGAGTCTCAACATCTTTTTTACATCGTGGTGACCAAAACTGGATGCAGTATTCCAAGTGTGGCCTTACCAAGGCATTGAAGAGTGGCATTAATACTCCACGTGATCTTGATTCTATCCCTCTGTTAATGCAGCCTAGCACTGTGTTGGCCTTTTTGGCAGCTGCAGCACACTGCTGGCTCATATTTAGGTGATCGTCTACTAGGACTCCGAGGTCCCTCTCACAGTTACTACTATTGAGCATGGTGCCACCTATGCTGTACTTGTGCATTTGGTTTTTCTTGCCTAAATGTAGAACCTTGCTTTTTTCACCATGGAATTTCATTTTGTTAGTTAGTGCCCAGTGTTCAAGTCTGTCCAGATCCTTCTGTATCTTAAGCCTGTCTTCTGGAGTGTTAGCTATTCCTGCCAGCTTGGTGTCGTCTGCAAATTCGATGAGTTCCCCATCTATCCCTTCATCCAAATCATTGATGAAGATGTTGAAGAGTACTGGGCCCAGAACAGAGCACTGGGGCACCCCACTACACACTTCCCTCCATATAGATGCAGTTCCATTGAGGACCACTCACTGAGTACGGCCGGTCAGCCAGCTACGGATCCATCTGGTGGTGATTCTGTCTACCCCACATTTTTCTATCTTATCAAGTAGTAGGTTGTGATCTACTTTATCAAATGCCTTACTGAAGTCCAGGTAAATTATGTCCACAGCATTCCTCTGATCCACTAATTTTGTCACTTGGTCAAAGAATGCAATAAGATTTGTCTGGCATGATCTATTTTTGACAAAGCCATGTTGGCTTTTACTAATGACTTTGTTTGCCCTTGTCTACCAGCAGACAAGGGCAACGTCATGGTGGTTATGAACACATCTGACTACCAAACCAAATTAACCAACCTACTCCAAGACTCCACATACAAACCCCTAAACACAGATCCCACCACCTACCTGGAAAAAACCACCAGATCCAAAATAAAAGCCTCCCCCATTAGCGAAGAAATCCAGCAAAGAATCATTCCCAGAGAGAAATCATCCAGATGCCCCAAACTCTATGGTCTCCCCAAGATACACAAAGAAGGAACCCCACTCAGACCTATAGTCAGCTCCATAGGCTCACCTCTACAAAACCTATCCAAATTTCTTGCCAAACAACTACAGCCCTATGCAGAATCCATCACCTCACACGTAAAAAACTCATTCCAGTTTATAGAGATCATAAAAAAACAAAACGTACAGCCCAGCGACCTACTCGTGAGCTTTGATGTCATATCCCTCTTCACCCAAGTGCCTATCAAAGAAGCCTTGACAGCTATCCAAAACAAATATAACCCCCCCAAACACATCTTAGATCTGACCAACCACTGCCTATCAACACATACTTCATCTATAACGGACAAAAATACAAACAAACAGAAGGAGCACCCATGGGATCACCCCTCTCACCTGTCATTGCAAACCTCTACATGGAACACTTTGAAACCCAAGCTCTAGAAAAATCGGATCACAAACCCAAACTCTGGTTCAGATATGTAGACGACACCTTCATAATCTGGCCACATGGGAAAGAAAAACTGGACAACTTCCTCACACACCTCAACAGCCTACACCCCAAAATACAGTTCACCATGGAAACAGAAGCTAATAACCAACTTCCCTTCCTGGATGTCTTAGTCTACAAGAAATCCAATGGCTCCCTAGGACACACCATCTACCAGAAGAAAACACACACAAACCGCTATCTGCACGCTCTCTCACACCACCACCCAGCACAGATCAACTCTGTAGCCAAGACACTCATCTCCAGAACAAAACGCTTAGCTGACGAACAACACCTAAAAACCGAACTACACACTCTCACCAATTCACTAACATCCAATGGATTCCAAAGAAATAAGATTACAAACCTAATCCAAAAAGAAACCCCCACTAAAATCCAAGATAGAGAACAAGAAAACGGCAAAGCCCTCCTCCCATACATAAAAGGCACCACAGACAGAATCAGTAAGATCCTCCATAAACACAACATCAAAACAGCATTCTGCACAAACAGAAAAATATCCACCATCCTAAGAAACCCCAAAGATAAAATTGAGTTAGAAAATCAAGGAGTATATGAAATCCCATGCACTGCTTGTCCCAACACATACATCGGACAAACCAACAGAAGAATAAGTGCACGCATTGAAGAACATAAGAACTCAGTCAAAAAAGAGGAACCAACATCTTCCCTGGTCCAACACCTTAAAGCCACAGGACATGAAATTGACTTTAAAAATACCAGAACTATCGCCAAAACTGAACATTTTAATAACAGAATAATCAGAGAAGCCATCGAGATAGAAAAACGCCCACACAGCATGAACAAACGAGATGATACGTCCCGCCTACCAGCCATTTGGAAACCCGCCCTTATTGACAAACGACTCCCTAACACAAAAAAATGACACCAGACCCACACTCACAAAAACCACACAGGATGTCACCACCACACATCCACGCAAAAAGCAAACCCAAAGCCACACCGATGATGAGGCACGACCACAAACCAGAAGCCAGACCACAGCTGCATCATTAGCCACTTTAAACCCCTCCAATCCATACATGAAGAAAACTGACACCCTCCATGAAGATGGGGCACGACCACGAACGCGAAGCCAAAAAATAGCAAGGCAGCCCACCATCTTAAACCCCCCTGAAACTCAGACTAACCTGAGCACAACAAAGCCCCCACCCAAACAGAACACTCCCCCAGCCAATCAGAGCACAGCCAACCCCCCAGCCAATCAGAGCACAGCGAACCCCCCAGCCAATCAGAGCACAGCCAAGCCCCTAACCAATCAGAACACACCTCCACCCAATCAGAACACAGCCAAGCTCCCACCCAATCAGTTCATACCCCCACTGGCAGTTAAAAGGAAGAAACAGCTAAGACCACACATTGCTCCTCGAAGCACGAAGCTGAAGGCACCAGCCTGAGGATGACGAATGGGACTTCGTCGAAATGTCACCAAGACACTTCCAATTTTATGTGGGAGAAAACCCGAGCAACCAAGGACCTACATATATATATATATACTGGGTACATCTATATCACAAAATAAATCAATCACGATCACCAGGAAAATCCAAGCAGGACAATTTTTAATATAAACCAAGCTTTCATCGGAAACTTCCGACATCGTCAGGGTTAAAGCTAGTTAATGAGAAAAACTTATATAAGATTACCTAGCGTTTGCATCCGGCTTCTGGACCGCCTCATCGGTCCCAGCTGATTAGATTGTATTCTAAACGTATCCTTGACACCAGCATCCAGCCCTTTCCTATTCCTCCTTCGTACACTCCCATTCACTCCCTCGTCACTAATTCTTGGGTTAAGTGGGATCCTTTCCCCCCCCCCTTTTTTGGGTGATCATTGTTTCCATACTCCCCTCACCCTCTTGTGCATTGTTCTTCTCACTAGGGGTCTTGGGGTGCAGGCCATTCAATCCTCCCTTGATCCCACCATGTGCTCCATCCGGGCTCCAACTGGTTCTCCCCGCCCCTTTGGGTTGTAATCCGGGTGTCTCTCTCCGCTCTGTGTCTTCTACTCTCTTATCCCTTCTTACGTGAGTAGCCCCTGCTTGCATGTCATTTGACCCAATATTTCTTCCTTTGTCCCCTTTTTCAACGTTCCCTATTCCTGTCATATCAATGGCATCCTGTTGTTCAATCTGCTGTTGATGGTCACAGTTCCTGCTATGTTAAGACCCCTAGTGAGAAGAACAATGCACAAGAGGGTGAGGGGAGTATGGAAACAATGATCACCCGAAAAAGGGGGGGGAGGATCCCACTTAACCCAAGAATTAGTGACGAGGGAGTGAATGGGAGTGTATGGAGGAGGAATAGGAAAGGGCTGGATGCTGGTGTCAAGGATACATTTAGAATACAATCTAATCAGCTGGGACCGATGACGCGGTCCAGAAGCTGGATGCAAACGCTAGGTAATCTTATATAAGTTTTTCCCATTAACTAGCTTTAACCCTGATGATGTCGGAAGTTTCCGACGAAAGCTTGGTTTTTATTAAAAATTTTCCTGCTTGGATTTTCCTGGTGATCATGATTGATTTATTTTGTGATATATATATAAAATAATACTAAAAATAGAAGCATGATTCCTGGGTGTGTGCATATTGTGAATAAAATTTGATCACCAGGTGGTTAAGCTGTCACTCCAGGCTCTCGTTTCACTCCATGGAGGCAAGTGCATCTCCGATTGACTGATATACAGGCTGGTCGTCACGAGGGTTCCTGGGGTGGCGGGGAAGAGGGTGTGGGTTGTGGTTAGCTAAGTGGCTTAGCCATCGTATTAGCCACTTGGTTGATGATAGCCACACCACTGTTCGATTGGCTGAGGACTTTCTTGACAGGATTAGGACCCTGAGGATAGAGGATGATGAGGTGATAGTGTCTTTTGATGTCATCTCCCTCTTTACCTCTATCCCACAGGACCTGGCTGTCAAGACTGTTAAAGATCTCCTCCACCGCAAGGGATCGGGCCAGTACCAGGATTCCCTTCACCCTGAGGATCTTGTGGACCTTTTGAGTTTGTGCCTAAAAACCTACTTCACATTTCAGGGCACCACATATGAGCAAATAAAAGGCACCCCCATGGGATCCCCAATTTCGAGCGTTATAGCCGAGGCCATTTTGCAGCAGGTAGAGCATGCAGCGATGACCCAGTATCGTCCCACGTTCTGGGCCCGCTACATTGATGACACTTTCGTCATCATTAAGAGGAGTCGGATGGCCGACTTTGTGGGCACACTTAATTCAGTGTGTGTGGACATACAGTTCACTGCGGAGGAAGAACACCAGGGTAAATTGGCTTTCCTAGACGTTTTAATTCACCGCCGACCTGATGGCACCCTGGGAACCAGAGTTTACCGCAAACCCACACACACTGATAGGATTCTGCACTATCATAGTAATCAACCAGTGGCCCACAAAGCTAGCTGCATTAGAACGCTTTTTAAGAGGGTTGACTCCCACTGCAATACAGCCACAGCCAAGGTGGAAGAGAAGAAATATCTCTTTCACATTTGTAGGCTGAATGGATATCCAGCCAGGTTTATTAGGCACCATGGTGTACTCTATAGACCCCCTAATACTCAGCAGATGGGGGCACCAGCATCCCTGACAACACGTGTTACCCTGCCCTATGTCAGCAATGTCTCAGAGGCTACGGCCAGATTACTGGCACCCCACAACGTGAGGGTGGCACATAAACCTGGCCGTACATTACGCTCATGTGTCATGAGGCCTAAAGACCCACTCCCCATGGCAGAGAAATCGGGGGTTGTGTACAAAATCAACTGTAAGGACTGCCCCTCTAACTACGTGGGTGAGACCTCTAAGAGGGTGAAAACAAGGGTCCAGGAGCATAAGTTGGCCATAAGAAGAGGAGAGTAGTACTCCCAGATCCTAATGCACATGATGGACTTTGGGCACAAATTTGATTTTGAGGGTGTGGTTGTGGTTGCCAGCGACGTTACAAAGAGCGGCAGGTTGCTTAAAGAAGCGTGGCTTTCACAAGAGGAGTCGATCAATCGACACATAGACTTGCGCCCTGCACACTTAACATTAAAAGTGTGGGAAGCCCACACCCATTCACTTCACCACCAGCAACTCAATAATGATAACTTCACTCTGTTATCGGGAAGGACTAATACCCAGGCAAACAACAGCCGACGACCTGAGACCCCCTGGGGTGTCGCAATGGAAACACAATCGTCACGGAAAGAAATACCCGCCGGTTTCAAGGATTCAATTTCCGATGCATCAGGCATCTTCCCCGCCCCCCCAGGAACCCTCGTGACGACCAGCCTGCATATCAGTCGATCGGAGATGCACTTGCCTCCGTGGAGTGAAACGAGAGCCCGGAGTGACAGATTAACCACACACCCCACAGACATACAAGGGGAGAGCTACCATAAATCTTCTATCGAAGGAGTGATTACACGATCTCGGAAGGCAACACAATTAGCCGGGGTGAATGGTGGCGTATTTACAGCACCAGGATCCACATCGCACTCCACATCGCACCCCACTTGGGGGAGAAGCGAGAAGAGCCAATTCACTAAAGTATACTAGCAACCATCTCTGGGGATTTTAACTACCTCGACAATCAATCAACAGAATTTACAGTCCAGCCCCCGCAATGAGTTGGCAAAAAAGGGGAGAACAACTGTTATGGAGTGTAACGAGACTGGAAAGGCTGGGAAAATGGTGCGTGGGGGACAGCCATGCAGTGAGAGCACATGCAGAATATCTAGAGTGAGGCTCCGTAGTAATAAACATCACGATATTAAGGATAGACGCCAGGATAGTGTAGGGGGTGAGGGCTCTGAACTCATGGAAAATCCCAAGGAAGAGAGAAGGGGGAAATGACTTGGTGGTGGGGATGACATCTCAAGTTGGAATAAGATTGAGGATCCTCCTAGACCACGGATATGGATGAGTGGAGAGTCGGAAGCTTGTTTTAACTTTGATGAGGGACGCATGATACAAGTAGATGAGTCACTCAATTATGCAGCAATCACAACTAATGCTATGATTGGCCGACCTGGGCCCATTACGCGGTCCAGAAGCCGAGCGCAGGCGTTAACTCACATATAAATGTTTACTCCCATTGATTTATGTACGCCCTGATGAAGTTGGCAGGAGCCAACAAAAGCTAGGTTGCTAATTTTTTAAAACTTTTAACATTTTATACTTAAAACTTTTGTTTTATATTAAAACTTTTAACATTTTAACTTTTCCTGGTGATCAAATTTTATTCACAATATATATATATATAAGTTTTTCTAAACTATGCCTCCTGCTTATTTTGAATGTGTGCTTATTTTTTGGGCTTATTTTTGCGCTGGAAAGCTGTAAAACTCTAACAGGTTATGGGCCCAGATCCCAGCCAGCCCTTGAACACAACACAGGAGACTGAAGAAAAAGATTAAGGCTCAACATGGAGCTGTAATTAAGCTGAAGGACTACCTGAATTAAGAAAGAAAAAGGCTACTCAGCTGAAGGCTTTCAGGGTGGCTGATTTAAAGGAGAACTCTCTGCCTCAATTGGGACAAAAGAATTATCTTATTTGGGCTGCAAAATGGAATGCTTTCTGAAGGCTAAGGAGCTCTGGGATATTGTGATTAATCCACCCCAGGGGCAATTAGCAGCTGCAGATCAATGGAAGCATGATAAGGCACTGGCTTACATCATCTTAAGTGTGGAAGATGAACAATTCTTAAATGTAGCTGACTTAAAAACTGCAAAAGAGGTTTGGCTGAAGTTGAAAAGTGTGCATGTGAGTGAGTCAGCATGCAATATAGTGCAATTATCAAGGCAATTATACAGAGCCCGGCTGCTGCCACATGAGAGCATAGAAGAGCATTTGCTCCACATGCAGAAACTGTTTGTTGAATTAGAACAGCGAGGAATGCAGATTCCTGAATCTCAGAAGGTGCTGTTGGTACTAAATAGTCTTGATGAAACATGGGCCATCGGTTCAGCTGTTTTTGAATGCAGACCAGAACAGGAATTAAGTATGGAAGGACTTAAAGCCTGTTTAATTTCTGAAGAACAGAAACGCCATTTTAGAACAAGCCTCAAGGAGAAATTCCTGAGGTGGGGGTCCAAGGAGCAGAGAGAGCAAAACAGCAAACTGCCTGTCTGCAGAGATCCGATTACATCTCAGCAGAGAATTACCAAGAGGAAAGAACAGAAGAAAAAGAAATTTATTTATTTATTTAATTAATTAATTTTATTTATATGCCGCCCAATCCCAAAGGACTCATTTGTGGGGCTGAAACACATTTCAAGAAAGACTGTTTACAAGGAAGAACAACAGCAAATGGACAAGCTGCTGTTGCAAAAGTTAGCTATTGTAATAGCAGAGACAAATGGTTAATAGACAGTGGGGCTGGTCAAACAATTGTTAATAATTCTAAGTTGTTTTCCAGATTGGATTCAATTGGAGGAGATGAAATAGCCTTAGCAAATGTCCAGAAGGCAAAAGTCATGGGGAAAGGCAGTGTGCTGATTCCATGTCTGGAGGAAAGGTTTAATAATGTATTATGTGTGCCTGAAATGGAGCATAATTTACTGAGTGTCTCCAGTCTTGACAAACAAGGGTTTGAGACCACATTTGTAAATGGGAAATGTATCATAAAAAGAAATGGGAAAGTATGTGCACAGGGCATAAAACAGGATAATCTTTATGTGTTGCAGGCACAAAAGGCTCAATGTGCCCAAACATTTGGTAATGTGGCACAACATGATTCATGCATTCATCTCTTGCACAGAAAGCTTGGCCATGCCAGCTTCAGAGTGTTGCAAAGGATGCCAGAGTTTGCAGAGAGATTAACCTTGAAAGGGTGTAAGACATACTTAGATTGTGCAGTATGTAAATCATCGAAATCTAAGGTATTCCCAGTGAGCAAGAAGAGCACAAGGCAGACAACAAGGGTTCTAGAGCTGGTACATGCAGATTTAGTAGGACCAATGCAAGCCAGCTTGGGAGGAGCCAGGTATGCGCTGGTCATTGTAGATGACCATAGCAGATTTGGGTTCTGCTATTTGCTTAAGAGCAAAACAGAGGTGCTGCAGAAGTTCAAGCAATGTGTGAGCTTCGCAGAAAGAAGATATAAGCAACAGGTATGCCAGATGCAAACTGACGGGTTCAGAATTCATGTCAGCAAGTTTTCAACAGTAGTTGGGGCAGCTAGGAATACGACATAGACGCACAAATCCGTACACAGCAGCTGAGAATGGCGTGGCTGAAAGACAGAATGGAGTCTTGCAGACCATGAAAGACTCACTGCTGAAGGATTCTGGTCTGAGCAGGTCATATTGGGGCAAAGCCATATTGACTGCTAATTATTTGGTCAATAAGCTGTGGAGTTCCTCTATAAATGATACTCCATATGCTGTGCTATATGGGAGAAAGCCATCTCTAGCACATTTAAGGGTGTTTGGAAGCAATGCATGGGTACATATTCCAAAGGCAATGAGGAGAAAAGGACAACAAAACGCTAGAAAGCTCAGATGTATGAGGCTGGCTCAAAGAGCTATTGCTTTAGTGATGGGAGCAGAAGAATAGTAATTTCCAGATCTGCTAGCTTTGCAGAGCAGAATTGGGGCAGAATTGATGCCAATTCTGAAGATGATCCACTTAGTGACAGTGACTCACTTAGTGACGGTGTCAGTGTTCAGGGAGGAGAAGCTGAAAAAGGACAAGAAAAGGAGTCAGAAGAAGATGGTGACTCTGATGTGAAGCAGGAAAGGGTTGACAGTCAAGAGCAGTCAATGCCACGCAAGTCAGAGTGATGGAACAAGGGGATTCCACCTGACAGGTATTCTGCTGGGAAAGTAGAGGTGTGTAATGTGTGGTATGAGCCAATACACTATCAGGAAGTATTGGCACTACCCAAAGTAGAGCAAGAAAAGTGGAAAGAGGCCATGGACAAAGAAATGAAATCCATGGATGGACATAAAGTGTTCACCTCTATGACTTTGCCACAAGGTTACAAAGCTGTAGGATGTAAATGGGTATACAAAAAGAAAGTGTTACCCAACAATGAAGTCCAATATAAGGCAAGATTAGTGGTGCAGGGGTTTCTGCAGAAGAAAAATGTGCACTATGATGAGGTATTTGCACCAACGGTAAAAGGTGAAACTATAAGGTTGGCACTAGCATTGGCAATGGCACGTGGGCATAAAATTTGGCACTTTGATATAACCACAGCATTCCTCAGTGCAGAGTTGGAGGAAGAAATTTACATGGTTCAAGCACCAGAATATGAAAGTAAAAAGCCTGGCACTGTGTATAAACTGAACGAGGCCATTTATGGGCTGAAGCAATCAGCCAGAAACTGGAACATCTGTTTAGATGTGGCATTAAAGGGTCTTGGGTTCAAGAGTTGTAAGGCTGATGGTTGCATATATACTGCAAGGTTCCATGGTGGGGATTGCCAATTATTAGCATTTGGGGATGATCTTTGCTTTATTGCAAATGATCTGGCACAGGTGAAGGAATTTGCTAATCAATTGGAGAAAAAGTTTGACTTGAAAAGTCTGGGTGAAATACAAAACTATCTTGGTGTAGAGATACAAAAAACTGAGAAAGGTGGATACGTTCTTAGTCAAAGAAGGAAAATTGAACAGCTGTTGGAGAGATACAACATGAAGGGTTGTAATTCTGCTCCAACACCCATGAGCATAGATTTTCACAACACTTTGGGTGAGGACAAAAGTGAAGCCTGTGATCAGGAGATATATCAGTCAGCAATAGGAAGCCTGTTATATCTGTCACAGTGGTCCAGACCAGACATAGCTTGTGCAGTAAGCATCTTAAGTCGCTTTACTGCCGCACCAATGCAGTTGCATTGGATGGGTGTGAAGAGAATTCTCAGGTATTTGAAGGGAACTGTGAATTTGGGTCTTCAAATACAGCTCTGAAGAGTTAAAGTTAAAATTAAGTTGACAGTGATTATGCCAAGAGTGAAAAGTAGAAGCAAGCATGTGGACATTAAGTATTGTAATGTCAGAGAAGTAAACTAATTTGCTTGCTTCATTGTTCTTCAAATGACAATCTGGCAGATGTAATGACCAAGCCATTGGGTGGAGTACACCATGGGAAGAGTACTAAGTTATTTGGTTTTATGTCTATTCCAGTCATAAAGGGAGGAGTGTCAGTGTGTAAGAATTTATGAACTGGAATAGCCATAGCAATGAACCAGCCAATGGGAACTGTTATTTAACTGAGACCCAGGATTGGCTGTGAGAAGCATGTGAGCCAGCCTAGGTCTGGGCGTGGTTTAGTCTTTCCCTGTGTCCTGATCTCCTGAGTAGAGTTGTTGTTGTCTACCACGTTGCCAAGAACTGAATGAAACTGTATCATGTATATATGATATATATATATATATATATATATATATATATATATATATATATATATATATATATTGGAAAATCTGCATAAAAATATGACTCCTGGGCATGTCTATGGTACGAATAAAATACGAACACCAGGAGAATATAAATATAAAAATATATACTTTACTAAAAGCTGCCAAGCTTTCGTTTGGAAACTCCAAACATCATCAGGGCTAAGGAGCCAGTAAACAATGATGACTTAAATGGGTTTGGCTGACATTTGCACCCGGCTCATGGACCGCATCACCGGTCCCGACTGGTTAATTAGTGTTCCAGATGTTTCTTTATTACTCTCCTTGCGCTTCCTTCTATCGTTCTTCCGGATCATTCCTCCCACCATTCCATTACTAACATTCATCTCCTCCACAACCCCTTTATCCTTATTTCCTTCCCTAGTATTGACCCTCATCTCCTTTTTCTTTTCATTTTCCACCCTGGGGGCATCCGTTTCTCCTCTGTCAGTATTACAACCCTCTCTGGGATCACAGACGCTCCCCCCCCCCCATTTTTCTCAATCCCTGCTCCACACCCTCTCTTCTCGCCCCTCCACTGTCATGAGTAACTTTCATACGGATGTTGCACATTTGGGGGTCTATGCCCTCCTCGTCCATCCTGGCATTCTCCGTGTTGACAGTTTTCCACCGTTCCATTTGTTTGCTGCGTGATCGGGTGCTTACTCCGCCTCTCAATTCATCATCCCCCCTCCTCCCTATCACACACTCTTCCCCATTGCTACTAAGAGTGGCATTCAGGTGGACACCAGGTCTCCAGATCTCTGCATTCTGAATCCCCGCGTTCTCACTCTCCTCTCTTGTGCTCATTTTCGGGGCGATTTCAAAGTGTTCGTCCCGGGGGGGGGGCTGGATCGTTGGTGGGGGTATTCCTTGTCTGCAGAGGGTCCAGTCAGAACACCATCTCCCTCCCTTTCACCGTGTGCCTGGGCGATCGAGCCTTTCTTTTGTTCTTCTCCACCCCCCCCTTTTTTTCTTTTTCCTATCTCCGTCGACGTTCTCCACAGCGTCGGGCTGTAAACTCCTCATGCTGGATCTTCTACACTCTCCATAGTTGTTGTCATGTTCCGGGGTGGGGGTTGATCGTGGTGATATTGGGGAAGGGGGAGGTCTTCCATCGGTGGATGATTACATGCGTTTAGCAGTAGTGGCCTCCCCAGACGTTCATTGGAATGGTATTGGTGTTGATCGGGCGAAACAGGGGTGCCCCTGGTGTGTCGGGGGTTAGCCAAAGTTCCATCTGTCTGTTCAGGATGGAGGTCAGGTATCCTGTCACATTTACAGCTATACAAGCATTGTTCAGACCGCTTATAACGATTGGCATGGTGTTTAAAATCCCATTTAATCAATGCTTGTTGCACTGGATGTAAATCAATGTGACGATTAACCGCGTCTTTGTTGGAATACCACGCCTCTTTCAGTAGCCGGCCTCCCTTAGTGGCATCCTCAGACATAACGCAAACATTCACAAAGTCAAACTGGTGGCCATGTTGTGCCATATGCATCCACAATTGAGAATGCTGTTCGCCCCTTTTTATAGCCCTGATGATGTTTGGAGTTTCCAGACGAAAGCTTGGCAGCTTTTAGTAAAGTATATTTTTATATTTATATTCTCCTGGTGTGAAGTCCCATTCGTCATCTTCAGGCTGGTGTTTTCAGCTTCGTGCTTCGAGCAGCAATGTGTGGTCTTAGCTGTTTCTTCCTTTTAACTGCCAGTGGGGGTATGAACTGATTGGGTGGGAGCTTGGCTGTGTTCTGATTGGGTGGAGGTGTGTTCTGATTGGTTAGGGGCTTGGCTGTGCTCTGATTGGCTGGGGGGTTGGCTGTGCTCTGATTGGCTGGGGGAGTGTTCTGTTTGGTTGTGCTCAGGTTAGTCTGAGTTGCAGAGGGGTTTAAGATTTTGGGCTGCCTTGCTATTTTTTGGCTTCGCGTTCGTGGTCGTGCCTCCTCTTCATGGAGGGTGTCAGTTTGCTTCATGTATGGATTGGAGGGGTTTAAATTGGCTAATGATGCAGCTGTGGTCTGGCTTCTGGTTTGTGGTCGTGCCTCATCATCGGTGTGGCTTTGGGTTTGTTTTTTGCGTGGATGTGTGGTGGTGACATCCTGTGTGGTTTTTGTGAGTGTGGGTCTGGTATCATTTTTTGTGTTAGGGAGTCGTTTGTCAATAAGGGCAGGTTTCCAAATGGCTGGTAGGCGGGAGGTATCATCTCGCTTGTTCATGCTGTGTGGGCGTTTTTCTATCTCGATGGCTTCTCTGATTATTCTGTTATTAAAATGTTCACTTTTGGCAATGGTTCTGGTATTTTTAAAGTCAATTTCATGTCCTGTGGCTTTAAGGTGTTGGACCAGGGAAGATGTTGGTTCCTCTTTTTTGACTGAGTTCTTATGTTCTTCAATGCGTGCACTTATTCTTCTGTTGGTTTGTCCGATGTATGTGGTGGGACAAGTGGTGCATGGGATTTCGTATACTCCTTGATTTTCTAATTCAATTTTATCTTTGGGGTTTCTAAGGATGGTGGATATTTTTCTGTTTGTGCAGAATGCTGTTTTGATGTTGTGTTTATGGAGGATCTTACTGATTCTGTCTGTGGTGCCTTTTATGTATGGGAGGAGGGCTTTGCCGTTTTCTTGTTCTTTGTCTTGGATTTTAGTGGGGGTTTCTTTTTGGATTAGGTTTGTAATCTTATTTCTATGGAATCCATTGGATGTTAGTACATTGGTGAGAGTGTGTAGTTCGGTTTTTAGGTGTTGTTCGTCAGCTAAGCGTTTTGTTCTGGAGATGAGTGTCTTGGCTACAGAGTTGATCTGTGCTGGGTGGTGGTGTGAGAGAGTGTGCAGATAGCGGTTTGTGTGTGTTTTCTTCTGGTAGATGGTGTGTCCTAGGGAGCCATTGGATTTCTTGTAGACTAAGACATCCAGGAAGGGAAGTTGGTTGTTAGCTTCTGTTTCCATGGTGAACTGTATTTTGGGGTGTAGGCTGTTGAGGTGTGTGAGGAAGTTGTCCAGTTTTTCTTTCCCATGTGGCCAGATTATGAAGGTGTCGTCTACGTATCTGAGCCAGAGTTTGGGTTTGTGATCCGATTTTTCTAGAGCTTGGGTTTCAAAGTGTTCCATGTAGAGGTTGGCAATGACCGGTGAGAGGGGTGATCCCATGGGTGCTCCTTCTGTTTGTTTGTATTTTTGTCCATTATAGATGAAGTATGTGTTGGATAGGCAGTGGTTGGTCAGATCTAAGAAGTGTTTGGGGGGGTTATATTTGTTTTGAATAGCTGTCAAGGCTTCTTTGATAGGCACTTGGGTGAAGAGGGATATGAGGTGAAGAGCCCAGTTCTGAGGAGGAGGAGATGGATGCGGGGCTGATGGAGGAAGATGGCACAGCCTCTCTGGCCCAGGAAAAATGACTGGAGGAGCAGGACAAGGCAGTCTCGGGTCTCTCAGGCCTCAGGTCGCTAGAGAGGAAGAGGGGGTGCAGGATGACCAAGGGGGGGAGATGGAAAGGGCAGGCAGCGGAGCAGAGGAGCAACGTAGCTCTGGTGTTGAGCAATGGCCTCCCCCGCCTGATCCCCTGAGCACAGAGAATGGAGAGGAGGCAGAGTTAGCGCCAGGCAACCCGACTACTTGGGAGGAGGGCGCCCCACCCTTCTTCACAAGGCTAACCTGGAGAATAGGATTTAAGGAGATGCCGTGGGGAGGGGCTTTTGTTGGGAACAAGTGTTGTACTTGCCAGCAACACTTGCCACAATTCAAGAGGACTTGCTGTTACTGACAACTTGCTGCCTTGCTTTGCCTTGCCTAGCCTTGCCATGTGCGAGTTCACAGTGACCCAGCTTGGCTCGTTTAGGCCCTGGCCCCAGTGAACTCTCTGTGCGATGGAGACACATGTGACCAAGTTTCCTGAACTGATTTTGCTCTCAGAACAGTGCTTCTCTCTCTTGGACTGCTAGTGTCATGTGTCTGATTAACGAAACACTTCAAAGAACTTTCAGGCATTTTTTTAACCTAAAAAGCCTTTATTAGTATTACAGAGTGTCAGCACAGCATGGTGGAATGCTAAGATGTGAATTTCCCTTCCTTTGCACATAACATTCCAGGCATTTCCCCTCCCCTATTTTGGGGTCATGATTCACATCTTTCAATTAACTTGGAGGGCAAAGATTTACTTCCATTTCTTTTTCCCGGGCTTTCCTTATATTCTCCTCCCCTTTCACTGTCACCTGATTTAACTCTAAAAATACCAGACAGTTCTGCATATATTGTCAAAGCAAGAATATTCAATATTAGCAGCATTGACATCCAGCCCCCCTTACAAAAAGGACAGATCCTGTAATGTAGACAAAGCATATGTTAATGACTAGTTCTCGGTTTGTTGGGGTATTTTGCATGAAACCTTTTGACGAGCCTGTCAGCTTTCACCTCACTGGATTTCACCAAGGTGGTTTCAGACAACGGGTATCCCTTCCATTGTACTAGGTACTGCAATTTCCCTTTAAAAACTCTAGAGTCAAGAATACGTTTCACTTCATAGTGGGTCTGTCCCGCAACTATGAGGGGCCCAGGTGCCTTCTTTGGGGGAGGTCTTAGAGTGGAGCCCCAATAAGGTTTCAACAAGCTGCAATGGAAGACTGGGTGAATTCTCCCTAAAAGTCTAGGGAGTTTTAGTTCTACTGTGACCGAGTTGATGATCCTTACTATGGGGAAAGGCCCCAAGAATTTTGGTCCCAATTTCTTGCTGGGCAATTTGAGGCGTAGATATTTAGTTGACAAATAAACCTTTTCCCCAACTTGGAATGTTCTTTGGGGAGCCCTCTTTCTATCAGCCTGCTTTTTATAGGTTTCAAAAGTCTTTTTTAAAGCAGTTTTTGGGTTTCTCCAAACTTCTTCCCACCCTCTCACCCATTGGTCAAGTGTCTGGGAATCGGAGGGCACCTGAGGGTATTCAGGTATTGGGCTGAACTCTTTTCCTGTGGCCACTCTGAAAGGCGTGTAGCCAGTGTTGCTGTGCACAGAATTATTGTACGCCACCTCTGCAAAAGGGAGGAGGTCAGTCTAGTTTGTCTGCTGGTAAGAAATGTAGCATCTAAGATATTGCTCCACCATTTTGCAGCCCCATTGGTGGCAGGATGACAAGCAGATGATAAACCTTGAGATGATCCAATTAATTTAAGGAAACTCCTCCAAAACTTTGCTGTGAACTGCACCCCCCTGTCCGAAATTATTCGTTTAGGGGCACCATGCAGCCGGTAGATATGTTTCAGGAACAATTTGGTCAGTCGTTGGGCAGACGGGAGTCCTTTGCAGGCGATGAAATGAGCCTGCTTTGAGAACAGGTCTATTACAGTCCAGATGATGGTATTTCCACTACTTTCAGGTAGGTCTACTATAAAGTCCATAGCTATTTCTTCCCATGGTTGAGAAGAGTCTGCCACGGGTTGCAGTAACCCAGGGGTTTTCCCTGGGATTCTTTTCATTGTGGCACATACAGTACAACTTTTTACATAGTTTTCCACATCCCTTTTCAGCCCCGGCCACCAAAATTGCTGGCGGGTGAGGTGTAGGGTTTTCAAATATCCAAAGTGTCCAGCCTGTTTTACATCATGGCTGTGTTTGAGAGCATTGAGACGGAGGGCTTCTGGCAAATATAGTTTCCCCCCTTTGTAAGCCAAGCCATCCCTGCACGTTAGGGAGGTGTGATTATCTTTGAACCATTGGTCGGTGAGGAGCTCTTGTTTTATTTTCTTTACTCCAGGGTCATCAGGATTGGGGACCCTGTGAGGTGTAAGTTGAGCGGTAGTTTGTGGATTGGGGATAATTGCCTTGTTTACCTCCTCCCATTCGCTTTTGTATTGGGGTAACCGGGATAGCGCATCAGCTAGGAAGTTCTTTCCTCCTGGTATGTACTTTAGAGTGACGTTGAAGTGGTTAAAGTACTGTGCCCACCGTACTTGCTTTGGGGACAATTTGCGGTGAGTTTTCAGTGCTTCTAGATTTTTGTGATCTGTCCATACCTCAAATGGCACCTTGCTCCCTTCTAGATATTGTCGCCAGTTTAATAGCACCCACCTAAGTGCGAAGGCCTCTTTCTCCCAGACTGCCCATCTCCGCTCGCTCTCAGTAAATTTCTTAGAGGTGTAGGTGCAGGGCTGCAGGATCCCACTTTTGTTCTTTTGCAGTAACACAGCTCCAACTGCCACATCGCTGGCGTCGGCTTGAATCACAAAGGGTTCCCCTGGGCAAGGGTGCTGTAAGGACCCACCCCACTTTGCATCTTAAGAAGACAGAACTCTTGGAATAATTCTTCCAACAGGAATCCTTTATTAAGAGAAAATGGTTGCAGGCGTTCTAGACAGGACTTGGGGTCCAAGCTCTCCCATTCAAGGTTTTAAGGGGTTTCCCAGTAGCCCCACCCAATCCCCCCCTACTTCCAGCAACAGTCTCAGGCATTACATTTCCCACCCCTTTTCCTTACTGCCGGCTGGATGGAGACTTCAGAGAAAACTACATGAAAGGTAATAGCCCCCTTTGTTATGATTAGGCCTTTTTGGTGCTATCCACATTCAATCCCTTTGAAGTTGTACCGAAGGAAGTGAGGGCCATAAAGCCCCTTTGTTCACCCCCTTCCCTTCCTTGTATGACAGAATCCAGAGAAGGCAGAAATGGGGTTTTCTATAATTGATAACTAGAAATGAAATATAATTGGATTCTGACATCCGGCCCCCTCAAAAATAAGAGAGATCCACCTGAAAGAAAACAAAACAGGTATAAAAGTTAGTCAGGCTTGTTAGGATACTCTGTGTCAATGCTGCAAATACTGTATATTCTTGCTTTGACAATATGCAAAACTGTCTGGTAATTACTGGGTTAATACATAGCTTAGAGTGGGGGGGGGAGCCCGGGAAAGAAAGAGGAAGTAAACTTTTGACCTTCACACTAATTGGATAATGTGACTTGTGACTGCAAGACAAGGGAGGGGTTTAGCAAGAAAAGATTGATGCCTGCGAGAGGAAGTCAGATTCTGGCATCAATACGTCCATGATGGTGACTGGCAAAATTGTAGCTCTGTAATAAAGACTTTAGGAAACATGCCTGAAAGGTCTTTGAAGTGCTTCATTAGTCGGAACTTGTGACACTCTGTGTGAAACTTCTTTAATAGCTTCGGGGCTCTGACATGACGTTTATGGATCCACTCGTTTTGTGAGGCAGGGAGGTGTTTCCAGGCAACTAGGTACTGAGTCGCTCCATGATATCTCCTAGAGTCTAGGATTTCCTTTATTTCGAAGTGTTGTTCGCCCTCTACCATGATTGGAGGTGGTGGGGGGGGGGGGATTTTTGGCCGTAAAGCTGACTGATGCTCTCTTTTCAGCAAGCTGCAATGAAAAATTGGGTGTATTTGCCTGAGATTTTTTGGTAATTCTAATTCTACTGTTACTGGGTTTATGATTCTTTTAATTGGAAAAGGCCCTATATATTTTGGTCCAACTTTTTTACAGGGTTGTAGGGACTTTAGGTATTTTGTAGATAGGTACACCATTTCACCTATAATGAATGGTGTAGGCTCAATCCTTTTTTTATCGGCTTGTGCTTTGTATGCCTGCCTAGCTTCATCTAGTGCTTTTCTAACTATTGGCCAGGTGTTTTGTAGTTTTTCCATCCATTCTTTCAGTGATGGGATCGTTGGTTCATTTGGGGTTAATTCTGGCATGGGGTTGAAACTTTGATCGGTGGCTATTTGAAAAGGAGTGTAACCTGTGCTGGAGTGGACTGCATTATTGTAGGCAACTTCTGCAAAAGGGAGTAAGTCTGCCCACTCGGTCTGCTGGAAACTAAGAAAACATCTTAAATATTGCTTAAGTACAGAGTTCATTTTTTCAGCGGCCCCATTTCCTTGTGGGTGGTGGCTAGATGTCAGTCCCTGAGTGGTTCCTAAGAGGGATAAAAATTCCTTCCAAAATACAGACGTAAATTGCACCCCCCTGTCAGAGATGATGCATTGGGGTGCCCCATGCAATTTGTAAATGTGCTGGATGAAAAGTTTTGCTAAGGCTTTTGCAGTGGGAATCTTTTGGCAAGGGATAAAGTGCACCTGTTTGGAAAACAAGTCCGTGACCATCCAGACAACAGTATTCCCATTGCTTTCTGGCAATTCCACTATAAAATCCATGGCTATTTCTCTCCAGGGGGCTGAGGGACTTGCCACTGTTTGTAATAGTCCTGGCGATTTCCCTTGCAACCTCTTTGCAGTGGCACATTTTGGACAACTGGCTACATAACTTTCTATGTCCTTTTTCATGGATGGCCACCAAAATTGCCGTTTAATTAAGTGTAAAGTTTTTACAAATCCAAAATGCCCTGCTGATTTTGTGTCATGGCAAAGCTGCATGAAAGTGACTCTTTGGGTTGTTGGTATATATAACTTTTCCCCTACCCAAGGCAACCCATCTCTCATTGTGCACACATTTTTGTTTTTCTGGAACCATTCATCTGTTTCCAAACTTTTTCTGAATTCAATTCCAGTTTGGCTGTCCAGTTGTGGTTTTAATTTGGCTTGGGTTCTTGTGGTTACTGGTGCTGCTAGTTGTGACTCTGCCATTATTGGTTTAGAGTCTGTGGTTCGTGCGCTGTTATATTGAGGCATGCGAGATAGTGCATCTGCCAGGAAGTTCTTTCTCCCTGGTAAATGTTTGAGCTTAAATTGGAACTGGTGAAAATGCTGGGACCAGCGGGCTTGTTTGGGATTGAGTTTCCTGGGCATTTTCAGGGCTTCCAAATTTTTGTGATCAGTCCACACCTGGAAGGGGATTTTGTTGCCTTCCAGGAACTGTCGCCACATGAGTAATGCCCAACGTATCCCATATGCCTCCTTCTCCAATACGGGCCAGCGCTGTTCTGTTTCCGTGAGTTTCTTGGATGTATATGCACAGGGTTGCAATACTCCATCATCATTTTCTTGTAATAGAACAGCCCCCACTGCCACATCGCTTGCATCTGCCTGTATTACAAAGGGCTTGTCCATGTCTGGGTGTCTTAGTACTGGTTCCACAGAAAAAAGTCTCTTTAGTCTCTCAAACGCTGCTTGGCACTCCATTGTCCATGTTAGTGTCTGGCTAGGTTTTACTGAGGATGCTCCCTTTGTTTTTAGTAAGTTAGTGAGGGGCAAGGCTATCTGGGCAAATGAGGGGATGAATTGGCGGTAAAAGTTTGCAAAGCCCAGGAAACTTTGTAGTTGCTTTCTTGTGCGGGGTGGTGCCCAATCTAATACTGCTCTGACCTTCTCTGGGTCCATTTCAATGCCCTGGGGGGATATGCGATAACCTAGGTAGTCTATCCTTTCCTGGTGGAATTCGCATTTTGAGAGTTTGGCATATAGGTGGGTGGCTCGCAGCTTCTTTAAAACCGCTCTGACAAGGTTGACATGTTCCTCTTTTGTTTCGGTGAAGATAAGAATGTCGTCCAAGTAAACAAGGACCCCCTTGAACAGGTGCTCCCTTAGAACGTCATTGATTAATTGCATAAAGACTGCAGGGCCCCCTTGTAATCCAAATGGCAAGACTTTGAATTGATAGCACCCCATGGGGCAGTTAAATGCAGTCTTCCATTCGTCCCCTTCCTTAATTCTCACGCAATAGTAAGCTTCCCTTAGGTTTAGTTTAGAAAAAAATTTCCCTTTCGATAGGTGTGACAGCATGTCTTTCATGAGGGGCAGAGGGTATAGGTTGCTTTCACTGATTGTATTCAGGGCCCTATAATCCACACATAAATGTAAAGAGCCATCCTTCTTCTCTCTAAAAAGGACCGGGGCAGCCACTTTAGGCTTGGCTGGCTCAATGAAACCTCTCTCTAGGTTTTTTTTTATGAATCTTTCCATTTCCTCCTTCTCCTTTGGGCTCATGGAGTGTAATCTGGGCTTCGGGAGTTTTGCCCCAGGCTTGAATTCAATGGTACAGTCTGTGGGTCGGTGGGGGGGGGGGGAGCTCATTTGCCCTCTCCTCACTGAAAACTTCAGCAAGGTGTCTGTATTCCTCTGGTATTTCTGTTAGTCTCTTTTCCTCTCCTATGGATGCTTTTTCTATTCTTGATTCTGGTAGCCTCCCTTGGGGTTTTAAGTCCATAGGGTCCCCCTTCGGGAATTTGATTTCTGTCGTCCTCCAATTTACCCAGGGGTTCCATTTTTTTAACCATTCCATCCCTAGGATCATTGGGCATTCCATGCCTGGGGTCACCACAAATGTTATGTCCTCCTCATGTTTGCCCAGGGAGAGGTGTATTGGTAGAGTGTCTAGGGTAGCTGGCACCCCCCCTGCTATGGATCCATCTAACTGGCCAAATGAGATTTGTTGTTCCAGTCTCCTCGATGGGATGCCCAGATTCCCCACTAGTGCTGGGCTAATGAGGCAGCGGGTGCAGCCAGAGTCTATTAAGGCTTTCACCTTCACAGCTTCGGGCATGGGGGGAATTAATATAGTCACTGTCTTGAGGATGGGTGTGATGTGTCCACTTACCAGGGGTTCGCCCTCCGAGCTGTCATCTGAGGCGTCCACCGGCCCTGTGGTGTAGGCTGGAGTTCTTTCCCCTTGGTGAGCAGAAGTGGGGGGTTCTGCAATTTCCATCATTCTCATGGCAGTTTCTTTTGGCTTAGCTGAAGACTTTCCGGATTTGCTGATTGGGGATCTGTCTGGGTTGTGCTGGGGGGCTTTGGAGCGGCATTCTACAGCTCGATGCCCTTCTCTTCCGCACTTGAAACACCCCATTTGCTTCTTGGCTGTAGCCGGTGGTTTCACTGGTTCGTGTGTCAACTCAGGCGGGGAGCGGCTCCATTGTTTTCCTTGGCGGTGTCTTTTCAATATGTCGATCTCTGCTTCCTCTGCCAAGATGTACCATTCCTCAAGTTGGTGTGGGTCCCCTCGGGGCACGCAAGCGTCATATAGATCATAATTTAGTCCGTCTTTGAAATGGCTAAGGAGGATGTCTTCTGGCCAGTTCAGTTTGCTGGCAATGGCCCGGAATTCTTGTGTATATTCAGCCATCGGGCGTTTGCCTTGCCTCATCGTTTTTATCCTTTCACGGGCTTTGCAGTCAGCCAGGGGGTCTTCAAATCGTCTTCTCAGAGAGGACATGAAACGGTTGAAGTTGCTGAGTTCTGGGGCATTGGAGTCATGCAAGTTCACCACCCAATCTGCAGCCGGTCCATCCAAGGCAGATTGCACGATCCGGATGCGGGCTTTGTCGCTGGGGATGTCCTGCCCGTATTCCTCCATGTAGCTGAGGACTTGGGTTACGAAAAACCCCAAGCGTGTTGGCTCCCCTTTGAATTTCACCTCTAATGGCGGACGTCTTGGAATGGATCGGTGCCTCCTTTGTTGGTGGTAGTGTCTTCCGTCCAGATCGCCATCTGTGGTCCGGTAGGGGGTGGGGACTACTGGATCAGCAGATGTCCCCGGGGTTGCAGGTTCCACTTCCCCCTCGGTGTCTCTCCCTTTGCGGCTCCAGGAGCTGGGGCAGCCGTAGGGCTCAGGATTCTCCTCTCCTAGGGAGCTGAGAGTTCTCTTCATCAGGTCAATAGCTTTCTCTAGGATCCAGTCTGAGTACGGTGCCCAGCTTTCTCCCTCTTCACTTCCGTGCAGGGATTTCTCCATCTCCTGCTTCCATTCTGGTTGCTTGGTCCCCCGTCTCAGGGTCACCTTTCTTGATTCCTGTCTCCACCACTTCTTCTCCTGAGGAATCTCACCTCTCGGATCCCAACATCTGGCAAGGTTCCAATTGGGTCAGCGGCTCTCTTTCCAGGGAGTTTTCCCCCTTTCTTGCTCCATTGTCTGACATGGTAATTTTCTGCAAAATCCCCCGGCAAGGGTCTCCCTTCCAGATGGATTAATTTTGCAAGTCCTGTCTAATGTAAGGACCCACCCCACCTTGCATCTTAAGAAGACAGAACTCTTGGAATAATTCTTCCAACAGGAATCCTTTATTAAGAGAAAATGGTTGCAGGCGTTCTAGACAGGACTTGGGGTCCAAGCTCTCCCATTCAAGGTTTTAAGGGGTTTCCCAGTAGCCCCACCCAATCCCCCCCTACTTCCAGCAACAGTCTCAGGCATTACATTTCCCACCCCTTTTCCTTACTGCCGGCTGGATGGAGACTTCAGAGAAAACTACATGAAAGGTAATAGCCCCCTTTGTTATGATTAGGCCTTTTTGGTGCTATCCACATTCAATCCCTTTGAAGTTGTACCGAAGGAAGTGAGGGCCATAAAGCCCCTTTGTTCACCCCCTTCCCTTCCTTGTATGACAGAATCCAGAGAAGGCAGAAATGGGGTTTTCTATAATTGATAACTAGAGTTGAAATATAATTGGATTCTGACAGGTGCTTTAGGACCAATTCAGCAGCAACTAGTCTCTTTAAATTCTGAAAAGCTGTTTGACAGCCCATTATCCATGCTAGTGGTTGGCCCGGTCATGGCTTCCCTCCTCCTTTGCCTGTTTTGAGTAGTTCTGTAAGGGGTAGAGAAATCTTGGCAAAAGAGGGGATGTACTGACGATACAAGTTGGCAAAACCCAGAAAGCTCTGGAGCTGTTTGCAAGTATTTGGGGGCTGCCATTCGATTATAGCTTTCACCTTGGCTGGATCCATTTCAATACCCTCGTTGGAAATTCTGTAGCCAAGATAATCTAATCGGGTTTGGTGAAATTCACATTTCGACAATTTGGCAGAAAGCTTGGCATTCAACAATTTCTTTAACACTTCTCTCACCAGCTTTATGTGATCAGTCATATTCGTGCTATATATCAGGATATCATCAAGATACACCAAAACCCCTTTGTACAAGTGATCATGTAGGACCTCATTAATCAACTGCATAAATACGGCTGGGGCCCCGTGTAGTCCAAATGGCATGACTTTGAACTGATAGCTCCCCATAGGACAGTTGAAGGCAGTTTTCCACTCGTCTCCCTCTTTTATTCTCACCCGGTAATATGCCTCCCTTAGGTCTAATTTAGTGAAGACACTCCCCTTAGCCAGATGGGTTAATAAATCCTTTAGGAGGGGGAGGGGGTATTTATTTTCCACACTCACAGCGTTGAGACCCTTATAGTTTACGCAGAGACGAAGAGACCCATCTTTTTTCTCTTTGAACAACACAGGGGCTCCCACGGTAGATTTGGCCTGTTCGATAAACCCCCTCGATAGGTTTTTGTTCACATATCACTGCATCTCCTCCATTTCGAGGGGGGACATGGCATACATTCTCGATCGTGGGAGTTTGGCTCCTGGCACCAGTTCGATGGAGCAGTCATTGGGTCTGTGAGGGGGTAGGGCATCACATTCTTTTTCACTAAATGCCTCCGCCAGGTCCCAGTATTCATTGGGGATGACTGGTTCGCCTGGAGGCAGTGAGGTGGCCATGTGTGCTCGCTCATTGGGTGGCCTAAGATGCCCAGCAACATCTGTTGAATCAATGGGGGGATTAGGCCCTATAGGTAGTCTCACAGTTCTCATTCCTTTCTCCCACCAGATAAACGGCTTCCATTTGTCTAACCAGGCTAGCCCTAGGATCACCGCCTCAGTCATTTGTGGAGACACCAGGAAGCGAATAAACTCCCAGTGTGCACCTATTTCTAGGCATAAGGGCTCAGTTAATTGTGTGACAAGAGTCCCTCCCATCAGGGAGCCATCGCCTTGCTCAAACCTCACTGGTTTGGAAAGCTGTTTTGCCCGTATGCCCATTTTCATGGCAAACGGCAGACTAATAATGCAGCGGGTGCATCCAGAACCAATTAGCACGTTTAAGTCCATTTGTGCCCCAGACTTAGGGATTATAAGTTTGGCGGCTAGTGAAAAAGGCGGGATTTGTCGACTCACCATCGGGTCGTTCTCTCCTTCATCGTCGCTGTCAAAGGAGGGTAGAGCAGGGGTGGGTCCACCTGGAGTCCTGGCGTCCTCCTGTGTGGGGGGTGTAATCTGAGCGACAGGTTCCTGCGTGAGCTGGTTGGATTTTTCTCTCATTAGCCGCTGAGCAGGTTTCTTTCGCATTGCTGGTTCTGGTCTGCTCTGCAGTTGGGGGTAGGAGACTGGACAGGTGGCCTCTCAATGTCCTTCTTGTCCACACTGGAAACACTTAAAGGAAGGGCGTGTAGCTGGCCTGGGTCTCTCAGCCATTGCAGTAGTTGAAGGCTTTCGTGGGGGTGATTGCTGTCCAGGTAGCTCTGGTTACTGCTCGGATTCGTGTGGGGGAGGCTTCTTATAGCGAGAGAGCTTAACATCTAGCTTCACTGCTGTCTGGTACCACTCCTGTAGCCAATCAGGTACTTCTCGATAGATGCAGGCCTGAGAGAGGTGATTGTCTAATCCCTCAGTGAAGTATTGAATCAGGGATTGTTCGGGCCACCCCTCTATTCGGCCTGCTATCTTGCAGAACTCTCGCACGTACTCCAGAGCAGGCCTGCTGGCTTGGTTTGTTTTGTGGATTTGTTCTGCTGCTTTGAGGCCTATGGATGGGTCCTCAAATCTTTCTCTCAGTCCTAGAAGGAAAAGGTGGGGATCTCCCAGTTCAGGGGCTTGCTCACTATATAGTGTTCAGCCATTCAGATGCTTCTACCTCTAGGTTGGACGCTATGACATTGACCATGGCACCTGGTTCCGGGTAGAGATAGGCCCAGCAATTCAAGTGAGAAAGCACTTGGTTCAGAAAAAAAATCAGCTTCTCTGGGTCCCCATCGAAGGTTGCTCTGAAAGGTGGTGCCAATACAGGCTGTTGCGGCCCCGCTGGGGCTGTTGGCCCCATCCTGCCTGCTGATCCACTGGCTGCTGAGCTGTCTGCTGCTGGCCAGCAGGGGCTTGTGGTGCCCCCTGCTGCTGTAGGCCTCTCAATGTCTGATGGACTAGTGGGTTTTGTTGCTGGGCCTTCCTCATCAGCGGGCCCACCGGCTGTCACTCTCCTGGCTTTTGCACCACCCCAAGCTGCTGCAAGGCCTCTATTAGCTGTGGTATGCTCAGCTGCTGCTGATCATTCATCTGCCTGGCCATGGGAGGGGTATAGGCACCTCTCTCCAGGATTTGAGTTCTGCTTTTCACTTCTGGGTTTTGAAATCTTTCTAGCAACTCACCCAAAACTTTGTTATCTCTGCATTCTGCTTTTGAAGTCTTTGCTCTCGGCTGGGCGATCTGCCAAATCCTTTCTCCCTCGGCTGGCTGGCTGCCGTTCCACTGATTTGTATTTCTCTGCCAAAATTCATCTTCCCACAGCATGCTGTCTTCAAGTAAACTCCCTTTTCTCATGATAGATTTTTTCCCCTGAATCTTTACCAGCTCCTCTCAAGCTTAGAGGCAGTGGACAGAGTTCAGGACCCCAGGTCGTTTTAAAAGGATTTGAGATCTTAGCATGATGTCATGTGTCTGATTAACGAAACACTTCAAAGAACTTTCAGGCATTTTTTTAACCTAAAAAGCCTTTATTAGTATTACAGAGTGTCAGCACAGCATGGTGGAATGCTAAGATCTGAATTTCCCTTCCTTTGCACATAACATTCCAGGCATTTCCCCTCCCCTATTTTGGGGTCATGATTCACATCTTTCAATTAACTTGGAGGGCAAGATTTACTTCTGTTTCTTTTTCCCGGGCTTTCCTTATATTCTCCTCCCCTTTCACTGTCACCTGATTTAACTCTAAAAATACCAGACAGTTCTGCATATATTGTCAAAGCAAGAATATTCAATATTAGCAGCGTTGACATCTAGCTTCAAGGAACTGCTTGAGGTATGTGCGTATGTTAGAGCCTTACCCTTGGGCTTAAAGGGAACTGTGGGAATTTTGAGGAAGGTTGGTTCAATAAAAGGGATTCAAGCTTTTGCATTCACCAGTGCCCTGGGTCATAATACTCACCACAATCACTCTTGCAGAATTAGAAATTTTTGGAATTTGAGTAAGTATCTTTAAATTTAGTTCACATGATTATTACCCAGGCCTGTATTTATTTTCTCCTTTGGCCATACAATCTTTGGAAGCCTTTGGGGGATGGATGTACCCAAGCAATTTAGAGGCTACATGCTGCCCTGGGACCACCTGTTATGTGCATCTAGTATGCATATTTCTTACGCCATTTGGATTTTCCAATTGAGCGATCAAATGTTTAGAATGTTATCATTCTTTACTCCCACCAATTTTGGAAGAACAGAGTTTAGAACAGTTTCAAGATTTCAGGCTGGAGTTGAACAATCTAGGCTTCCAGTAGGAAATTCCAGCATTGCAAATCTGGTGAATGTGGAGAAATAAGTTATATTAGGTATGTTGTAGCACGTTGAGGGTGGATAGCAACTGTTTTAGCTTTCAGATATGACACAGATGAACTTTAGATCCTGCCAAAACAAACTTTATTGCACCAAAAAAATCCTTATGTACAACTGTATATAAACAAGGTTTCTTTATTTGAAGATCCTTGTGCATTTCTTGTTTTTCTTAAGCCTGTTAGGTCTAAAATTATGTCACTAATGTTTGTCTAGATCAGTCATCTAGGATTTTCACTTCTTGAAATGGAAACTTTCAGAAGACAAATGATTATGGACAGCTACAAAATCAGATTCCTGCGTTGTCTTCCACCCACATGGGAGCCACATGGAAAAAATAATTACAAGGCAGTTTTCATGTTTTGTTTTAAATAAATGTATGTAATGGCTCAACAGCCAGCATGCATATGGAGTTAAGATGCCTTGAAATCAGTGCTCTAACCCAGAAGCACTTCTAGCCCTAGTGAATAGCATGGGGAAACCCAAATTTATTAACTTGGCACAGAGTGCACAAAGCCTAAGTGTCACTGATTCCAGGACTTAAAAATTAACTGTGCACTTACATCCCTTTGATTTGGGGGGAGGTGAGAAGATAAGTAAATGTGACATTTGTTGGATTGTACCTAATGAGATAAAAATAAACATACAATTAGCTTCGCCTTTTAAGGCCTTCCCTTCACAAGGTGTCTACATGTAAACCTGTATTGCAATGGTTTTTTTCAGAATCCACCAGCTATTCATGTCCCTTGGAGAGACTCTTGGGGGAGAAGGAATACAGAGAACAGTTCCACCCTGCTCTTGGATGTAATCAGCTTTTCCAACACGCAAAGCTGCAGAATACTTTGAGCAGCAGAATGCCCTCTCTTATATCCCGAAGGTAGTGCAAGAACAGCTGGAAAGATACTGCCTATGAGCATGAAGGATCTTTAAAGAGAGAGGTGAAATGAATGGTTGGTACAAGCATGGATCCATGTATATTACTAGGCTGATGGCTGAATGCAGTCTTTCCTACCAGAATGGCTCCATGCTTCAGATCACCATGTGCATCAATAATCAGCTTTCTTCCAGTTTTCTAAAGGCTTAGAGCAGGTTCTAAAAGTGCTGGATCTTCTCTAGAAAGAGTTAAACTTTCCACATTTAAAAAAAATCAGAAGTCTGGAACCTTTTCTATATCATTGATGCAATCTGGAAGAATGGATTTATGGCAGATTTTATAGAAAGACTCATCTACTACTGTGCAACGCCATATTTCAATTTCAACAAACTATTAAAATAAGACCCAATCCTTTGACAGGATAGTTCAATTTACTACCCAGGTTTAACAGTCTAATAGACACTGATCATGTTTCTTCTTTCTCTGTCACCAAACTCCTAGCTATGTTCCCCCCCCCCCCCAAAAGCATGGAAGCCAGAGCTACTTCAGATAAGCATGCTAATCTGTTGGTGATGCTGCACTTATTGGTTGGTTCTTCTGCAACCATTACTTCTCCTAAACTATAACCCAACCCACAAATTATATCTGTTTTACCAAGGGAGAGAAAAATTCTCCTTTAGAGCCACCAAATATGGCCATTAAAACGAGGTAAAATTTACTTTGGAAAGCTGAAGTCTGGGTTGCACAGTAGGCTGAAAACATGAATTTTAATTCTTTTCCTGGGTTGCGTTTTACTCCTTTCTTACTTGAACTCTAGGTGAAAGTCAGGGAAACAAGAATTTAGTAAAGTTGTGGAAACTTTTTTAAAGAAAAAAACGAACACAAAGCCCAGTTCCAGCAGAAATTCTTCCTCTTTGGTCAGTCTAGGACAGGTAATATCAACCTAACTGGGAAGCTACAATGCACCAGAGCTGAAGAAATAGGATGTGATGTACAAATGGTCAAAAAGTGTTTTAACAGATTCAATTGTTAGGAGCCTCAAGGTGTAGAAACAAGCCGGGAGGGAGGTGCTAGGAATATGCAGTACATTTATGAAACAAGAACAATGGAACAAATAGCCATGCTTTATCTCATGCTTCTTTGAAACTGGGGGAAAAGGGGACATAAACCTGCCTACCACAGGTTTTTCCAAAATGCTTTTTTGTGTCATTCTCTCAGAGGTCTTTTCCAGAGGGAAGGGTAATTTCCAAAATGCAGCCTGTCACAAACCCAGATCAGTTTTCGCATCAAATCCTCTTTTAACAGAATGTACCAGAGCACTTGATGGAGATAACAAAAAGCCCTTTCTCCACTTGTGTGCTCACTCTGGAACCTAAACCAATTCTTAGGTCACTCTGGGGTCCTCCACAACACCTGGAGTTGGAAGATCCCACCCCCACATTTTGGATTCCCAAGTGATCAGATGGGAGGTATCTAAATCTTAATGCTCCCCTGAGTGTCCATCTCTGTTTCTGAAGAGCTGCTTTCTGAGTCTGTGTCTGGATTCTCCTGCTGGTGCTTCTCCTGCACCTTCAGGTGGATTCTTTGCAAACGTGCTAGAAGGGACTGGTAGTCAAAGTGTCCTCGCTTCTCCCCAAAGGGGTCCTGGAAGGGAAAAAATGCAAATAAGGTAGATCTCAGGGTCATTGGCAGATCAATCAGAAAGGAAATTGGACATCCATCAAGCTAACTATTCCAGCAATAAAACAGCTCTTCCCCAGCCACTCTAAATTGCATTAACAAATGAAGAGAGCCTGGAGAAGCTGGAGAAATACCATGTATGTAAATTCTGTGAGCAATATGCAATTTTGGTACTAAAAACTAATTGGTGGGTTAAGAATTCTTTCATTCTAATGGTACATCTTCTGTTTTGGGTTTCAGTTTAGGGACCAGTTCTGGATCCTCAGCTGCTTTAGCAGTCTTGATGACATCCTTTCTCCTACAGTAGAACACTATCTCTGATATCGTCTATTTATTCACACAGTGTTTTCTTCTGCATGGACAATTACAATTTATTCTGGACAAAGCAGAGAGCTGGTTTTGGCTATGCTGCCCTGCCTCAAGTATCTTCATCCATCTTGTGCCTTCACCCAAAAAGGGAAAATCCAAATGAAACCCCTGCAGATTTGGCTCTTTCTAAATTGGGTTGCTTCATACCGTCACCTTCTGAAGCAACCTTTTATACTGCAGAGGAGGAGGAGGGAGGAAAGAAACAGATCTGGGAACAGAGCTTTTGGGAGAGGAAAGAAAGCTAATCAAACTATGTTTTACGGAATTAACTTGCATAACACACTGAACCATACAATAACCTCAACTTAGTTCATACAACATACTGAGTGACCAAGCCAACCACAATGTAGCCTAGCATGTTGTGTATTCCCAGCCAGTCTGTACACGCATCTGATGCGAAACCTCAATGGCATCCTGTAAACACAAATACAGCTTATCTTATGCACACTGAAACTTTGACTATATATACAACATGCATTTTAAGAAGCTGTTATTGTCTAGAACAGGAGTATCAAACTCAATTTCACTGAGGGCCACATCACCATTCTGGCTGCCCTCAAAGGGCCAGGTGGGTGTGGCTGGGTGGGTGTGGCCAGCCTGGCGTGGCTGGCTTGACGTCGCTCACATCAAGGGGCACTTGTGCTAGGCTGCAGGGTCCCGGTGCCCCAGGGGCTCGAGGGCCGGGCTGGGTGCTTGCCCTTTGCTGCCCAGGGCTCCAGGCAGTCCTGGGGACTAGCAACACTAACTGGGTGCCCGGATCCTCCTCTGGGCAGGTCCGCACCCGGTCGTCTCTCTGCTTGGGCTGTGTTCTGTCAGCCCCGTCTCCTTCTTGACAGTGTGGCTCGTGCATCGCCGGAGGCCCAACCATTCCAGGCTGTGGCTCTGCATCCAGTGTGAGTGCCGTGTTCTCCTTTCTGGCCCTGCCATGCAACGGAGAGGGCAACCTGGAGGCAGCCCCTGCCGATGCTCAGCTTGTGCCACTCTGCACTCCCGTCTCCCTGCCTTTTTTCCCCACAGGCCAGGTCCCGTCCACTGCCTGGTGGACACAAGACCAAAAGAGGGGGCACCCAGCCCGCGTGCCAGGCAGAGAGGAGGCCAGGCACGGACCTGCCTGGAGGAGGATCCGCCACCCAGTTAGTGTTAATGGCCCCCCAGGCTGCCCGGAGCCCTGGGCAGCAGAGGGGAAGCACCCAGCCTAGCCCTCGAGCTCCCAGGGCACTGGGACCCCGCAGCCCAGCCCAGCCCAGCCCAGCCCCACTTCCCGAAGGGGGTGCCTGGCTGCACTTACTTCCTCTTCGAGGCTGCTGCTGCTGTCGGTGCTGCTGCAGGACGAGGCGAGATGAGGCGGGCCCCGGCAAAGCGAGGGCTGGGTGAGGGCAGGAGAGGCCCGGCAAGGTGAGGGCTGGGCGAGGGCAGGAGAGGGTGGGTGTGATGAGAGGATGCTGGGAGGGGTGGGGCAAGGCAGGGTGGGGCAAACGAGCTGCAGCTACTGCTGGGCACTGCCAGCCCCCAAACGCTCGCCGCCTCCTGTGTGCATGCTGGGGGGGACACCTCGCCAGGTTGGAGTAGGCCATGGCCAGGGCAGTGGGGTGGCGGTCCCTTGCCATCTCCGGGGTGGCCCCGCGGTCCAAATCTGGGCCCATCGCAGGCTGGATCTGGCCCGCGGACCTTGTGTTTGACATGTCTGCTCTAGAAACAGAATTCACCAAAAATTCTTGTGATTTCAGATGAGCTTGCATAGAACTTTGAGCTGGACGACAGTCAGTGGTTAAAGCTACTAACAAACTTGTCAATATCAAAGATGTAGAAGCCTTCATTAACACCAATATATTAAAAATTGTCAATCTCCATTTAGGAACTTGTATTGAGAAAATATGGTCAGTATCAAAATTAGTGTAATGAGTGTAAAGCCTGTGATGGGTCTTCTATGAAGAAAACAGGCATCTCTAAACAAACTTCTTACTAACTCCAGAAAAATGCAGTGACCAGCTTCATTTAGGGCTAGGGTTGAGCAACTTTTTTTGGAGGGCATAGCTTCATATTTTACATGGGGAGTAGGAAGCAAAAGCAATGGCCCAAAGTAGGCAGGGTCATGTCACGTATATGGGAAGGCCAAGATCCTTGGGGTTTTTTTTGGGGGGGGGGGTCGGATGTTTTTAGGAGGTGGGGTTTTCCCCCCCTCTTTTTGAAAAAGGATTGTACTAAAGTAAGCTAATTTTTCAGGCAAACCTTACACTTTATGTTTCTTCTTCATCATGCCACTATAATTTAGCAGCTCAGCCCCAAGACCAACAAGAAGGAATTTGGTCCCCTGCATAGGCTTAGACCACATGAAGTTCTCTTGTGCTTTGAAATTAACTTGTGCTTGGGCAACTTTTACAAACTCTGCTTTGCAGAAAAGCTTTCCTGAAATCATGTAATAATTCCTGTTCCACTTGAATGAAACAAGTCTGTCTGTGACAGTCAACATGTACACATCAACTTGTCCTTACCTGAATGGACTGTCCCTGGAGGTGAAGCCTCTCTTTGCACACCCCCTCATAAAAATCATAATATTCCATGAAGGACTTCTCCATAACTCCACTAGCAGAAAAGAAACAAAGTGTGAGACCACCCAGCAATAATGCCATGTTTTTTTCCTATCAAGGAGCGAATGCTTGGTTTTAAAAACTGTATTTTTTAAAATCCAGACACAAAACAGCAGCTTTGTTCAACAAGTGCACCCTCATTATACATAATATTCCAAAATCCCTTAGTACAAAGGCAGAGTAGATTTTCATTTATGTTTCTTAGATAAAACTAAATATCCATATAGACCAAGTGTACCGAACCCCTGGGCCGGCCTATTCGGAACTGAGCCGTGTGAGTGGCTGGCCGGAGTGTGCACATGTGCAGCTCAACTCATGCAAGCAGCGGGCTGGCGGGCAATTGTGCATGTGTGCAGCAGGCGCTCACGCAAGTTGAGCTGCGTGCATGTGTGCGCACCAGCCCACTACTCACATGGCCCAGTTCCCCTCTTCACTCCCCAGCCGAGCTGCCAAGCCGCAAAGGCTGGGGACCGCTGATATAGACCACGCTATTTTCTTCTCTAAGAGTAAAAATAAGGATTTTTGTCCCCATACGAAAATAATTTCAAGCAATATCTCCTCAGCATCTATTTGTAGCTGTGCTTGTACAAATTAAAAAGGCAAAATTCTGAGAATCTTTATCATTCAAAGCAAGTGCACCACTACATGCTACCCTATTAGTCCGACTTGAGTTGAACAAACAAAAAACCCCATAGTGTTAGGTCCTCGTATGTTGCTTCTTCAATATACAAAAATCTAAAGTGCTTTATTATTTTGTGCTTGTTTGGGAGACAACAAATCAGCAGCTGATTTAGACATGTCAAGAGCTAGGTTTGAAGAACCATTTGAGTAATAAAGTAGGAATGAATACACCTCAGAACTCAAAATAACAAAGTTGGAAAGGACCTTGGAGGTCTTCTAGTCCAACCCCTTGCTCAAGCAGGAGACCCTATACCATTTCAGACAAATGGCTGTCCAGTCTCTTCTTAAAAATCTCTAGTGAAGGAGTACCCCCAACTTCTGGAGGGAAGCCGTTCCACTGGTTAATTGTTCTCACTGTTAGGAAATTTCTCCTTAGTTCTAGGTTGCTTCTCTCCTTGATTGCTTTCCATCCATTACTTTTTGTCTTGCCTTCAGATGCTTTGGAGAACAGGTTCACCCCCTATTCTTTGTGGCAGCCCTTAGATGTTGGAACACTGCTATCATGTAACCCATAGTCCTTCTTTTCACTAGACTAGACATACCCAATTCTTGCAACTGTTTTTCATATGTTTTAGCCTCCAGCCCCCAATCATCTTTGTTGCTCTGCTTTGCACTTTTTCTAGAGTCTCAACATCTTTTTTATATTGTGGTGACCAAAACTGAATGCAGTATTCCAAAAGTGTGGTCTTACCAAAGCATTATAAAGTGGTACTAACACTTCACATGATCTTAATTCTATCCCTCTGTTAATGTAGCCTAGGACAGCACACTGTTGGCTCGTATTTAAGTGGTTGTCCACTAGGACTCCTAGATTCCTCTCGCAGTTATTGCTATTGAACCAAGTACCACCTATTCTGTACCTGTGCATTTGGTTTTTCTTGCCTAAGGGTAGAACCTTACTTTTCTCACCATTGAATTTTATTTTGTTAGATAAGGCCCAGTGTTCTAGTCTATCAAGATCCTTCTGGATCTTGAGCCTATCTTCTGGGGTATTGGCTATTCCCGCCAGATTGGTGTCATCTGCAAATTTGATGAGTTCCCCTCCTATCCCCTCATCTAAATCCTTTATGAAAATGTTGAAGAGTACTGGGCCTAGGACAGAACCTTGGGGTACCCCACTGCATATTTCCCTCTATGTAGATGTAATTTCACTGAGGACATTGAGTGCAGTTGGTCAGCCAGTTATGAATCTATCTGGTGGTTATGCTGCCTATCCCACATTTTTCTATCTTACCAAGAAGTAAGGTTGTGGTCTAACTTTGCCAAATGCCTTTCTGAAGTCCTAGGTCCACAGCATTTCATGGGTCCTCTAATTTAGTCATTTCATCAAAGAATGCAATAAGATTTGCTTGGCATGATCTGTTTGTGACAAAGACATGTTGTCTTCGGGTTATAACTTTGCTTGCTTCTAGCTGTTCACAGACCTGTTGCTTGATTATATTTTCCAGGATCTTCCCACATATTGATGTCAGGCTGATTGGTCTGTAGTTTCCTGGATCCATTTTTCCCCTTTTTTTGAACCTGGGAACATCAGCTCTTTTCCAGTCTTCTGGTAGTGCCCTGGTGCACCAGGATCTTTGAAATACAGTATATAGTTTAGTGGTTCCAAGATTATGTCTGTCAGCTCCTTCAGAACTCTGGATGTAATCTATCTGGTCCTGGTGATTTGAACTCATCTAGGGTGGACAGGTGTTGTCTTACCGTTTTCTTGCCTATTTTAACTTGTATTCCCAGTCTGCCTTTTACGATTCTGCTTTTGGTAGGTTGCAGCTCTGCTTTCTCACTACTGCCCATCACTTCCTTGCCATCTTCTCCCATTAGTAGACCAATTGTTTCCTTGACTTTTTTCTTGTCTCTTACATATTGAAAGAAACATTTTTTATTACTTTTGACATTTGTTGCAAGTCTTTGTTCATTCTGAGCCGCAGCTTTCCTAACTTCATCTTTGCAAATTTGGGCTATATGCTGGTATTCTGCCTTAGTTATATGTCCCTCTTTCCATTTATACTTGTCATTTGTGACTCTCAGTTTGTCAGAGAGTTCTTTATGCAACCATGCTGGCTTCTTCTTGGATCTCTTATTTTTCTTTTTCAGTGCTATTGTGCTGGACTGGGCTTTTATAATTATATTTTTCAGAGTTTCCCAAGCTTCTTGAGTTATTTTCCCCCATTATTACAGTGGTGTGTTTCCTGCACACATTAGTTAACTATATAAGGCTAAGTGCTATTGCTATTACTACTAGCAGAGATGAAATGATAGAGGGGGTTGAAGTTGCAGGAACTTTGGGGAAGAGTGACCATGTCATATTGGAATTCAACACAAGAAATAGAACAAAACCAAACTAGTGTCTTAGACTTTAAAAGAGATGATTTCAACAAACTTTAGGTTCTTAAGACAACCCCCCCCCCCATTTTAGTTTAAAGCCCTTTGAATAAGCTGAGCCAGTCATTTTCTAAATACATGCTTCCCGGTTCTTATGAGGTGTAGCCCATCCCTTGCCAGAAGCCATTCATGTAGGTAATGTAGACCGTGTTCTAGGAATATGAAGTTCTCTTAATGGCACCATCACTTAAGCCAGTGGTTTATTTCTAAAATCCTTTGTTCCTTCATTGGATGTTGACCTTTTGTTGAAAGTACAAATGAAAACACTACCTGCACTAACTCTTTCACTTTCTTGCCAAGCTGCTCATCGTCTCTTGATATTGTTTTCAGGTTCACTGTTGTATCATTTGTCCCCACATGAAAGAGGATAAAGGGATAGTCACATCTTTGATTTTTGCTCCTGGGAGACAAGATACCTCAGTAGATTGGTTGTCTGGTCTACAAATTGCTGATTCTGTTCCCCTGAGAAGTGAATCTCAGGTTGAATCTCAGAGTGGCTAGAGTAGCCTCTAGACCAGACATGTCAAACTTGCGACATCACGTGACGTCGCACAACGTATCGGGACGGTTTTGCCATTGCCAGCAATGGGGTGGGCGCAGCTTCCAGATGACGCCTCCAGCCCGTGGGCTGGCAGTTTGACACCCCTGCTCTAGACCCTTTACTTTTTCTTCAAGTAATTCATTTGTTACGTGGGCATAAGCACATACATGGAACGTATTTTGCAAATCACTACAGCATCAAACTCTTTTTCCATGATTATGTTTCTTTTCCCAACTAGTTCATTTAAAAATTAAAAATTTCAAAATTTTTCAAAATGGTCAAAAAATGCAAAATGTTTTTCAAAAATTTTAAAATTCTAAAAAATCATTTACAAATTTCAAAAAAATCATTTTTTAAAAAAATTAAGATTTTTTCCAAACATTTAAAAAATTCTACAAGTTCATCTAAAAATTAAAAATTTCATTTTCAAAAATTTCAAAACATTTAAAAGGTTTTTTTCCCACAAATTTTAAACTAAAAATTTCTAATTTCATTCTTAAATGTTAGTCTTTTGGTCCCTCTTGGGGCTAATACCGAAGTAGAACTTAAATGCAAGTGAGGTTGCCCTCTAGATATAGTTTGTAATCCACAGATATATAAAAGAATGACAGATGAATAAAAAGATGAAAAGAAAAAATAAAATCTCAGATGAAAATAAAAAAATGAAATATCAGCTTGTTGTTTGTGTAAAAGGTTATAAAAAAATATCCTGTCCAGTCTGATTTGTGCTAATACTACTTTTGTTTTGACACAATATGTTATATTCATGATCAAGAGAAGTGTTTGTTACTTTAAATTAGCCTAGCACCAGAGGAGCATTTTGCTTTTTCCCATTAGTTGCATTAAATGGTTATCCCTGAAAACAACTTGCACCAACATTTCTCAACTGATGAGCTCCAGATATACTGCAACTCTCAGAATTTCCTGCCAGCATGGAAAGCACCAGTTGAAAAAGACCAACACTCTGGCAATGTTATCATCAATGAAGGATCACGAAATGTATTCCATACAGTATACACATTCCTTACTATCTTATTCTATAAATTGTTCTAAATATTTGAGGATAGAAGCACAGTGAAGATGGCGCAGCCATCAGGAAACAAAAAATAAACTTAATGATTTTACTACATCTGTATTACAAGATTGGAGGGGGGGGGGAGGGAGTGAACAGCTTGGCTAAAGACCTAAGATTGTGAAGGAAAGATCTGAAAATGGCCCTTCAAATTCTGTACCACAGGACATCTGAACTTTTTAACTCATGTAAAAAGGAAAAAAAAAACACAACCTATTGAAAAGTCAGGCATTAAGTAATGGGATTTCTTTGCTCCCTATCACACTTTTTGTCTATATCCAATCCTTTGTCCCATCTTGACCAAAGTAAAAAGAAAAAAAAATTGCCACATCTAAATAGTGCAATCTCATTACTTACCTAAGCCAGGCTTCCTCAATCTGGTACACTCCAAATATGTTGAACTAGAATGCCCATCTTCCTTAGCCAGCATTCAACGTAACTGGAAGGTACAAGTCTTGAGAAGCCATATTATAGAACTAGAAAGTTTTTCTAGAGTGGCACACAGAATCTGCCAGACTATTAACTATGCAGCTATAAAAGGAGTGGAGATTGAACACTCAAATGATGAAGTATACATTGACAGTTTTCCCAGAAATGGGCAAATCCTAGGTAAGAAATATATCCACTTTCTCAATGGAGTACAGAAAGTGAATCTGCAAGTTAAACCATGATGTCTCTCCACACATACCGTAAAGGCTCTGGAGAAGGGCCTTTCCCTTCCAGCATGTCACATACAGCGATGCGGATAGTCTCATGTCGAATGCACTCATTGTAATTTTTACTGTCTCCTGGATGTCTTTCCTACAAAACAACAACAGCTGAGTACCTCTCCACTTAAAATATAGAAACAAACAGAAAAATAATTATTTACAACATACTCCACCACCAATATAGTCTAACTATAATTAAAATGATTAATTCAGCTAAAACCAAAGTAAAAATTGAATACAATAAAATCAATATATTTGAAGATATATCCCCCATGTGTCCAGCTTCCTCCTTTCCCATCTGGTATGATTTCATTTGTCAATGATTTTATTTGTTGTGTTCTATGATTGTTGATTTTAATGTTTGTATGCTGTAAGCTGCCCAGAGTCGTTGGATATGAGATGGGCAGCAAATAAATTTCATAAATAAATAAATATTTACACTCACCATAAAATAGCATACAATCTTTCATACAGCAATATAAAAGCTCACACCTATAACCCATTATCAGCCTTCACAAATACACTTACAACAGGATGGCCCTATCTTCTAGTTTTATTAACTGCCAGTCTCAACATCTATTCATGATTGAATAACTCACTGGACTGATCTACCAATCAGTCTAGATTATTAAATATATATGTTTTCAAGTATGTCTCAAATACATCCAAATCATAGTGGGACCAGAGTAAGAAAGAAACAGAATTTCATAATCAATGACCCATGCAAAGGGTGTGCCACACCATAAGAAGAAACAACAGAAAGAACCCCTGTCCTGCTGATCATATTGTATATTTAGGAGCATGCCAAGATAGGAGCTGGGACAGGTAATATGAATGGCTAGCCACAGGGCCTTAAACACTAGTGCCAAAAGCTTTAGTGGGGTTCAAACCCTAAGAGGGCTACAGGCAGTCCTCAATTTATGGCCAGTCGTTTAATGACCATTCATAAGTCATGGCAGCCTCTGAAAGGGTTGCAAAACATTGCACTGCGCCTGCCCCCCCCCCCCCCCCGTCACGATCTGGGAGCTTGGTAACCTCTTCACACTTACGACTGGCTGCCAAGCACCTTGCAATGATGTGATCACCCTAACCTTAATTTTTTTAAAAAATGAGCACCAGATCTGAATAGCATCCTCCTGCCAAGAACACCTCTGGGCACCAAAGGCAACCTTAAAAAATAAGCAAATGGCTGTAACAGTTTTTGGTTGGAAATGTGCCCCTTTGCCCTGAAAAAAAAAAGGATAAAAGTAAGCTAGGATAGTAGAGTATCTCAGAATTTTAAAGGAAGTGTCAGGGAGCAACTTCACCAGTTCCTCTTGGTAAATGGGTATTTTGTAACAGGTTATTCTCACTATGGCAGACATGTCAAATTCACGACGTTGTGTGACGTATCAGAACTTTTTCCACATTGCTGGCAATGGGGTGGGCGCAGTTTCCTCGTGACACATCCGGCCTGCAGGCCAGCAGTTTGACACCCCTGCACTATGGGGTCCTTGGTGCTCCCTGAGCTTGGTTGTTTTCTTGCAGATGTTTCATTACCAAATTATGTAACATCATCAGTGCTACAAAGGAGTGGGCTTTGCTCTTTTTATATAGTAGTGGCTTGCCCTGTCAGTGCTGGGAATGTTCTTGGTGGTCCCTTGATTAGGCTGTTGTTTACTGTTAGCTTGTTTGTCTGAGTTGGTAGTTCCTTGATTGGGTATGTTTATTTCTTGATTGTTGTTGTTGTTAGTTGCGAAGTCGTGTCCGACCCATCGTGACCCCATGGACAACGTTCCTCCAGGCCTTCCTGTCCTCTACCATCTTGATTGTTGATCTAGTATTAATCTTACGAATGAAGGCAAATATACGTGTCCCAAGATAATGTTGCAGGATCCAATCTGGGTTGGTCACCAGGACCAGAGGTCTAGTCTTCTGAGTTTTCGGACTTGTGCTGAAACCCATCCTCAGGGAACTTCTCTACCGGAATGCACACATAGTACAGACTGGATGTACAGATTGGATCCTGCAGTATTAATCTTAGTGTTAATCTCTATTTATCTGGGTGTTGATTGTTGCTGAGGTGGTGTTTTGGTCTTTTTGTTTCCTTTTTGGCTTCTTGATTGCCTCTTTTCAATGGTACGTAGATGTTGTTTATCTCTGTGTGCCTGTTGATGGATGATTTGTGTGAGTGCCAGGCTTCCAGGAATTCTCTAGAGTTTTTGGACTTGGCTTGGTCTAGGATGGTCACAGTTTCCCAGTTAAAACTACGGCTAAGTCTGTCCATGTGTTGTGAAATTAAGGAGCTTTCATCATGTCTTCTGATAGCTAGTTGGTGTTCATGGATGCGCTCTGCTTGTCTTCTGCCTGTTTGTCCTACATAGTGGTTGTTACAGTCCTTACATTGTATGTTTTAGATCAGGGGTCCCCAACCCCTGGTTTGCAGCCCATTAGGAACTGTGCCGCACAAGTGAGTGAAGCTTCATCTGCACATGCGTGGGATCTAGGTAGCGCACAAAACCATGGCCTCCCCAGTCAGTGGAATTTTTTCTTTTCCGACTTCCAGTTTTGCGCCCATAGTGCATGGCCACGCGAGAGCAGACCTCCACTCCCCACAGCTAGTTTTGTCCTGCCAGGGGGACCCTAGATGGGTCCAAAGTCGCCCCGAAGAGGTGACCGTGAAGGAGGGGTGCCCCATTGATCACGAAGTGACAGCAATCGCTTCGTTTGGTCCAGGGGAAGCCCTCTGAACCCGACAGGAAAAAGGCTAGCCGCATGCCAGCATCTAGCCCAAGCTACCTGCAGCCGAGAAGTCCAAGAGTACTAACAAGAACAATGGTGAACAGCATGCTTAGAATTGGTGAGAGTATTTGATCTTCTCTCCCTTATTTTGCAACTAAGTCCCTGGAAAGATCCCCAAGGCAAAAAACCTCCGAAAGTGAGGGGAGGGGACTACATTCCTATTCCCCCATAGACGGAAGTGGCGAATTAACCTTTAAGGAGGAAAGAAACATATTGAAATTGATTTTAAAATACTACAATCTGATCAAACTTAGAAACTAAAACAAACTGTTAAAATTATATTCTAAAGGATTTTGATGAAATTATATAAAAAAGAAAAATAATAAGAACTTCTATTTGCTGACACCTAGTGGACAATTAGAATATAGCACATTAAAGACAATGCCCAGAAATAAAGAAAAAACTGTTCCCATGAACTCTAATAACCTTTAAGAAGATAGTTGCCAGGGAACAAAGAAGAGATTGTATACTGGGCCAGCGATAAGATTGGAAAATGTTTGAAGGAAAAGAAATACTTTGGTTGTGGTCTAAATTTATGAACTGTTTAAAAACTTTGATCTATGACTAATTTTTGAGAGGGAAAGTTACAGGAAGGATTTAAGGTGGCTAAATATATTGAATTGCAATCCTGATTGGTTGACAATTGACTTCTGAAAGAAAGAATTGTTATAAAACATTGATTTTACTGAAACCTTGACAATTGAATTTTTGTTGTTGTTATTCTGTCTCTCACTGTTAAAATAAACCTACCATTAAAATTATAGACTGATCATTACTTTGTCAGTGGGCAAACATACAAAATTAGCAGGGGATCAAATAATTTTTTCCTTCAGTGTATTTGTCCGTCAAACTTAAAGTATTTATTGCAGAATGTAGAACTACCAACTCAGACAAACAAGCTATCAGTAAAGAACAGCTTAATCAAGGAAATACCAAGAACACACCCACCAATTCTGACAAGGCAAGCCACTAGTACAGTAGTGGCCAAAATTGTGGAAACCTTTTTGGAAAAGTGTACATTTGAGGTTTGACGGCTAATAACACCACTGTTTTTGGAGTAGTACCATAAAATTATATATCAATGGAAAGATAATTTAATCAAGAATGTAATGCAATAACTTTTATGAAGGATTTGCTATTAGAATAGCAGTTATAAAGAAGAAAAGTGAAACACGTAGAAAAAAAGAGATATACAAAAATTATCACCATAGAAAAAATGAGATATACAAAAATTATCACCATGTCAGTTAATACTTAGTTAGGTAACCTTTAGCATGAATTACGGCCTTACAACGTCTTCCCATGGAGTGAACCAAGTCCTTTAGTTCTGCAGCTGTTATAATGTGAAACCAAGATTGAATGATTGCTTCTATTAACTGGGTTTTATTGCTGGGTTGCTTCTGACTAACAAGTTTCTTTAGTTGGCTCCATAGATTTTCAATTGGGTTAAGGTCTGGGCTATTCCCAGGCCATTCCAGCAGTGGAATATGATTATCTTGAAATCACTTTTTGCACACAGCAGCAACATGACATGGAGCTGAATCCTGTTGAAATATAAATGCTTCATAGTCTTGGAAAAGATCATGTGTGGAAGGCTTCAGTTTGGGCTCAAGTATTTCATTAATGTATTTTTGGCCATTTGTTGTTGTTAATTGCGAAGTCGTGTCCGACCCATTGCGACCCCATGGACAATGTTCCTCCAGGTCTTCCTGTCCTCTATCATCTTCTGGAGTCCATTTAAGTTCACACCTACTGCTCCAGTGACTCCATCCAGCCATCTCATTCTCTGTCGTCCCCTTCTTCTATTGCCCTCAATCTTTCCCAGCATTAGGCCCTTCTCCAGTGAGTCCTTCCTTCTCATTAGGTGGCCAAAGTATTTGAGTTTCAACTTCAGGATCTGGCCTTCTAAAGAGCAGTCGGGGTTGATCTCCTCTAGGACTGACCGGTTTGAACGCCTTGCTGTCCAAGGGACTCGCAGGAGTCTTCTCCAGCACCATAGTTCAAAGGCCTCAATTCTTTGGCGCTCAGCCTTTCTTATGGTCCAACTTTCACAGCCATACATTGCAACTGGGAAAACCATGGCCTGGACTATACACACTTTTGTTGGCAGGGTGATGTCTCTGTTTTTTAGTATGCTGTCTGGCCATTTGGCCATTTATATTCCCATTAATCACACAAATTCTGCCCATACCTTTTGATGTCATACAACCCCAGATCATAACACTGACTGGGTGTTTCACGGTACATGTAATGCAATCAGGATGCAAATCTTCTCCGATTCTTCTCCTTACGTATTTTATGCCATCACTACCAAACAGGGAGATCTTGGTCTCATCACTCCAAATAACACTGTCCCATTGTTCCTCTGTCCAGGTAACATGGGTTTTAGCCCAGTTTAGTCTTTTCAACCTTTGTTTGAGAGATAAAAGTGGCTTTTTTTTGTGGAATTCTAGATTTTAGGCCAAATTCCTGCAGTCTGTATTAAACAGTCCTTGCACTCAACTTCACATTGCATTGCGCCATTTCATCATGTATACACCCAGATGATTTTCTTCTGTCACGTAGGCACAGTCTCTTAATTCTTCTATTATCACTTGCTGTTGTGCACCATTTCCTGCCTTTACCAGTGTGGTTTTGTAGTGACTGAGTCTCCTTATACCTCTTCAAAAACTTAGAAATGCCACCTTTGGTTAAGTTTCCATCAATTTTTCTTCTAATTTCTTTATAACTATAGCCTTGTTCACTTAATAATACTATTTTACATTGCTTTCTGGGTGACCAGTCAACTCTTTGCACCATTACTTTAATTTTATTACATTTTACAAGCTCACTAAATGAAAGAACACAAAAAAACCCAACCAACTTGATAGCGATCAAATAACACACTGACCAATGTCCTCCTCTCAGCTTCAATACATGACATCAATAACTGAATCCTACTGTGATCCGATTGACTCATTGCCAAAACAAGATGACACCTGATTGGCTCTCTAAACACTCATGCTCATTGGCTACAATCAGATGAAGGAAAGCTACTTGATAGCAACCTAAGCAAGTTGTGCTTCCTTTTTCTGGTTATTTGGCTATAACTTTTCATAGAATACAGATAATTGAACAAACTTTGTTTCATTACATTGTTGATTAAATTAGCTTTCCATTGATATATAATTTTATGGTACTACTCCAAACAAAAGTGGTGTTATTAGCCATCAAACCTCAAATGTACACTTTTCCCAAAAAGTTTCCACAATTTTGGCCACTACTGTATATAAAAAGAGAGCTCTATCTATACCATTCTCACTATAGCAACCACTTTGTAAATACAGAAGGCTCCCACCTCCTCTGAGAGTTTGTGGGAATAGCCATATGTTCTCAAAATGAGAAACACCAGTTCCTAAAAGTCCAAATGTATTTACCAATCAAAAAATCTTCTCTGCTCCTGGCCTAGTACATACATAATGTTGGGGGGGGGGAAAGGGGGATTCAGCATCTCTCTGGTCAAACTAATCTAATTTCAGAAACCAGTCAGTCACTTCACTCAATTACACACACACAGATAAATATATACACAAATATACAAGATGCACTTAAAATCAGAGATATAACCTACAAATGGACAACAAAGTTATGTAACATGGCATCTGCCTGTTGCCTACACTTTGCTTCTTCTGCACAGCAATACATTCCCATTTGTGCTACTGGGATCTTTTTCCTTAAGACTAACTGTGATAGAGAGAGGAGGTTTGGCGAGGACTGGTACTTGGTACATGCTGTCAGTCATTAACACTGACCCTCTCCACACAGTATTTTAAAAAATTGCTCCCATATGCACAAATGTGACATTTAAAAAACTAATCCTTGCTGCTGCATGGCTTTCAATAGAACTAGCCTAAAGAAGATGGTCATACAAGGCTGAAAGAAAATTCCCACTCACTGCTAACTCCTATCCAGCCCCAAATTGATAAGGGACCTTTCTGAAGAAACATGGTCTTTGCTTTAAAGAAGATGCAGTGCTCACATTCTGCTTCTCAGACATCACTTAAACCTACCAAACAACTCAAAGTTGACAGATTCCTAAAAAACAAACAACCACTTGGCCTAAGTAACTAAACCTCTCCTACGTTTCCTGATAGCCTCTCAAACAGATATGACCCCCTGGAATAGGATTTACAAGTAATGTCTACTGATGGCACAAATAGTATTGTCAATTTTCAAGCTCTTGACTACTGTTAACAAAATGGACACTCTAAGAGTCCTTCATTAAGACTAAACATAGCCAAATGATGCTGCTCAGTCACCTAAAACAAACTCATGCAGAGGCAACTGTGATTCAGAAGCAGACAGGTGAAAAGGTGGACTCTAATTTGGAACCTAAAAGGAACAGGCTAGGAGATCAAAGCCTACTGCACCATCCAGAGGAGACTGCAAAGCAAGTTTCTCCCTCACAGGAAGTACTGGATGAAAGTCATGCAAATCATAACTGTTACTTATATCCAAATCAGATCACTCTACAAATCCAAATAATAGTGTAAATAGAGGAAAATGGGGATCCACAAATGCAGTCATCTTCTCCTTCAGCCAGCTTCTGAACTGAGAACTGAGTCATAAGGAGGTCATCCTTAGCTCAATGCAGGTAGTGAAGGTAGACAAATGTCAAACCAGTGTGCATTTTTTTGACACTGAAGGAATTTTGGATATCACTTCTTTTGAATGACTGAAAAATGTTTTGTGTTTCAACCCAAAATTCCAATACCCTCCCAACCATCTCCAATAGTATTACGCACAAGGGTTCTATCCAGCTACTGACTTGGAAGCACAGAGTAACAGATGGAGACCTGGTGGAGTTCCTCTGCAATTTTCACTTTATAGCACTCCAAGAGACCTGGTTGACTACAAATGAGAAGATTCAATTGCCAGGATTTGGATCCCGGACTATTCCTGCAAAGAAATATGAGACTAAAGGCAGGCATCAAGAGGATTGACTACTCTTGCCAAGGCAGAGCCAGGCTGGCAAGGACAGGAATTGGTCCTCTGAGATAACTCTCCCCATTATTTAGCCATCAAATTCTCTTATAAATTCCCTGAAATGATTCCACTGAATATTTATTTTCCACCACACACATCTCCCCACTTTTCTCCTAATATCTGAGTGAATTTAGAAAAGACAGTGATAAAGTCAAATCACCCTAAAGCCACTGTAATTCTACCAGACTTCAATGCCAGGGTGGGGCATCCTTGTAAGATTTTGTCCACTTGGGTGTTATTCCTGAAGATTATCTAATAAATTATCCCCCCTGGCTGTCTAGAGACTCCAAAGGAAACATCATAGGTTCACAACTGGTCTCCTGGATTTATAAATGTAATCTCCAAATTTTAGGTGGTAAAGAAGCTGGTTTTATATAACCTTTACCATACCAGCAGTGTTTTATATTACACATGTATTGCACAAAAGACTGAGTTGTTTTCAGACATCCAAGACCATATGAGGGTGGATACAACCATTTCCAAGGCAGATCTGATACTAGGTTATACATGCCCCATGATAAAAGGATATTAGCTAATCTCAAAGTGAGGCAGAACAGAATGCTTAATTGGGCCCAGGTTGATACCAAAGCATTACTGTGTTTCCCTGAAATTAAGACCTACCCTGAAAATAATCCCTAGATTGGTTTTTGGGAGTGGGCCTAATAAAAGCCCTAACTCAAAAATAAGCTCTAGAAGCTTGGGGGGGGGGAGCTTACCATTGCAGCCAGGCCTCCCATGGATCGACACTTGCCTCGCTGGCCCACTTCTTCTGCAGCTGAAGGAGCAGCTTCATTCTGCAGCTGAGAATGGAGATCCGGCCTGCATTTTGCTGTCATGTCCAATTTTATGGTTGTTGTTTGGTTGTCTAGGTTTTCAGTAGGTTGTACTTGTTGATCTTCAGCGCTCTCCATCTTGGTATTTCTTTCTTCCGCTTCTGTTGTTTTTTGGGTTGTAGATTCTTTGGTTGCAGTCAGGCTTTGGTTGTCTGGATTTTCAACAGATTGTAGTAGTTGTTCTTTAGAGTCCTCTGTCTTGGTATTAATTTCTTCCACTTCTGTTGTTTTTTTAATTGTAAGTTCTTTGGTTGCAATCAGGGTTTCACTTTGTAGATTTAAGCTGGTGCCTTTGTCTTTCAGTCTAGCTTTGATTATCTCAGTGGCTTCAAGGATTTTTTTCAAGTATAAGTTTATAATTAAGTGAAGTTTGTTGCTACTCCTCCTCCATTTCTGATGTGATTGTAGATAGTCCTTTAGTGAAGGCTATTTATTAAACGAAAGTCAGTAAGTATTCACCTCCACAGTCCTAAAAAGCAATTTCACAACCCAGCTGTTCTCTCAGCTTTTAATCTCTTTTAGATAATACCAAGGATAGATCTGGGCTATGAGCAGGTCTTTTTGTCAAGAATATTCACTTGCTGTACCAGGTTTTGCCACAAGATGTCCTCGATAGCATTTAAAATCATTCAAATCCCTGGCTAGGTTTTTATCCAGTTTAAGTTTTTTCTTCTTTTTTACAAGTAAATAAAGTAGCAAATCCCCGTGAAAGTAGGAACTTTTTGGGTCCCAATATATCAAAAAGAAGCAAATCCAATTATTTGGCAGTTTTTTTCAAGGCTTTATGTCCCCTAGATCAGGGCTTTTCAACTGGTGGTACATGTACCACTTGTGGTACATTAATGAGTGGCAGGTGGTACGCAGCCCTGCCTAGCCAAGTGTAGTGGGGGAGGGAAAGAGCCAGCACAGGCAAGGACTTACAGTGAGAGAGTCCTCTGGAGCTGCAAAGGCCCCAGGCTCACTTCTGGCTCACCCTCCCCCATGAGAAAGGAGGAGGAGGGGGGCGGAGACAGGAGAGGCTATAAAAGGAGGCAGTTTGGGCAGGAAAGGGGGAGAGAGAGAGAAAAAGCAGCAGCCTTGGGAGGAGGTGGAGTCAGCTGCACAGAAGAAGGAGGAGGAGGAGGAGGAGGCTGGCCATGAGCCAATCTACAACTGCTGTGGCAGCCACCTCTGCTGGCAGCAGCAAACAGGCAAGAAATGCAGTGGGGGAAGGGTCACCCTCCAAGAGGAATGAAAAAAGGCAACAATGGCAGGAGGTGAGGCACGAGGGAGGGAGATGGAGAGTGGAAGGATTCTTATGTGCTTTTGTGACTTTGAAGTTCTGGGATTTGTGCAATGTGGGCTTTGTGTTCTTAAGGAGTGTTTGGCAATTTCTATTTGGCTGATGTCTCGTGTTAGCTTCTATTGCTCTGCTGTTGTTAGCTGTAAGTTTTGCTGCAAGGGATTTTGAAGTATTTTTCTCCTGAATGGATTTTGCCTGTAGCATTCCTTTACTTATGAATGGAGCCATTTGGGGAGGTTGCCTTAGCCAGCAGCCAGTACTTACATTTTTTTTTCTTCCTTAAGTGCCGGCTTTTTGATACCTTGCTAGGTGGTACTCAAATATTGCCATATCCTAAAAGTGGTACAATCGGTAAAAGGTTGAAAAGCCCTGCCCTAGATAGTCAAACGCCACCATTTTAGAGGGTGGGAGGAAAACGTTCCCTTCCCTCTCTCCTCACAGGGGGAAGAAATTTCCAGAGGCTTTTTACAGGAAAAATACTTGGGGTAAAAAGAAGGTAGGATCTCACCCAATTCCTCCACGGTGCTTTCGAACTGCTTGTTAGTAATTTTGGCCTCGGCTGGTAGCGGCTTGATGATGAGCCATGTTAATGGCCAATCTTTTCCCCGTCAGTTCAAGGAGTTGCCCGGGATCAAATGGGAGGGCTGCCGCCCTTCCGCAATCGCTCGGGAGTCCTCTTCACGCTCGTCGCCCCTCCAGGGCGACTTCCGACCCTTTTGAGGGTCCCCGGGCGGGAGAAAACCAGACGGCGGAGGGAGCGATAGCCTTGCACATCCGCCAGCTCCGCAATCTCAAACCAGAACCTCTACAAACAATTCTTGAGCTTAGAAATCATAGCTCAGTAAGTATTTATAATCCCAGAAGGTCAGCAGTTTTAAAACAAATATAGTTCTCACTTTGTAGTAGATAGCCCAGTGTATTTTCTTTCCTCTGTTCCCAGCTGTTCTCTATTTGGCAAGAAGTCACTGAGGTTCAAAGGAACAAGTTCTTCTTTATTTCTGGGCATCTTGCCAATTTCTGAGACAATGCAGCTGTTGTTCTGTGCTCTAATCCTCCACTAAATGTCAGTAGCCACTCATTTTCCAACTTTTAAAGCAAAAACTTATTTTCTTATAATTTCGTCAATATTCTTTCAAATGTAAAGTCTTAACAGTTTTCATGATTTTCAGATTTATCTAGACTGTAGTATTATTAAGTTCATTTCAATATATTTCTGTCCCCCATAATAATTAAGTTGCTGCTTCTGTGTATGGAAGTGTGGGGGTGTAGTCCCCTCCATTCTCACTTTCGGAGGATTTTTGCTTCTTGGGGATCTTTTCCAGGAAATCAGTTACAAAATCGAACAGAGAAGATCAATATTCTCACCCAGTTCCAAGCACGCTGTTCACGGTTGTTCTAGTTAGTGGTTTTGGACTTCAGCTGCTGGTAGCTTGGGCTAGACACTGGTGTGCAACTAGCCTTTCTCCTGTTGGGTTGGAGGGATCAAACGGATCGACCAATGTCTTTCTGTGATCCATGGAAGGGGACCCACCTTCTTCGTCGCCTCTCCAGGGCGACTTAGACCCATTTAAGGTCCCCTGGCAGGGCGAAACCAGCCGTGGGGTGCGGAGCTCCATGCGTTATGGCGCAAAACCGGAAGTCTATATTTCACACTTTTTCTGCTAAATACCATCAGTTTAGATTTGGTTTTATTGATACTTAAAGAATTAAGAGCACAGTAGGTATTTAGCTCTTGCAACAGTCTTCTCAAGCCTGTTTGGGAATGTGCCATTAGAACCATATCATCAGCATATAAAAGTATATTAATAAATTAATCACAGGTCTTTGGCCTATGAGTATCTGTAGCATATAGGAATCCTGGTAAATGATTGACATAGAAATTAAAAAGCACTGGGGCTAGGATATAACCCTGTCTGACACCATTATGGGTGGGTATACTCTTAGAGAAGAACCATTTACACCTGTACGGACTTTCAAATGGGTGTTTGAGTAGAGGGCCTTAACCAAGAGTAATAGTCTGGGTTCTGTTTTTAAGCTGGCCAATTTCACCCACAGAATATTTCTATTTATAGAATCAAAAGCCACACTAAGATCTATAAATGTGGTAAGCAGTTTCTTGCCATTTGTTAATTGCTTTGTTATGACATAGGATAAAGTGAAACAATTGTCTATTGTGGAGCACTCTGGTCTGAATCCAGCTTGTTCTTCCACTAAGACAGGGCTTTTCAACCTTTTTACCGATTGTACCACTTTAAGGATATGGCAATATTCAAGTACCACCTAGCAAGGTGTCAAAAACTTGATGACCAAAAAAAAAAAACCTGTTCAAAGTTGCAATTGCACTGAAATGACTTATGACCATTTTTCACACTTATGACCATTGCAGCATGCCCAGGGTCATATGATTTATATTTGGATGCTTGGCAACTGTTTCATATTTATAATGGTCACAGTGTTCCAGGGTCATGTGATGCCCTTCTGCAACCTTTTGACAAGCAAAGTCAATGGCAGAGCTGCTGTTGGCCAAGTGGTAAGGCAGGACTTCCTTTCCTCCCTCCCTTCCCTGCCTCCCTTTTTCTCATTCCCATCTCCTTCTGAAGGAAGAATTTGAACCCCTCCCCCATATTTTCCCTCTTCCATATATTCATCAAACAAGGAAAGGCCTCCAGAGACAGAAAAGACAAGCTGCTGAGTGAATTAGCTTTAAAAGGCACATTCCCCTTTAAGAATTAGCTACTGGCTAGAAAGGAAAGTAAGGAGCACAGCTGGCACTTAAGGAAGAAAAAAAATGTAAGTACTGGCTGCCAGCTAAGGCAACCTCCCCAAATGGCTCCATTCATAAGTAAAGGAATGCTACAGGCAAAATCCATTCAGGAGAAAAATACTTCAAAATCCCTTGCAGCAAAACTTACAGCTAACAACAGCAGAGCAATAGAAGCTAACATGAGATATCAGCCAAACAGAAATTGCCAAACACTCCTTAAGAACACAAAGTTCTGGGATTTGTGCCCACATTGCACAAATCCCATAACTTCAAAGTCACAAAAGCACATAAGAATCCTTCCACTCTCCATCTCCTTCCCTCCTCTGTGCCTCACCTCCAGCCATTGCTGCCTTTTTTCATTCCTCTTGGAGGGTGACCCTTCCCCCACTGCATTTCTTGCCTGTTTGCTGCTGCCAGCAGAGGTGGCTGCCACAGCAGTTGTAGATCGGCTCATGGCCAGCCTCCTCCTCCTCCTCCTCCTCCTTCTTCTTCTGTGCAGCTGACTCCACCTCCTCCCAAGGCTGCTTTTTCTCTCTCTCTCTCCCTCTCCTGCCCAAACTGCCTCCTTTTATAGCCTCTCCTGTCTCCGCCCCCCTCCTCCTCCTTTCTCATGGGGGAGGGTGAGCCAGAAGTGAGCCTGGGGCCTTTGCAGCTTCAGAGGACTCTCTCACTGTAAGTCCTTGCCTGTGCTGGCTCTTTCCCTCCCCCACTACACTTGGCTAGGCAGGGCTGCGTACCACCTGCCACTCATTAATGTACCACAAGTGGTACATGTACCACCAGTTGAAAAGCCCTGATCTAGGGGACATAAAGCCTTGAAAAAAACTGCCAAATAATTGGATTTGCTTCTTTTTGATATATTGGGACCCAAAAAGTTCCTACTTTCAGGGGGATTTGCTACTTTATTTACTTGTAAAAAAGAAGAAAAAACTTAAACTGGATAAAAACCTAGCCAGGGATTTGAATGATTTTAAATGCTATCGAGGACATCTTGTGGCAAAACCTGGTACAGCAAGTGAATATTCTTGACAAAAAAGAGCGTTGTCTTACCTGAACGCTTTTTCTCATCAGGATGGTGTAGAATCCACTCATTGGGTAATTTAATCCCTCCTGCTCAGACTAAGAACAAAAAAACTTTGCCACGCCTCCTTCTGGGTGTGACTTCCCAGTTTTTTCGAGGCGAAGCATCCAGACGCAAGGCTCCAAACAAAAACATGCATGCCTAGACTAACACTAACAGGGTGGGTGTGGATTCTACACCATCCTGATGAGAAAAAGCGTTCAGGTAAGACAATGCTCTTTTCTCCATCAGAATGGATGTAGAATCCACTCATTGGGACATACCAAAGCTGCTCATGTCCCCACAGGGAGGGAAGTCTAGGCTTGTGTCCCTTGAGAACCAACCACCCGCTGTAGGACTCTCCTTCCGAAAGCAGTCTCCGTTGCTGCAAACTGACCTATTCTGTAATGTTTTATGAATGAGGAGGGAGAGGACCATGTCGCTGCCCTGCAAATCTCCTCAAGTGATGCCTGGGCAGACCAGGCCGCCGAGGCAGCAGCACTACGTGTAGAGTGAGCTGTAATATGTGAAGGGACTGGAAGGGACTGAGAAATATAAGCCCTGGAAATACACGCCCTAATCCACCGACCAATAGTAGAGGAAAGAGACCTTCCGACCCATGGTAGAGGGCTGAAAGGACACGAATAATGCCTCAGATTTCCTGAAGACCGAGGTTCGTTTAATGTAATGGCGCAGGGCCCTGCGCACGTCCAAGGTATGCCAGCGTCTTTCCAGATGGTGGGAAGGGTTGGGACAGAAGTTAGGAAGGACTAGGTCCTGAGAACGATGAAACCCTGTATTGACCTTAGGAATGAATGCAGGATCCAGCCTGAGGACCACTCTGTCCTCATGGAATGTGCATAAGTCCTCCCTGACCGATAAGGCAGCCAATTCTGAAATTCTCCTGGCTGATGTGATGGCCACTAGGAAGGCCACCTTCAGTGTAAGGAAGTGAAAGGAGCAAGTGCTCAGAGGTTCGAATGGAGGAGAAACTAAGACCTGTAACACCCTGGACAGGTCCCAGGATGGGTAACGATGAACCGTAGGTGTCCCTACGTTGGCCGCACCCTTGAGAAAGGCACTAACTGCTGGATGTTGAGACAGGGAAACTTGGTTGTCACAGGTGAGGACCGTCGACAAGGCAGCTAACTGCCGACGTATGGTACTGGTTGAGAGACCTCTAGTTAACCCCTCAAGTAAGAAGTCCAATATGTCTGGAATGGTGACAGCAAGCGGCGAAAGTCGCTTTTTGGTACACCAAGAGCAGAAACCTCTCCAAGTGGCGTTATAGATCCTGTTGGTCGAGGGACGCCGCGAGGCCTGGATGACAGAGATAACCCCAGAGGAGAAAAACTGTTTGGCTAGACTCTCCCGCTCAAGTGCCAAGCGGCTAATTGAAGCCACTGCGGGTCCGGATGATGGAGGTTCCGCTGGCTGAGAGCAACTCAGTCCGGAGGAATCTTCCATGGTGGTGAGAGTGACAGGTCCACCAGGTCGGCAAACCACGGGCGTCTTGGCCAATATGGAGCAACTAAGATCAGCTCTGCCTGCTCCTGGAGGAGCTTGCTGATAGTTGCTTGTAGTAGCAGAAGAGGAGGGAAGGCATAAAGTACGCCCTCCGGCCATCTGCTCCGGAGAGCGTCCGTTCCCTCTGCCCCCCTCGATGGGAACCGGGAAAAGAACCTGGGGAGCTGAGCGTTGTTTGGGGAGGCGAAGAGATCTAAGATGGTCTGCCTAAACCTGTGTGATATTTCCCTGAACAGACCTGAGTCCAGTTTCCACTCTGAGTGATCCACTGTGGCCCTGCTCAGGGAGTCTGCCTGTTGATTCGCCTCCCTCGAGATGTGTTCCGCTCTGATGGAACTCAGAGTGAACTCTGCCCAAAGTCCTATGGCCAGGGCTTCCTGCATGAGTGACCAAGAGTGGGTCCCCCCTTGTTTGTTTACGTGAGCCTTGGCCGCAATGTTGTCTGTCAGGACCAACACGTGTTTCCCTGACACAAGGGGAGAAAACCTTTGGAGAGCCAGGTGGATGGCCCTGAGCTCCAGCCAATTTATGTTGTGTGTCAGGTCCGAACTGGACCACTGACCCTGAGCTATGTGGCTCTGAAGATGTGCCCCCCAACCGAACAGACTGGCGTCTGTGGTCAGGGTAATTCTGGGAGGTTCCTTGAAAAGGGTACCTTTGTTCAAGGCGGATGAAGTCCACCATAGAAGGGAGGTCAGAGTGTGATGGGGAACCCTGACTTTCCTGTTGGAGGCACTGACTTTGCGTCTTTGAAAGGGAAGGAGGAACCACTGGAGGTTCCTGGAGTGTAGCCTGGCCCATGGAACGATGCCCAAGAGACCATCTTCCCCAGGAGTTGGGATAGTTGTACCAGTGGTACCCTCTTTTCCCTTCGGATCTACTGAGCCAGCTTCCGAATGCTGACTTGACGCTCCTGGGAGAGATATACCTTGCATAGGCTGGAATCTATCAATGCTCCCAGATGGAGCAGGCGTCTTGTGGGCGTAGTGTGACTCTTTTTGAAATTCACGGAAAACCCGTGATCCTGAAGTGTTTGAATTGTGATTGCCAGGTCCGACTGACCTGATTGGAAAGATTTGGACTGTATCAGTATGTCGTCTAGGTAGCACTGTACCCGTACGGGCTTCATCCTTAGATGAGCTGCCAGCACGGCCAAGACATTTGTAAAGACCCTCGGGGCAGATGATAGGCCGAACGGGAGGGCCCGGTACTGGTAATGACTGCGTGCGTAACAGAACCGCAGGAACTTGCGGTGTTCCTGGATGATCGGAATGTGTAGATAAGCCTCTGTCAGGTCGATGGAAGAAAGGAAATCCCCCTTCCTGATACTTGCCAAGATGGACTTTAGGGTTTGCATCTTGAATTTCCTGTAAGTGAGGAAGTAATTTAGACCTTTTAGGTCCAGTATCGCCCTCCAACCGCCTGAGGCTTTGGGAACTACAAACAGGATGGAGTAGAACCCTTCCCTGATCTGGTCCTGAGGAACCCTTTCTATGGCTCTGATCTCTAATAAATGTGCGATGGCTGTCGTGACTAGTTGTGCTTTTGAAGTATTGTTTGAAACCGGGCACTGTATGAAACGATCTGGGGGAGAAGATCGAAACTCTAGGGAGAGACCCCTTCTTATTGTCTCCCTGACGCAAGCATCTGTGGTTGTGCTCTCCCACATGTCGTAAAACAGTGCCAGTCGACCCCCAATGGGGTAATCCTCCTTGGCGTCACTTGGACCGCCTGTAAGGACGACTGCCCAATCCCCTGAAGGGGCGCTTGGTCTGGGACTGACCCCTGGCTCCACTAAACTGGCGGTCCTGTTGGCGATCCTGTCTGAAAGAATAGGATCGCGAGCCTCTGGGCCAATCCCAGGACTGCCCTGCCCGAAAGGGCTGTCTCCAGTCCCAGGAGCTACTGGGACGGAATGCTGGCCTACGATAATCCTGCTGGGGCCGTCTATCCAATTTTTTGGAGGGATGGGCCATCACCTTGTGCTTGTCCTTGCCTTCAATAATGTGAGGCTCTAGGACTGGGCCGAAAAGGTGGGTGCCACTGTACTTAGATGTTGCTAGGCGCCACTTTGCCTTTAAATCAGTGTGCCATTGCTTCAACCAGAGCAGCCTGCGTGAAGCCACTGAGGCAGCAATAGATCTGGCCGAACATCTGGCTGAGTGCAAGGAAGCGTCCGCAATATATTCGGATGCTGCCACAACTTTGCCTATTGCTTGGTGCATTCTGAACGTGCAAAGAAGGAGGAAGAGGTTGCCGCCCTTATGGCCCAAGCTGAAGATTGGTGAGCTCTACGAAAGGAGAACTCGAACTTTTTGTCCTCAGCCTTCAAGAATTCAGCCATGTCCCCGGGAACTGCTGTATTGGAGAACAGAGAAGTCAGCGGAACATCCACAGATGGAACTTCTAGAAGAGAAGCGAAGGAAGAAGAGACATTGTAAAGTTTCTTGTCCAAACTGCTCTGGGAAGGCGTGGTAGCTAGTGAAGCCCACTGCTTTTCCACCGTAGTCTTGAAGACTAGTGGACATGGGATCTGTGGGTCCTCCTTGACCTTTTCCGCAAACAAGGGGTTTGCTTCCCGGTTGGCCAAGGAAGATGGTGCCTCCTCCTGGGCCGAGGTAAATTTTACCGTGTCAATGGCCTTTATGAGGAGAGACCGAAAAACGGACGGATCAAAGAGACCAGAAGAGGTCACCTGCTCAGGTGTTGGTTCCTCCTCCTCAGACAAAGGAGTGTCTGCTACCCCTAGCTCCACTGAACCCTCCTCCCCTAATTGTGAGGAGGTTTCCGAAACATCGGAGCTAGGTCTAGTGCCACGCTCCGCCCGAGGTGGGGGAATGGAAGTGAAAGAAGTAGGATGCGACTGCACCTGTCTGCCTTCAGTCGGTGACATAAACTGCCTGAATGCATGGTGCATAAAGGCCTGGAATTGAGCCTGGGACCACATTTCCCTTTGGTCCCTGGAGCTGGCCCCAACCTCCGTTGAGGCACGCCTGCTCTCAGTTGTATGGTGTGACAGTGAAGGGGAGGAACGAGGAGGACCAACCTGCTCAGTTTCCCCCTGAGGAGAACAAGGCCTTGGGGCATCCTGGGATGATTCAAATTGAGGTTCCGACAAAGGGGCGTCCAGTGGGGTGGGGGAAACCATTTCAGCCCCACTGGACCTGAGCCTTTGTGCCTTGGAGAATTCTCTCTCCAGTGCTAGGTGTCTCCTTGTGGCCTCTCGCCCGGCTGACTTGGAGGTATCTTTAGAAGACAAATGTTTGGTTTTAGCTTCCCCCCCCCCCACGTCCAATTCCTCTGATCTGCGCTTTGCTTGTGCGGGGGGGGGGGCACTGGTCTGAGATGCCTGGGGCGAGGAACTGTCTGCCATTGCAATCTAGGTACTCCTAGGCAGTTGTACCTAGATCTGGGGGGAACCAACACGCAGATCACAGAGATGGAAAACCAATCCTCGCTCTGAACAGAAAGCAATGGCAAGAGCAGCCAGACAGTGTTCTAATGCTGTCTGCGCAGGCCCTGTGACAAAAGGTTACTGACTAACTGAGAACAGGTGGTCAAAAAAGAAGATCTCTTCGCCCTCCTTTTCTAGGCCTTAAGCCCAGAAAATAACACCTTGGCCTGCTCAAATGCAGCCAAGGCCCACACCTGGGGAAGCCCCCACAAGCTGCACCACAAGCACTGTGGTACACAAATATCTTCCCCCCCCCGAACGGGTCTGCTCACAGACCAGGGCACTCAGGCAACAAATTCAAATCTGCGATAATGCAGGAATAACTGCAAATGATGTTGTAAATAAATTTAATTAGGCCTCCAAAATGGCATCCCCCATGTGGGCCTTCTTAGTAACAGCCGTGCTAAGCCATGCGGTCAAAATGGCGGCCACTAGGCCTGAAAACCCTTGGAGAAGCAAGGAGGGAAAACCCTGGGGTCTGTTTAAAAGGAAAATCTGTAAAACAAAAAAAAGGCTTGACTTTTTGTTTCCTCCCCTCCCCCAGGTCCCCAAGCACTTGCGATTAGTAGCAGCTGCGATCCGGAGTCAGGAAAAGTCTCCCTCGAGGCCTCGAGGTGAGAAATAGTGCTCCGGAGGCCTCCATGCAGGCAAAACAATCTCCTTGTCTGGCTGATTGATGGGATTGCAAAGAGGCTATAGATCGTCGAAGGGAGCTCCCTTCCAAACGAAAGCCTGCAGCCTCCCCTTTTTCAAAGCTCAAAGGGCTGCAGAGGAGCAAGGACAGAGTCCTTATCCCCCCCACACAATCTCCAAGAACTTCTGAGTTGTGAAGCAAAAGCCAGTTAGATCAATTTTGAATTTAAGAGTAGCCAAATTCAACGATAAATCCAAAAAAACAATTAGAGAAGCAAGCTAGCTGAGGAGCCTTTTCCAAAATGCGTGTAGCTGAGCTCGAGACTAAGAAAAAACTGGGAAGTCACACCCAGAAGGAGGCGTGGCAAAGTTTTTTTGTTCTTAGTCTGAGCAGGAGGGATTAAATTACCCAATGAGTGGATTCTACATCCATTCTGATGGAGAAAGACCTGCTCATAGCCCAGATCTATCCTTGGTATTATCTAAAAGAGATTAAAAGCTGAGAGAACAGCTGGGTGGTGAAATTGCTTTTTAGGACTGTAGAGGTGAATACTTACTGACTTTCGTTTAATAAATAGCCTTCACTAAAGGACTATCTACAATCACATCAGAAATGGAGGAGGAGTAGCAACAAACTTCACTTAATTATAAACTTATACTTGAAAAAAATCCTTGAAGCCACTGAGATAATCAAAGCTAGATTGAAAGACAAAGGCGCCAGCTTAAATCTACAAAGTGAAACCCTGATTGCAACCAAAGAACTTACAATTAAAAAAACAACAGAAGTGGAAGAAATTAATACCAAGACAGAGGACTCTAAAGAACAACTACTACAATCTGTTGAAAATCCAGACAACCAAAGCCTGACTGCAACCAAAGAATCTACAACCCAAAAAACAACAGAAGCGGAAGAAAGAAATACCAAGATGGAGAGCGCTGAAGATCAACAAGTACAACCTACTGAAAACCTAGACAACCAAACAACAACCATAAAATTGGACATGACTTTTTATTTAGACCAGAAGAAACCTGAGGAAGAAGACCAGATTGAATGGAAGACAATTATGTTTGAGCAAATATGGGGATCTAGGTTACCAGGGCGACAGCTTAATGACCATAAATGGGCCAATTCCTCTGGAAAATTGGTAACTAGATGGTCTCCCTTGTTTCAAGTAACATGCAAAAGAATGAAGGGACATCTACCTGATGATTTAGTGGCATTGGTATGGAAGCCTGGATGGCATAAAAAGAAAGCTAGAGTTAGATTTAAAAAATGGGGTCTTTTGATTTATTAGAGAGGATCCTAAAGTCTCAACTAATGGGCTAAAGGGAGATTTTGAGATGAAGGGAAATATGATTATTAGATTTAACTATTGCTGGGAAATGATAAAAAATAAGGGATTAATTGCCCTAATATTGAGGATTTAGATTTATAAGGGAAATGAAAATTAATTATTAGGGAATAGCGGCAAATCATTGTTTAGCCCACATAACACAGACGATGGATTTGAGACAATGAAGGATACTCCATTAGTAAGTAGTGATGTACTAGGATGAGAAATAGAAAATGTTTATGAAATAAAATAAGAATATATTCAAGTAAGTAATAGGTGTATTTTAGATATTATAATTTTTATAGAGTGAAATAAAGGAAATGTGGGTTACCCGGAATTTAAATACTATGGATATTAAAGGTTAAATTGGAATATTCTAATTAAAAATTAAAAATTAGGTAAAATTTAAATACAGGATATGGATTATAAGCAAAAATATAAGGATAAATGCTTTAACTGAACTTGTTATAATTAGAAATCTATTAGCTTAAATATGATATAGTAAATGTTAAGGGAAATAGAGAAGGAATTATTTGATGATGTAACCTGAGATATGTACTAAAGATTTTGTTATTGTACTTTTGACTACCCAATCACCATGCTGCTTTCCAAATACTTAAATGTAAAACTGGAAAATCAATAAAAACTTGTTATATAAAAAAAAGAATTGTTTGCAGAGAAAGAAAAACCTTGACTTATGGCTAATCTTCTAGGGGGGAATTTACTGGAAAACTCCTAGGTGGTTAAATATTCTGGACTCTAAATCTGACTGACTGATAATTGTAAGACCCCTGAATAGAAGAACTATTATAAAATACTGCTTTTAACGGTACTTTGATAATTGGAAATGCATTGGATTATAAAAATCATATATAAAGACAAGAACTATATAAGTTTTGGTTGTTTGGACTTTAAGATTGGCTGGTTTGACAAGGCTAATTACAGAGACTATGGTACCGGTGAAAGACTATCTGGAGGGGGGAGACAAAATGGATGTTACATACCTATCAAAAAGTGGCAGAAAACCACACCAAGTATCTACTTCTGAAGGCCCTAGACTGGAACATCAAAGATCTGCAGGAGCAATACTTCAAGACAAGGCAAATATTTTCCAGGAGGAAATGTATGCAATGCTGCGACATATTCAAATGACAATGGTTTCAAATCATGATGAGATTAAAAACAACTTTGGCAACATAAATGAACACATCTTTAACTTAAACCTACAATTAAAAAACTCTCAGAAAATGACGACAAAGAATGAACAAACAAACCAGATAACAGAATACAAACTAGAGGACAGGGACCCAAAGAGGGATGCTACAAATGAAGAACTACAGTCTAATACAAACAAAAGAAAACTTGCAAGATTTTCCCACAACAATGGAAATGGAAAAGATATTTTATTTTTCAGAACTTCAAAATAAACTTGAAGATAGGAAAGAAGATCTAATAAAATGGATTATAAAGCAGCCAGGAGAATTATTAGTTTGGGAGACAAAAAACGCACATTCTACCTAACTTGTCTTTTCTATTCCAAACAACAATCACAAAAATACAGGAAGAATCACCTGGCAAGCTGAATACACTGACTTGGAAAACTACTTCGCAAAAGAAGAAGGCTAGAGTTAGATTCAAGAGATTTGATTCGACCTACCAGATGGAGTACTATATGATTAAACACTTGTTTGAATATGGTTAAAAGAATAGATAAATCATGGATATAAAGGGGCCCTACAGTAAGAGGGATAAGATATATAAGTAGTATAGTATTCTTTATAATATATGAAATATAAAAATATTGGGATGGTGTATATGAATGAAAAGTTTGGATATTTAAAGGTAACTAACGTTGAGAAAAATATGACTGATAAGAATGGTTTGAATATAGAGGGGAAATTAAGCTTAAATAAGAATCTTGAAAACAGGATATATAGTGACTTAATAAGATGACTTTTATGAATATAATTAAAACATAAACGGATCAGAAAAGATGTTATATGCTGATGTTACTGTTATTTGTATAAACACAAGAAAAATATTTATATTCAACCTTGTATATATTGAAAGTATTAAGAACTATATTTGCTTAATGTTGATAAAAGGAGAATACTATTGGAAGAAAAGATCAAAGAAATATATCATTAATAGATTATGGAATTATAGAAATTAATTATTGTTTTTTTAAATATATGAACCCAGACAACACGCTGTTTACTAAGCACTAAAGATTGTTATTGTAAAAAATCAATAATATATATATATTTTTAAAAAGTGTAAAATATAACTGGCAGATCAATGGGGATCCCACTGAACAAGTGAATTCTTTTACCTATTTAGGAATGACTTTTATCAACACTGGGTCAGGGTTAAATCATTTTAAAAGAAGCTCAGCATAGGCCGTGTTAAGTACTAAAAGACTACATAAACTATTTAACTACAATTACCCAAGTACCTTGTCCCCTACACTGAAAGTATTCAGGGCAAAAATATTCCCAGTGCTGATCTATGGTGCAGAATAGTGGGGCCTTAATAAAGCTACTGTCAAAAGGGGCGTTGTCTTACCTGAACGCCATTTCTCAGCATGATGATGGATAATCCACAGATTGGGTTTCCTGAAATCCCTTCTACCCAATTGGACTAAGTCTGCGAGATAGCCACGCCTCTTGCTGGGTCACGTTTACCCAGTTCCGACAAAGGTGAAGCCACAGACAAAGTCAGACGCGTTGGTTCCCAGACTCCTGCCACAGTGCCCATCATTCATTAAAGGGCGGGAGTGGATTATCCATCATCATGCTGAGAAAAGGCGTTCACGTAAGACAACGCCCCTTCTCTAGCATGAGGATGGATAATCCACAGATTGGGACATACCAAAACCTGCCTGTCCCTGGGGGGGGGGGTAACAGACAGGGCCTGTGGTGCAGAAGATGAGACAACCCGCTGTAATACTCTACGGCCAAAGGTAGCGTCAGCAGAAGCAAACCTATCAATTTTATAGTGACAAATAAATGGGGAAGGTGATGACCAGGTCACCGCCCAACAGATTTCGCCAATGGGCGCTTGAGTGGCCCAGGCCGCAGAGGTGTCCACACTACGGGTAGAGTGGGCCGTGATACGTGAAGGAATGGTTAAGGACTGTGATTGGTATGCCCTGGCAATACAAGCCTTAATTCACCAGGCAATAGTGGAAGATGAGACCTTGAGTCCCATAGAGGAAGGATTGAAGGAAAGGAAAAGTGCCTCAGACTTATGGAAGGCAGCAGTCCTTTTAAGATAAATGCGGAGTGCCCTGTGGACATCCAAGGTGTGCCATCTGCGTTCCAAGTCATGGGATGGTCTAGGGCAGAAACCCGGCAACACCACCTCCTGGGACTGGTGAAACAAGGAGTTCACCTTAGGAATGAAAGTGGGATTACGCAATTGGGGCAAAACAGGCAGAGATCCTCCCTGACCAAGAGGGCCGCCAGTTCAGATATGCATCTGGCCGAAGTCACTGCCACTAGAAAGGATACTTTCATGGATAAGAGATTGAGATCACAGGATTGAAGCAGTTCGAAAGGCGGCCCGGTAAGGGCCTGCAAAACCTTCGAAAGATCCCAAGAGGGGTACTGATGAACGGTTGGAGGTCTAGTGTTAACAGCCCCTTTGATGAACGAATGGATCATCAGGTGATGGGCTAGTGAGGAAGAGTCATCACAAGAGAGTACTGTGGCCAAGGCCGCAACCTGCCTCTTGATGGTACTTGGAGAGAGGCCCTTATCTATCCCATCCAGTAAAAACTGTAGGACTTGAGGCACAGTGAGAGATGACAACTGGACCTGATGCTTGGACATCCAAGATAGAAAACTCCTCCAGGTGGAGTCATAAACTCTATTAGTTGACGGGTGTCTAGACGCTTGTATCATATCAATGACTCTCGGAGGGTAAGCTTCCTCAGTCAGACGTCTCCACTCAAGCGCCATACGGTCAACTGTAGCCATTGAGGGTTGGGGTGCTGGAGCGCCCCTTGACTGAGTGCTACTAGGCCCAGGGGTATCTTCCACAGGGCCAATACTGACAGGCTCATGAGATCAGCGAACCACGGGCACCTCAGCCAATGAGGTGCTATGAGAACAACCTCTGCCTTCTCTCGAAGAATCTTGCAGATGACAGCCAGAAGGAGGAAAGGCGTAGAGAAGGCCCCGGGGCCACAGTATGCGCAGAGCATCTACTCCCTCCGACCCCAGTGACGGGAATCAGGGAAAAAAAATCTTGGAAGTTGGGAGTTTGCTGTTGAGGCGAACAAATCCAGAACTGGATGACCCACTCTGTGAGATATTTCTAGAAACAGCACTGGATCCAGGTGCCACTCTGAATGATCCACCGTCGCCCTGCTGAGAGCATCCGCCTGTTGGTTGATTGACCCCGAAATGTGATCCACCTTGATCGAGGCCAGATTGGCCTCTGCCCAAGAACAGAGCAGTCTGGCTTCTGTCATCAGAGAACTTGACCTGGTTCCCCCTTGACGGTTCACATGGGCTTTGGCTGCTATGTTGTCCGTGAGGACGAGAACGTGCTGGCCTCTCACCTTGTGACTGAAATGACACAATGCCAGATGAATTGCCCTGAGTTCCAGCCAATTTATATTGTGTTTCAAATCCTCTTTGGACCATCTCCCCTGGGCTATCTGAGACTGGAGGTGCACCTCCCAACTGAAGAGACTGGCGTCTGTGGTGAGAATGATCCATGACGGCTCTCTGAATTCCGAGCCCCTGGCAATGGCCCGAGAATTCCACCATCTGAGTGACCTCGATACCAGGGGAGTCAACCTCACCTGCCTGTTGGAGGATGTTAGCTTTCGCCTCTGAAAGGGGAGGAGGAACCATTGAAGAGCTCTGGAATGTAGTCTGGTCCAGGGTACGATGGCAATGCAAGAGATCATCTTGCCTAAGAGCTGGGAGAGGGTGAGGAGGGGAACTGTCCTGGCGCGCCATACCTGGTGGACAAGGGCCCTGAGACTGGCTATGCAATCTGGTGATAGGTAAACAATGCAGTGTGTTCTATCTATCACTGCTCCCAGATGAAGGAGCCGCGTGGATGGGATCAGCTGGTTTTTGAGGAAATTCACTGAAAACCCGTGGTTCTGGAGCACCTCTATTGTATGGGCCACCTCCGACCATGCAGCCTGGACAGACACCGACTGAATGAGGATGTCGTCCAGGTAACACTGGATCCGAATGGAATCCAGTCTGAGGTGAGCTGCCAGAACCGCCAAGATCTTTGTGAATACCCTCGGGGAGGATGAGAGGCCAAACGGAAGCGCTCTGTATTGATAGTGATAAGATCTGTAGCAGAATCTGAGAAACCTGCGATGTGGTGGAAAAATTGGAATATGTAGGTACGCCTCTGTGAGGTTGATGGACGTCAGGAGGTCGTTCCTTTGTATGCTGGCCAAAATGGATTGCAGGGTTTGCATCTTGAATTTTTTGTATATCAAGTAATAATTTAACCGTTTTAGATCCAGAATGGCCCTCCATCCCCCCGAGGTCTTTGGGACTATAAAGAGGATTGAGTAAAACCCTCGCCCCCTTTGATCGGGAGGGACTGGTTCCACCGCATTTATTTCGATGAGATGGGAAATGGCCTCCTTCATGAGAACCTGTTTTGACGGGTTTGAAGGAGTCGGACACTGAATGAACCGGTTTGCTGATTTTGAAAGAAACTCCAAGGTCAGGCCGTTGGTGACAGTGGACAAGACCCAGGCGTCGGTGGTAGTGTGTCCCCAGTTCTGAGAGAACAGGGAGAGCCGGCTGCCTATGGGGGGGTCCTTCTCTGGAGTCGCTTATTCCTCCTATAGGGATGGCCCCCCGCACCCCAAAAGGGCCGCTTAGCATGTGGTTGTTGCCTTGGCTTGGGCACAAAGCGGTCCGTTTGACGGTCCGATCTGGGAGGAAAAGAGTGTGTGGGTTGTGGCCAGTCAGAACCCTGGGTGTTGCCTCGGAAACCCTGTCTGTGATAGAAGGGAGCAGGCTTTCTGTCCGATCGTCTGGCCTGGTGAGCAAGAACCTTTTTCTTGTCCTTGTTATCTATCAAGTAGGGCTCCAGGGCTTCCCCAAATAATTTTCCACCAGAATAAGGGGTGGTGGCCAAGCGTCCTTTGGATTTTAAATCCGCCCGCCATTGCTTCAGCCAAAGCAGCCGCCTGGTAGAAACGTTGGCTGCAATTGCCCTGGCTGAAAATCTGGCGGCGTGCAACGTGGCATCGGCCGTGTATTCAACCGCCACTAATAACTTACCCAACGTTTGATGGGCGCGTACCTGATCCTGTGGGATCAAGTCCTGAAGCTCCCAGAGCCAAGTGATAGAGGACCGTGAGAAGAAAGAGGCTGACGTGGAAGCCTTTACTGCCCATCCTGATGCTTGATGTGCCCTTCATAGAGAGTACTCAGATTTCCTATCCTCCGGTCTTAATGCCTCCAACATATCTCCAGCAATGGTGGAGTTTGAAAAGATGGGAGTAAGGGATGTGTCCATGGTCAGGACCTACAGGAGGTTGGTTAGGGATGGCGCCACGCTAAACAGTTTTTTGTCAGAGGACCCTGGGACAGGAGAGGCCCCAAGATTGGCCCATTGTTTTCTTACCATGTTGGCAAAGAATGGAGGGCAAGGTATATGCCTTTGAGTCACCCTGGGCTCATCAAACAGAGGATTTGATGACTGACTGGTGGAAGGGGTAGGTTGAGGATCTGGTTCTGGGGCAATCTGGGATGTAGCCGTGGCTTTGGCTAGAATGGTCTTGAATAGAGTGGGATCAAAGAGGCCTACAAAGAGGGAGGGCTCCTGAGGAGCATCCTCATCGTCTGATAAGGCTGTTGTCAGAGTATCTGCTGTCGTCCGTGAATGAAGAGACAGGAACGCCGGTATACACTGAACTCATCAAAAGGCTTTATTCTTCAAATGAAGCAAAGTCAGCACTGGGAGTGGTTTTCTCCCAGTGCCTTATAAAGGTTTGCCACACCCTGTATCCCCGCCCCCAACCCCAAACTAACATCTGCCCGAGCCAGATAAAAGTCCCACCTGTTCCCTGTGCCCTCCCTTCCATCAGCATGAATCCACCTCCGTGCTCCCCAGTCCGCGTAGACCCTTGTGTGCCGCCAACAAGCTCCGCCCGTCCCTCGTCTGATCGGCCCGGTAAGTTTTCCCCACCCCCTACGCCGTCCCGGATCTCCTGTAGAACCGCCTCAGAGTTTCGCCAATCCTCCGTGCTCTGCAGCGCCGGCTCGGGAAATGGTGACCTGCTTCAGTTCCGCGCAGGCGCGCCGGCTCTCTCCTGCGTCTGCGTCGGCAGCCGTCCTTCGGCAGACGCTGGGTTCCCATTCCGCCTTGCTGTCGTCCACGTCTGCATGTTTGCTGCAGTATGCGGGTCTTGGGACCGGGTCCGTTTAGTCCGGGAGGCAGCTGTGTTGACGGGCGGCATGGCGGTTCTCGGCGGTGGCAGGTGGTTGTGTGCGTCCCCCCTTCCCCGGTTACATGGCAAGCCCCCGGAGGCTTGACATGCGGCCCCCTCTACCATGACTCCTCCTGGAAAGGAAAATGGAGAGGTTGAGCATATAGCGTTGCAGCCATCCACCCCTGGTCTCCCCGGACACTTACGGTGGAACACTCTGATTAATCTAGGGGCGTTGATGTCCTCCTCCCCTACCCAGGTTGAGTCCGTGAGTGGGTACCCCTTCCACCTAAGGAGGTATTGTACCCGTCCACGCCGGACCCGGGTATCCAAGACCTCTTGTACCTCATATTGGGATCCCACAACCGGTCCTGGTGCCTTGGCAGTATAGGGGGGCCCATGCGTTGGCTTGAGGAGGCTGCTGTGAAATACAGGATGGATCCTCCCCAAGAACGAGGGTAACCGTAGTTGAACGGTCACCGGATTGATTACCTTGGTTACCTGAAATGGGCCTACATATTTCGGGCCCAGCTTTTTGCATGGTATCTTTAGCCGGAGGTATTTTGTGGACAAGTACATCCAATCCCCCACCCTAAACGGCTTGTGCTCCGCCCTTTTCCTATCTGCCTGTACTTTGGCTGCTTTCTCAGCCTTTGCTCGTACCTCCTTAACCCACTCCCACAACCCTGTTATCTTAGAGATCCATGTCTGAGGGGTGTGTGAATTATTCATCTCTTGTGACCATTCAGGAATCGGGATGAAGTCCCTACCATGTACTACCTTAAATGGGGTATATCCGGTACTGTTATGGACAGTATTATTATAGGCCACTTCGGCAAATGGTAGGAGATCCACCCAGTCCGTTTGCTGAAATGAAACATAGCTACGGAGGTAGCGCTCCACCATTGCGTTTGCTCTTTCTGCTGCCCCATTGGTGCTGGGGTGATACGCTGAGCTAAGGCCTTGGGACGACCCTACCAGATGAAGTCACGCCAAAACCGTGCGGTGAACTGCACCCCCCGATCTGATATAATCCGCCGGGGTGCCCCATGAAGACGATAAACATGTTGTATGAACAATCTTGACAACCGACGTGCTGATGGTAATCCCCTACATGGGACAAAGTGAGCCTGTTTGGAAAACAGATCGATCACTGTCCAAATTACATTATACTGCCGGTTTTCGGGTAGGTCCATGATGAAGTCCATGGCGATTTCCTCCCAAGGCCGCGATGGGTCGGCCACTTTCTGTAGAAGACCCATTGGTTTTCCCGTCCGAGGCTTCGCGCTCGCACACACATGGCATCTCTTCACGTACTGTTCTACCTCCACCTTCAGCCTGGGCCACCAGAACTGCCGACGCAGTAGGTGCAGGGTCTTCAGAAACCCAAAATGGCCTGCCTGCTTAGCATCGTGACATCTCTGGAGAACAATTTGCCATAGACTTTCAGGCACGTACATTTTGTCGCCTTTCCAGGCCACACCGTCTCTGTGGGTTAGCAACCCTGGATGATTACGTGCCCATTCATCCGTCAACATGGCCTTCCGCACATCATCCAACTCATCAACCCTGGTCCTGTGTACTATACTGTTGATCGCTTCCTGTCGAGTAAGGGGCAGTAACGCCTGTACAACCTCTTCTCTTTTGCTGTGATATTGCGGCATCCGCAATAACACGTCAGCTAGGAAGTTCCTTCCCCCAGGCACGTATTTCAAAGTGAATTTAAACCGGGCGAAGTATTGGGCCCATCTAACATGTTTAGGTGCTAGGCATCTTGGCGTTTGTAATGCCTCTAGATTCTTATGGTCCGTCCACACTTCAAAAGGCGGCTCTGCCCCTTCCAAAAGATGTTGCCACGTCGTAAGAGCCCACCAAATTGCAAATGCCTCTTTTTCCCAGATAGCCCAACTTCGTTCGGTTGTGGTAAATTTCCGGGAGGTATAGGCACAGGGTTGTAATGCCTCGTTTTCATTCCTTTGGAGGAGTACTGCTCCCACGGCCACATCGCTAGTGTCAACCTGCACTACAAAAGGAACCTGTGGATTCGGGTGACGTAATACTGGTTCTGTGGCGAACAAGGCTTTGAGGTTCTCAAACGCCCTCTGGCAATTCATGGTCCATTCCACTGGTTGACTAGGGTGGGGCTTTCCCTTGATATGTTTTGTTCATAAGAGGTCTGTTAGGGGTTGGACCACCGCAGCAAATGATGGGATGAATTGCTGATAGAAATTCGCGAATCCCAAGAAACTTTAAAGCTGGCGCCTTGTCCTGGGAGCTTGCCAATCCAAAACTGCCTGCACCTTGTTCGGATCCATCCCCACCCCGTTCCCCGAAATGCGATAGCCCAGATAGTCCAGCTGCTTTTGATGAAACTCACATTTCGACAGTTTCACATAGAGGTGGGCATCGAGGAGCTTGCGTAACACCTGTCTAACGAGACTGACATGTTCTTCCATCGTAGTTGTATATATCAAGATGTCATCCAGATACACGAGGACCCCTCGGTATAGATGTTCATGCAACACTTGATTAATTAGTTGCATGAAAACCGCAGGGGCCCCTTGTAAACTGAATGGCATGACACAAAATTGAAAGCTGCCCAATGGACAATTGAACGCCGTCTTCCATTCGTCGCCGGCTTTGATCTGTACTCGGTAATAGGCCTCTCAAAGGTCTAGCTTTGTAAATATGCGGCCCTCCCCCAGGTGTGCTAGCAAGTCCTTCATGAGGGGAAGGGGGTATAGATGTTCGACACATACTGCGTTTAAACCCCGAAAATCGACACACAACCGTAGTGACCCATCCTTCTTCTCCTTGAAAAGAACTGGAGCAGCTACTCGAGAACGGGCTGGCTGGATAAACCCTCGCTCTAGGTTTTGATCGATGTACCTGCGTAACTCTTGCAACTCTTTCGGCATCATGGCATACATTCGCGGTTTTGGAAGTTTGACTCCTGGCAGCAACTCAATGGCGCAGTCCGTTGATCAGTGAGGGGGCAACTGATTGCATTCCTTTTCACTGAATACGTCTGCTATATCGTTGTACTCATTGGGATAGGGGTGTATACCCCCCTTCTCCTGGAGTTGTGCTACCACCGGAACCACGGGAGCCCGATCCCCAGAACAAGTGTCTAGCGGTAGTGGACCTGTCGCTAGACGTACCCTGCGATAGCCACCTTCCCACCAGATGGTGGGGGTCCACTTATCTAACCAGGCCAGCCCCAATATGACCGCCTCCGTCATGATAGGCACGACAATGAAGCGAAGGACCTCCCAGTGGCCTCCCAACTCCATACGAACTAGTTTGGTGACATGGGTAGCTGGAACCCCCCCTAAAAGGGACCCGTCCACTTGCTCAAACCGGATGGGTTGTGCTAACCTGTGTATCTGGATGCCACTTTCCACTGCTACCTTCCTGCTAATCAAGCAGCGTGTGCATCCGGTATCTATCAAGGCCTGGCATTCCCTACGCACCCCCGTAAGAGGACTCGTTAAGGCTATAGGCAAAACAAACGGACTAATGGGGTCGCTTACCATTGGATCGGTGGACACGTCGTCTGGACTATCTTCGTTGTCCGCTGGTTGATAACGTGCCATCGCTATGGGTTCCATTACAACCGGGGAACCCCGTTGAACCCCAGGGCTTGCTTGTTGTTTCGCAGCTCTCGATCCCTCCACGAATTTCTTCATTGGGGTAGCACCACTGGCCGCCGCGGAACTCCGTGGGCTGGGCACTGGGCTGGTTGCATCGAAAACAACGGAAAACAGACCCCCCCAACCACACTAGGGGGGCTCAGCGTTGTCAACTGCTGGCCCTGGCCTCCCTCTCGCAGCCTTTCACCGGGACGTCGCGAATGAGGAGTGTCCTCCCCTCCTCTATGCACCTCTTTGAGGCCCACCTCCAGATCAACGACTACTTTGAACCAGTCCCGGAGCTTATTTGGGACCCCCCTGTATACATAGGCCTGGCATAGATCATGGTCCAGACCTGCTCGGAAGTGATGTACAAGCAAACGCTCCGGCCACGAAGAACACAAACGACCAGCCAATCTGCGAAAGTCCCGAACATACTCTATGGCCGGACACTTTCCCTGTTTTAATGCAAGGAGTTCAGCTTCTGCTCTCTGGAGTCGTGTAGGATCCTCGAACCGCACATGTAAAACATCCAAAAATAAACCTGCACTACCCAATTCTCGGGCGTGGTTACTATAAAGGTCGGCAGCCCAAGCTGCCGCCTCTCCGCGCAAAGCAGCGGTAACCGCTCCCACCATGGCCCACTGGGAAGTATACAATTGGGCGTACTGGTCCAAATGGCTTATTGCCTGACCTAAAAACATCGCCAGCTGATCAGGATTGCCATCAAAAGTTATGGGGATAGGGGGAGGGGCCCATAGACCTCCTGGGACCCATGGTCCTGCGGGCTGGCCTGGCATGATATTAAAAGGCCCAGAACCAAAACCCTGGGGCTCTACACCTCCCCTGAGCGGAGGACCTCTGGCCGCACTCCTGGACCCTCCCTGCTGTGCTGGTTGTGACTGCGCCGGTGGGCCACTGGGTAGGAGACCCGTAGCTCCTGACCCACCTGCCTGAGGCGGCAGATGCAGCCTCGGACTACTCAAACGGAACCTGGACGATGGGGTGCGTGCCGTGGAGCCATCCTCCTGTTGCCACGCCACAGGACCCCGGTAACTGGCCTCACCGAACCGGTTACGCAACACATCCATCGTATCCTGCCCTGGGGCCGTGGAGTAGCTCCAGTCCTCGTCGTCGTCACCTGTAATGCGCCGCTCTCTCCATCCCGAATGAGCGGCTTTGGGTCTGGGCGTGAGGAGCTGGCCAGTCTGCGCACCGGCCACTGCCGGGCTTTGCCACCATTCCTCTTGGGGTTTAGCAGCCACAACCTCCTCCACTCCGCCTCCCGGGTTTGCAGCCAGCACCAACTTCGGCCGCACCACAGGTTGGTCCGGTACCTGTTCCAGCACTGGAATGGATTCTGCTGCCACGCCAGGGTCCACCTCCCCGTCTCCCTGAGGAACGCCCTGTGTGCCTTCCGCCATCTCTCTCACCCCAAGAACAGGGATGAATGGAAAGCTAGGTGAAAAGGAGTGCTGACTTACTCTCAGAGTATCCGCTGTCGTCCGTGAATGAAGAGACAGGAACGCCGGTATACACTGAACTCATCAAAAGGCTTTATTCTTCAAATGAAGCAAAGTCAGCACTGGGAGTGGTTTTCTCCCAGTGCCTTATAAAGGTTTGCCACACCCTGTATCCCCGCCCCCAACCCCAAACTAACATCTGCCCGAGCCGGGTAAAAGTCCCACCTGTTCCCTGTGCCCTCCCTTCCATCAGCATGAATCCACCTCCGTGCTCCCCAGTCCGCGCAGACACTTGTGTGCTGCCAACAAGCTCCGCCCGTCCCTCGTCTGATCGGCCCGGTAAGTTTTCCCCACCCCCTACGCCGTCCCGGATCTCCTGTAGAACTGCCTCGAAGTTTCCCCAATCCTCCATGCTCTGCAGTGCCGGCTCGGGAAATGGTGACCTGCTTCGGTTCTGCGCAGGCGCGCCGGCTGTCTCCTGCGTCTCCATCGGTGGCCGTCCTTCGGCAGACGCTGGGTTCCCGTTCCGCCTTGCCGTCGTCCGCGTCTGCACGTCTGCTGCAGTACGCGGGTCTTGGGACCGGGTCCGTTTAGTCTGGGAGGCAGCCGTGTTGACGGGCGGCATGGCGGTTCTCGGCGGTGGCAGGCGGTTGTTTGCGTCCCCCCTTCCCCAGTTACATGGCAAGCCCCTGGAGGCTTGACAGCTGTCCCCCGTGATTTGTCAACTTCCGAATAAGAATCTCCACCCTGTGAGGACTGATCAGAAGCAATGGAATAGGCGTAATCAGGGGTCTCAGATCGGTGCTGGGAAGATGCCGGAGGTTGGGATCTCTGTAGAGAGGAAAGTTTCTCTAATATCTGCATGAGCATGGATTGTAGATGTTCTGGCCCAAGCGTCTGTGAAGACTCAGGTCGGAGACCAGCGGCCATGGGAGTGAATGTGGCTGATGGAATTGATCGAGGGGCAAGTAGGGGGGCCCCCCAGCTTGGACTTGGGTTAGGTGTCACAGGACTGATAGGTCTAGGTTGAGACCCAACCTCTGGAGACAAGGGTCTGTGAACCTGTGCAATTGTGGTTACCGGAGGACTGAAAGGAGAGGCCTCAGACGTCCCGGATGTAGCTGGTACATGTTCTGATGAAGCTGCCTTTTGAGCCTTGGAAATCTGCCTCTCCAAGGCCTGATGCCTCCTTGCGGCTTCCTTCTCCGCCGCCTTGGATGGCGCTTTGGTAGATAAGGCCTTTGCTTTTGCCTTCAATTTGCCAGCTGCCTCCAATTTTGAAGATTTACATCTCCTTTTGCTTGGAGGACTGGTGGCTGCCAGAACCAGTTGAGGCTGCTTGTCTTCAGCCATCTCGTTGGGGACCCTTCAGTGCAAGACTGAGAATGGGTCACAAGAAAGGTAGGAACTGATGTCCCAAAAAATGAAAAACTGTAAGGACTGGGAAAACCAGTATGGGCCCTTGGCATGGTAGTTAGAACCTGAGACCCTTCAGCACAAGTCTGAGAATGGGTCTGGACAAGGCTGGGAAAAGCGGTCTAACGTGAAACACTGGAAAAACTGGCAAAACCAGTATGGGCTCCTTTCAAGGGAGCTAGGCCTGAGACCCTTCAGCACAAGTCTGAGAATGGGTCTGGAAAAGAGGCTAGGAGCTGAGGCCCAGTGTGAGACTGTAGAGACTGGTAAGACCAGTACGTGAGCTCCTTGTAAAGACTATGAAGAACAGTGTACTGGTAGATAGGCAAAGAGTAGGGAACAGAAATGAAAGGAGTAAGCTCCCAATGAAAAAACAATCCAATTTTACTTCCACAATATATTGCCAGAGGCAATGTCAGTGGATGTGGCTGAAGTGGAAACAGATGTACTTGTGACTATTTTCACAAACTCAGCTCTCCTGAAAAATGGCGGCCTCAGCTGCGTGGTGAGGCCAGAAGTAATCAGACTCCTCTGGCAACTAAGTGATTAACTCTAAATTGTGAAGCTCCCTTCACTTGTTCACTAATTTAAAGTAGAGAAGATTCGTGAAAAACAGGGAAAAGCACCCAACTGGTGATCGCCAGCCACGTATAGCCTAAGTGCGGCCTACAAAAAAATGGCGGCTGCCCACCACGTGCACACTCCCAAATGTCCGGAAAAACACAGGCCTCAACAAGAAAATGGCGGACGCCAGCCACGTGACGCTCCGCCGCTAGCTGCTCCGTGATGCAGGAGGACCGGACCTAATCAAAATGGCGGCTGCCAGCCACGTGGCGATCCGCCGGTATCCGCAATCCTCCGGTGTAAAGACCGACGATCAGCTGTCGTTCGGGCTTTCCGTGGAGGCCCGCCAACCACCTGAGGCGAACAGAAAGCACCGCGGCTTCTGAAAAGACTCCCAAAAGCAACCCAAGCCTCGTGCTGAGGCTTCAGCAATCCGGAAAAAAAGGCAAAGGGGTGGGAGTGGATTGGAGATGACAGCAAAAAGCACAAGGATTCAGCAAACTTAAAGAAAAACTAAAGGGGAAAGGAACGATAATCCACGGATGGGGGAAAAGGGAAAATTTATAACCTGAATCTGGAGATATGAACCAATGTGTCTTGTCTGGGTAAAGACTAAGTCGGAACTGGGTAAACGTGACCCAGCAAGAGGCGTGGCTACCTCGCAGACTTAGTCTAATTGGGTAGAAGGGACTTCAGGAAACCCAATCCGTGGATTATCCATCCTCATGCTGGAGAACTGACACGACTCCATAGTTTCCTACATCTGCTTTTGCTCACAGCTTTGTCAAATAGTGACAGGAGGAGGGTGTTGAATTCCTAAGGGCAGGGGAGGCTATGGAATACAAATGCACCTTCTGTTGCCAGATAGATGTTATCTACCAAGGCCAAGTCATGAAGAATATTTGACCGGAGCAGTTTTTCCTAAAGCAAAAGAACTGAACTCAATTGGTGAACTATGACCTGTGGGTGGCCCAGAAGGGAAAAGGGGATTTACCTATGTGGGTTTTTGCAGGAAAATCCCAGAACTGACTTTGCTTCTGCCATGCCTAGATGGATTTTTCAATAAAGCTATACTCTTGGTCAATCTAAAGAGCCGGGAATTTCTTTTCTTGAAAGTGCCAAATGGGACGGTTGACAGCTACCCCACTTGAATAAGTTCAGACCCGTTTTTTAAGATGCATACTAGGAACTGACAAGAACACATCTGCCCCTGCGGTCAGAGCAGAAACAGGTATCCATTCTTTACATAGTCATTTGATAATTAAAGTTTTCACATACTTGTAGAGGATCCATTCAATGGACCCTGATAAACTTCCCAAAATATGCTTAACAGAACAGATTATTATTTTTAATATATATATATATATATATATATATATATATATATATATATATATATATATATATATATATATATATATATATATATATATATATATATATATATATATATATATATATATATATATATATATATATATATATATATATATATATATTATTAATTTTTTACAATAACAATCTTTAGTGCTTCATGAACAGTCTGTTGTCTGGGTTCATATATTTAAAACAATCAATGATAATTAATTTCTACAATTAAACAATATGTTGGTAATATATTTCTTGATCCTCTCTTCTTCCTGTAATATTCTCCTTTTGTCTACATTAAACAAATATAATTCTTTTTTTTTTTTTTTTATTAAAAGTTTTATAAATTTTACAAAAAAACAAAAACAATACAAAACAAAAAACAACATATACAAAAAAAGAAAACTAAACAATACATATATATAAAAAAAAAAAAAACCCCCCCACCCCTCCCAAAAACCCTCCCTTCCCCCCCCTGAGCTTCCCAGAGCAGAATATAGGCTTAAGATAATAAAATAAAAATAAAAATTAAATTAAAAACTTTATATTTGTATATATAAAAAAAATATCTATAACATATATGAAAATAAAACTTATGAAAAAGCTATATAATATTTTTGTATACCCAATCTAAATTGTATAAATTTTATCCATTTGTCCCAAACAGCCAAAAACTTCTCTTGCGATTGTTGCTTTAAGAAAGCCGAAATCTTTGCCATTTCCGCCAAATAAGCTACTTTAAGAAACCATTCCTGCAATGTAGGCAAAGATTCCTTCTTCCAATATTGTCCTACTAACAGCCTAGCGGCTGTAATCAAATTTAACATCAATACAACCTCCTTTGTATCACAATCTGTAACAATACCTAACAAAAATAATTGCGGAGTAAATTTTACCCTCCTTCTAAAAATTCTCTGGATATTCCACCATATTTTGATCCAAAATGCTTTTATCTCTCTGCATGACCACCAAATATGATAATAGGAAGCCTCCTTGTAACCACATCTCCAACATTTAGGTTGCACGTCAGGGTACATATAAGACATTTTTTGTGGATCAAGGTGCCATCTATAAAACATTTTATAAAAATTCTCCCTTAAGTTCTGTGCTTGAGTAAATTTGACATTTCTCACCCAAATAATTTCCCAGGTGTCCAATGAAACTGGCTCACCAAAATTCTGCGCCCATCTAATCATACAATCTTTAATTAGTTCCGTTTCTGAATCCAATTCAACTAAAACCCCATAAATTCTCTTAATGTGGGTTTGTCTTTGATCCTTCACTTGCTTAATAAGATTTTCATCTTCTCTAAGAAAACCCACCTTACAATCCATCTTCCATCTATCTAGTAATTGCCTATATTGGAACCAAGAATAAATAAAGTTTTCTTGTACTAAGTCTTCCCGTGATTTTAATTGCCAGTTTTGTCCATCCCATTTAAGTAACTGTCTATAAGACACTATATCCATTTTAACCCCTCTTTTTATTCCTTCTATCGCATGCCAAGGTATAGCCCATAATGGTACTTTAAAATCACTTTTATAATATTTTCTCCAAGTCCTTAGTAAAGAAATTCTTAAAATATGAGATTTAAAAGCCCAATCCATTTTTTTGTTAAATATTAAATAGGCATGCCACCCATAAAGTAAATCCCATCCCTCTAAGTGAAGTATTTCAGAATTTGTCAAATTTACCCAATCACTAATTAATGTTAAAACCACCGCATCATAATATAATTTCAAATTTGGTACCTTAAGTCCACCCCTCTCACGGAAGTCCTGCATAATTTTGAACTTAACCCTTGGCTTTTTCCCTGCCCAAATAAATTTATTAAGACCCTTCTGCCACTCATTTAAGTTAATCTCATTTTTCAAAATTGGTAACATTTGAAACAAAAAAAGAAACTTGGGTAGAATATTCATTTTTATCACTGCAATTCTTCCCATGAGGGATAATTGCAACTTTTCCCAATTCTTCAAGTCCTTCTGTACCCTGACCCACAACCTTTCATAATTATTTTTAAATAATTTTACATTAGAAACAGACAACATCACCCCCAAATATTTTACCTTATTAACAATCTCAAAACCTGTCAAATTAGCCAAAATCTGCTTCTCCTGAATAGACATATTTTTAGGTAAAATTTTGGTCTTATTTACATTAATCTTAAAACCCGAGACCAAACCATAATTATGAATCAACTGTAATAAATTTACTACAGAATGCTCAAGTTGCGACAAAGTAACAACCAAGTCGTCCGCAAAAGCTCTCAACTTATATTCTTTTTTATTAACATATATTCCTTTAATTTCCTGAGACTCTCGGATTTTGATCAATAATATTTCCAATGTTAAAACAAACAACAATGGCGATAAAGGACAGCCCTGTCTAGTACCTTTCTCTATTGTAAAAACCTCCGACAAACCTCCATTAACAATAAGTTGTGCCGTTTGTTTTTGATATATTACCGTAAGGGCTTGTAATATCTTTTCACCAAAATTCATTTCTTCCATTACTCTTAGCATAAAATGCCAATTCAATTGATCAAATGCTTTTTCAGCATCTAAAAATATGAGCCCTGCAGGAACTTGGTTGTTCTTGTCTAAGTATTCTAATAGATTAATAATTTGTCTAACATTATTTTTCATATACCTTCCTGTTATAAACCCTGATTGATCTTTATGGACAAGATGATGCACCACCCTCATAAGCCTATTTACCAAAATTTTTACAAATATCTTGTAATCCACATTTAAAAGAGATATAGGCCTATAATTTTTTGGTAAAGTAAGATCTTGATCCTCTTTTGGAATCAATGATATAAAAGCACTACGCCATGAAGGAGGAATCTCTAAACCCTGTAAGATACCATTAAAAAGATCATTTAATGGTTGAATCATCTCCTCCATTAAAGCTTTATAATAAACAGCTGTTAACCCATCCGTACCCGGTGCTTTCCCTAATTTCAATTGTTGAATTGCTGAGGCAATTTCTTCCTTAGTAATTAAGCCATTAATTTCATATTTCTGATCCTCAGTCAATTTAGGAAAACTTGCCTCAGCTAGATATTTATTTATATCTAGCAATTGTACATTAGTAGATTTGTATAGGTTTTGATAATAATCCAAAAAAGATTTTTTAATCAATTCCTTCTGAGAGACTAGTTTACCCTTGTAGTTTATTTTCTCTATTATTCTCTGTCTCTGTTTCTTTCTTAATTGATAAGCCAACCATCTCCCAGGCTTATTAGCATTACAAAATGTATTTTGTTTCATAAACAATAAGTTGGTTGCAGCTTGATCTGCTATCAACATATTAAATTGTGACCTTAATAACTTTACAGATTCTTTAATACTTTCATCAGAAGGATTTAGAATCAAGGCCCTTTCTTTTAATCTAATTTCATCTTCAAGTTCTCTACGTTTCTGAATCTGCTTTCGCTTATGAAAATTATTCATTTTTATCAAAACACCGCGCATAAATGCTTTACCTGCATCCCATACCATTGACATTGAAGTCCCCTTATACATATTCAAAGCAAAATAGTCCTTTAAACACTCCTTTAGTTTTTGAACATTTTTCTCTTGTCTAAACAAATTTTCATTAACTCTCCAGGATCTCCTTTCCTCTTTCTCTTGAATCAGCTCCATCCAGACTGGACTATGATCCGTCAGTGATCTAGGGAAAATCTTTACATTCTTTACTTTATTATACAAGTCCGTGGTAATCAAGAAAAAATCAATTCTTGAAAAAGATTGGTGTCTATCAGAAAAAAAAGTAAAGTCTCTCTCCTCTTGATTACGTTCCCGCCAATAATCCCTTAATTCCCAGTCTTCTTTCATATCAAAAAAGGCTTTAGGTAATCTTGCTTGTTTAAGAAAAGGAGAGGAACCTTTCTTGTCCCTTTGTATATCTAAGACACCATTCCAATCACCCATTAATACCACTGATCTATAATCAAGCAATGTTATTTTTTGATGTAACTGCTTATAAAATTGTTCCTGTTGTTGATTTGGAGCGTAAAGTCCAACTATAAGTACTTTCTTACCATATATACCAAGTTCAATCATCACATATCTCCCCTGAGGATCTGATTCTACCAGACAAGCTGGTAGATTTTGTTTAACATATATAACAACTCCCCCTTTCTTCCCAGGAGCAGAAGATATAAAATGAGATCCCAAACGAGCATTAACTAAATATTTCTGATCTTTAAGTAAAATATGAGTTTCCTGTAAACAAATAACATCATTGGTATGTTGCTTCAAATAATAAAAGATTTTTTTCCGTTTCTGAGGAGAATTCAATCCATTAACATTCCAGGTCAAAAACTTTGCCATCTCCCTTGGCACGCAGCCTGGAGAAGACACCATCAAATTCTGAAAGAGCTGCGTGCGTTGCATAACTCTTGGGTCTTGCTCCTCCCACCGGCGGTGATGCATTTCCAGGAGAACTCTCTTTAGGCTCTTTTTTACGTTGCTCCTTCTCTTTACGCTTATAGGCTGCACGAGTCATCCTCTGCTCTTTAACCTCCATCTGGCGTTGCTTTACAGCTTCTATCATCCCAGCGGAAACCAAATCTAATGCCTCAGATTGATGCTCAACTTCCTTGCCACTCAAGGATTTCCGACCCGATGAAGTTGAGCCTGCACCCAGGACCGAAGTATAAAAATCTCTAGCTTTATCAACTGTATTCAATCTGTAACGTGTCCCAGCATGGCTCAAAACAATACCCATCGGAATTTCCCATCTAAATGGCATCGATCTAGCTTTAAGCTCATTGGTTAAAAAGGCAAAGTCTTTCCTGCTTCTCAAAATTTTGGATGGGATTTCCTTTAGAATGATGACATCTTGGGCGGCAATCTGAAATCTTTTGTTGTAAAAAGCTTGTATAATCTCATTCCGCAGGGACTTCTTTGTAAAATAAATCACCACATCTCTGGGCAAATTCTTCTGCTTAGCAATCCAGGAATTGAGTCTATAAATTTTTTCCACTTCTCTCTGTAATTCTCCTTTATCCATATCCAAGGCCAGCGCCAGATCAGTAAGGACCACCTCCACCAAATCTTGATTCATATCTTCCTTAAGGCCTCTAATCCTCAGGGCATACTCCATCTGTCTGTACTGAAACATCAAGATATCTTCTTGTGAGGAGTCCACCTTCCTTTCCACGTCTTGAATTTTGTCATCCAAAGAGTCAACTTTGTCTTCCACTTCCTCAAGCCTTGCATCGAGCTTAACCACCACAGTAGCCAAACCTGAAACAGCTGCCAGTATATCTTGTCGTAATTCATTATTATTTTCTTGCAATTTGGACTTTATCCCCGTTATCTCTTCTTTAAGATCAGATTTAATTTCTGATTTAATCTGTGAAACAAATTGAGTCATTTCCTCTCTCATTTGAACTACAATCTCTCCCATTATGCCTCTAACCTCTTGTGCTGAAAGTCCAGGTAGAGGAGGGGAGGGTGGTGGCTGAGCCGGTGGTGCATGTTTAGATTGTTGTTGTAGCTGTGCAGTGGAAGTTATAGGAGAAGAAATAACCTTAGGTATTGAGGAAGGCTGCTGCCTCTTTGAAGCCATTTTAAAAAGCACAATTGTCACCTCCCTTTCCCCTCCAGCCAAAAAGGGAGGAGGAAAAAAAAAGGGGGAAAAAAAAAATTTTTTTTAAAAAGAGACAAACTATAATCATTAAAAGTCCAAAGTAAATCCAGAGAATAAGTAATTAAAGAGCAAACAATTCAAAAGAAAAAATTCTGAGCCAAAAGCAAAAGCAAAAGCAAAAAAACAGTCCTTAAAAAGGGAAAGTAAAACAAAAGAGAAAGGAAAAAAAAACTCCGACACTTTCAAAACGCCATCTTAAATCCTTTCACTAATATAACAAAGAAAAGGAGGAAAAATAGTGAAAATCAAAAGATAAAAAAATAAACACCTAAAATATAACAAAAGATCCTTTAAACTGCTCCGTCCGTTTAAAAATAACTCACCAGAATGCTGTAAGCACGGAGATAGAAGCGGCGGTTTCTTTTGCTTCCTAGGAAGCAAAAACAGCTGGGAGGCGGAGATCAGCAAGAGCTCCGAGGGAACACTCCTTTCACCCCCTCTGGAAACAAATCCAGAGGGGGTTCAGGGGTTCTACCTCTACTCTTGCGTTCTCTATCCCTTCCCTTTGCCCGGGAAGGGATTTCCAAGCCGCGGGCCAGCTGATGCGCGCTGCGCTCCGCGGCTCTGACACTTCCCCAGCTGGACGGCTAAAAGCTAGCCGCCATCGCCGTCGCCTCCCACTGGAAGCTCCAACAAATATAATTCTTAAAATTTTCAGTACAAACCAACTTGAATATAAACATTTTTTAGTATTTATGCATATAATAACATCAACATATAACATGTTTTTTAATCAGCTTATTTCCATCGTATTTATAAATGTCATCTTATTAAATCATTATATGTCCTGTTTTCAAGATTTTTATTGAAACTTAGTTTCCCCTCAGCACTCAGACCACTCTTATCAGTCATAATTTTCCCAAAATTCATTACCTTTAAATATACAAACTTTTCATTTAAATAGACCAGACATGTCAAACACAAGTCCCGGGGGCCGGACGTGGCCCACGAAGCCATCCTGGAAACAGTGAGGGAACGGCCCCCGCTGCCTTGGCCCTGGCCCAGGCCGGCCGGGAGCCAATGTACAATTTTGTGGTGGCCATCTATGCTAAAACACATTCAGTCTTAGCTCCACAAGGCCGTCTAGAAACAGCGAGGAACCAGCCCCTGCTGTGTTGCCCCCGCCCCCTGGGTGCATGCTGGGGAGGCGTCACCCTTTGTGAGGAATGAAGAAATGGACCATGCCTTGGCGCTTGCCCCAGTCCCACCCCCTTCTGCCACAGACCCTCCGATCTGTCCCACTCCTGCCCAGGCCCCCACAGGCACCCTTGATGCGAACGATGTAGAGCTGGCCTTGCCCACCCAGAAGGCCACACCCACTCCATCCACGCCCACCCAGTAGGCCGCACCCACCCGGCCCGAGGGCAACCACAATGCTGATGTGGCCCTCAATGAAATTGAGTTTGACACCCCTGAAATAGATCTTTTAACATTTCATATATTCTAAAAGTATTATACTACTTATATATCTTATTCCTCTTACTATAGGGCCCCTTTACAAGCTTTATCTATTCTTTTGGCTATATTCCAACAATATTTAATCCTATAATACACCATCTAATAATCTTTCTCTAGGGCCTGTTTATATTCAGACTTTCTTCTTTTGCCAGGTCGCTTTCCAGATCAGTAAGTTTGGCTTGCCAGGTTGTATTTTTGTAAGTGTTGTTGGGGACAAAGAAGACAAATCAAGTAAGGTATCAGGTTTTTGTCTTTCACGTTTCGATGATTCTTCTGACAGTTCTTTAATCCATTTTATTTGTTCTTCTTTTTTAGCCTCAAATTTGTTTTGAAGTCCTGGAGGATAAAGCATCTTTTTTGTCTTCTTTATTATAGTGAGGTTTTGCAGATTTTTTTTTTTTGTATTAAATTGTAGTTTTTTTCATTTGTAGCTTTTCTATTTAAGTCACTTTCATTTAATTTATATTCTGTTGTCTGATTTGTTCATTCTTTGTTGTCATTTTTGAGTGTCATTAAGTTGTAGGTTTAAGTTAGAGATATGTTCGTTTATATCAGCAGTTCTCAACCCGTGGGTCGCAACCCTTTTGGGGGTCAAATGACCATTTCACAGGGGTCGCCTAAGACCATCGGAAAACACATATTTCCGATGGTCTTAGGAACCGAGACACCGCTCCGCATCCGTCTCCGCACGGCCTTCTCCGCCATTTGCAGAGAGAGAGACAGAGAGGCACTTTCACTTCCCTTCTCTCTCGCGCGCTCAGGCGGACTTACCTCCTGCAGGGCTGATTGGCCCTGCGCCCGGGTGACCCACCCCCTGGGAGAAGCGCAGCCAGGGCCTCATGGCCTTGGAGCTGCCCGGGGAAATCCCGGGATCCCTGTTGGGAGCGGCCCAGTGGAGGCTCCGCTGAGCGGGCCAGCCCTCCCGCAGGCCGCGGCCCAAGGGAGACCAGACCCAGCAATCCCCAGCCAGCTCGACCATTGGACCCTCTGGCCGGGAAGGCGTGCCGGAGTCCAGGCTGCCGGGAAGGAAGAAGGAGATTCAGCAAAGGTAGGAGATGAGAGCCGCCTCCTGGGGCCCAGTGCTGGCGGCGGCTTCCTTGCCATCCTCTTCCTCCTCCCCTTCTTCCTCCTACTGTCCCCAAGGCGGCTCGGGCGGGTGCCGGGGCAAGAGGGGTGCCTGGGGGGAGCAGCCAGGCTGGACGAGGGGCTGGCGGGCTGCACGGCACCAACCCGCACCGCAGCTCCATTGATGGACGGAGGACCAGGCCGGGCAGTGCAGGGGCGGCAGGGACCCTCACTGATGCAGCAGCGGCTGCCACTGCCGCTGCTGCCGCCACCTCCACGCTGCCTGGCCTGGTCCTCCGTCCATCAATGGAGCCGCGGTGGGGGCTGGTGCCGCACAGCCCACCAGCCCCTCCACCAGCCCGCTGCTCCCCCCAGGCACCCCTTTTCCTCCCGGCTCCCACCTGAGCCGCTTTGGGGGCAGCAGGAGGAAGGAGAGGAGAAGGGCGAGAAAACCGCTGCCGCCAGCTAAGCTAAGCTGCGGCGCTGAGCCGGTCTCCATGCCTCCTGGTTGCCTGGCCGTGCTCCGCCCCCGGCCGCCCTCCGCACCACGCGTGAGTCTCCCCCGTGCCGCCCAGCCTGCCTCCCTCGCCGTCGAAGGCTGCCTCAGCCCTCTGGCGGCCAGTGTGGCCGTGGGGCTGCCGGGCAGGAGTGGCTCCTTCCCGGCTTGCCGGGCTCCAGGCCTCGGAAGCGGCCAGGGGGCAGGGAAGAGGGCAAGGCGGCGGCAATGCCCGAATGTGAGTCGGAGGCCAGCTGGCCGCGTCGGCAATGGGGCCCTGAAATCAAAGGCGAAAACTCGTTTCGGAGCTGTAAGAAAGGATCCCTCTCCCCCACCCCAATCCCCACCACAAGCAGCGCCAGAATTTGGAAAAGCGCTGCTCTGGGACCCTTGGCTTGGCTACGGGGGCAGGCCAGCAGCGGCTCTGCTCAGATATGGGGGACGAAAAAAAATGGCCGGAAGGGAAGAGAAATCATTCGAGCGGACTCCGCTTTGGATAAGGCTTCGCGGCTCAGAGCGTTTCATTTGGAATCGTTGGCACCAGTTTTAATCCAGGCGTTTGTGCTTTCTTACCCCTGCGCGCACGCGCCTTTGCGTTTTCCCCAGTGGTAGCCAAAAAGGGAGGGGAAGGGGCAACGGGAAGCGCCTTTTGATACATCATTTATACTCTCGCCTCCCCAATCAGGCTTATGTGGAAATCGGTCCGAAGGACCTGGCTTCCTCAATCAGCCACTGGGGGTTAAAATATCTTTCCCCGTCGAGCGTTATAAAGCACCTTTTCCTTCCTTCCTTCCTTCCATCTCCTTCCCTTCCCCTTCAATCTCTCCTTCCTTCCTTCCTTCCTTCCTTCCTTCCTTCCTTCTCCTTCCTTCTCCATCTCCTTCCTTTCCCCTTCAATCTTCCTTCCTTCCTTCCCCTTTCCTCCCTCCCAACATTTTTGAGCAAGGAAGAGTAAGCTTCTCCAGCGAGCATTGCTATATTGTTTTTGTGATTAATCACTATGCTTTAATTATGTTCAATTCATAACAATGAAAATACACCCTGCATATCAGATATTTACATTACGATTCATAACAGTAGCAAAATTACAGTTATGAAGTAGCAACGAAAATAATTTTATGGTTGGGGGTCACCACAACATGAGGAACTGTATTAAAGGGTTGCAGCATTAGGAAGGTTGAGAACCACTGGTTTATATTATCAAACCTATTTCTAATCTCATCATGGTTTGAAACAATTATCGTTTGAATCTGTTGCAGCATTGTGTATATTTTCTCCTGGAATTTATTTGTATTGTCTTGAGTCATTGTTCCTGCAGATCTTTGAAGTTCCAAACTGGGTTCTTCAGGAAAAGGTGTTAGGTATGGTTTTCTATTACTTTTAGATAGGTATATAATATCTATTTTATCTCTCCCCTCTAAGTAGTTTTCCATTGGTGTCATAATCTTTTTAATTAGTTTTATCAAGCCAGTCCATCTTAAAATCCAAACAGCCAAATCTTATGTAGTTCTTATCTTTATATAATGGTTTTATAATCCAGTACGTTTCCAATTGTCAAGGCACCACTGAAAACAATATTTTGTGGGCAGTTTTCTCTTCAGGGGTCTTATAATTATCAGCCAGTCAGGATTCAGTTCAAAGTATTTGACCATCTAAAAGTTTTCCAGTAATTTCTCCTTTAGAACATTAGCCAAAGGCCAATTTTTTTTCTTTCTTTGCAAACAGTACTTAGGTTAAGATTTAAGAATGCAGTTCAGTGTGTTTATAATCCCAGAAGGTCAGCAGTTTCTAAACATATGTAGTTTCACTCAGTAGATAACTCAATGCTTTGTTCTCAGCTGTGTTTTGCTGTTCCTAGGCGTCTTGCCAAATTCTGGGTTAGTGCTGCTGTAGTTTTCTCTAATCCTCCACTAGATGTCACTGTTCATTTTTCAACTTTTTAAAACAAAGAGTTATTTTTGTTCTTCTTTTTATATATATATAATTTCATCAATGCTTTTTCAGGCATAGAGTTTTAACAATTTTCTTAGCTTTCAAATTTATCCAAACTGTGGTATTTTATGTTTTTATTCCCCGTAAGGGTTTAATTCGCCACTTCTGTCTATAGAAGGGTGAGGTAATCCCCCCCCTTCTCACTTTGGGAGGCTTTTTGCTTCTTGGGGAAGTTTTCCAGGAAATCAAATATAAAAAGGAGAGAGAAGATCAAATTCCTCACCCAGTTTCAAGCACGCTGTTCACTGTTGTGCTGGTTAGTGCCTTTGGACTTCAGCTGCAAGTAGCTTGGGCTGATCAACAGGATGTGACCAGCCTTTTTCCTGTCAGGTTAGAAGGCTTCCCCCAAACTGAACGAAATGACTGCCGTCGTTCCAGAGTCATCGGGGCACCCTTGTTTCTTCACCGCCTCTCTGGGGCGACTTAGACCCATTTAGGGTCCCCTGGCAGGGCGAAACTAGCCATGCGGTGCGGAGGTTCGCAATCCCATGACCGGGCACTATGGCACAAAACCGGAAGTCCTTAACAGAACAGATTAGTATGGCCCAACCCAAATCCTGGGTCAGCCAACTTTCCAAAGTTATTTCATAACATGGGTTTTTTACCCAGCATCTACTCTCAATGGCCTCCCAGACAAGCGAGATTTTTAAGCAGTGTTCTAGATATTAGTGTTCAAACGGACATGGAATTATTGGCTAAAAATAGATTCCTAGGTTGGTTGGAAGCTTTGCAAATAGCTGAGGAAAGAAGGGAAGCGAAAGGCAAGGGAGAAAGAGAAAGATACACCCAATTGAATGCAGAATTCCAGAGAATAGCTAGAAGAGATAAGATTGCACTCTTAAATAACAGTGCAAAGAAATAGAAGAAAACAATAGACTAGGGAGAACCAGAGAGCTCTTCAAGAAAATTGGAGATATGAAGGGAATGTTTCATGCAAAGATGGGCATGATAAAGGACCAAAATGGCAGGGAGCTAACAGAGGCAGAAGAGATTAAGAAGAGGTGGCAAAATTACACAGAAGAACTATACAAGAACGAGCTTAGAGTTCCTGATAACCACAATGGGGTGGTCACTGACCTCGAGCCACACATCTTCATCATCATCATCAAGTTGGAAGGGACCTTGGAGGTCCTTGCTCTGCCAGGAAACCCTATACCATTTCAGACAAATGGCTGTCCAGTTTCTTCTTAAAAACTTCCAGTGTTGGAGCATTCACCGCTTCTGGAGGCAGGTTGTTCCACTGGTTAATTGTTCTAACTGTCAGGAAGTTTCTCCTTAGTTCTAGGTTGCTTCTCTCCTTGATTAGTTTCCATCCGTTGCTTCTTGTTCTGCCTTCAGGCGCCTTGGAAAATAGCTTCACTTCCTCTTCTTTGTGGCAGCCCCTGAGATATTGGAACACTGCTATCATGTCCCCCCTCGTCCTTCTCTTCATTAAACTAGACATACACAATTCCAGCAGCCTATGCTCTAGCCTCCAGTCCCCTAATCATCTTTGTTGCTGTTCTCTGTACTCCTTCTAGAGTCTCAACATCTTTTTTACATCGTGGTGACCAAAACTGGATGCAGTATTCCAAGTGTGGCCTTACCAAGGCATTGTAAAATGGTATTAATACTTCACGTGATCTTGATTCTATCCCTCTGTTAATGCAGCCTAGCACTGTGTTGGCCTTTTTGGAAGCTGCAGCACACTGCTGGCTCATATTTAAGTGATTGTCCACTAGGACTCCGAGGTCCCTCTCACAGTTACTACTATTGAGCAAGGTACCCACTATACTATACCTGTACATTTGGTTTTTCTTGCCTAAATGTAGAACCTTACTTTTTTCACCATTGAATTTCATTTTGTTAGATAGTGCCCAGTGTTCAAGTCTGTCCAAATCCTCCTGTATCTTAAGCCTGTCTTCTGGAGTATTGGCTATTCCTGCCAGCTTGGTGTCGTCTGCAAATTTGATGATTTCCCCATCTATCCCCTCATCCAAATCGTTGATGAAGATGTTGAAGAGCACTGGGCCCAGAACAGAGCCCTGGGGCACCCCACGAAACACTCATGTAGATGCGGTTCCATTGAGGACCACACGCTGAGTACGGCCTGTCAGCCAGCTATGGATCTATCTGGTGGTGATGCTGTCTAACACACATTTTTCTATCTTATCAAGTAGTAGGTTGTGATCTACTTTATCAAATGCCTTACTGAAGTCCAAGTAAATTATGTCCACAGCATTCCTCTGGTCCACTAATTTTGTCACTTGGTCAAAGAATGCAATAAGATTTGTCCGGCATGATCTATTTTTGACAAACCCATGTTGGCTTTTAGTAATGACTTGGTTTGCCTACAGGTGTTCGCTGATTCGTTGTTTGATTATCTTTTCCAGAATCTTCCCAGATCCTAGAATGTGAAGTGAAATGGGCCTTAGGAAAGCTGAGCAACAACAAAGCTAGTGGAGGTGACAGTATTCCAGCTGAGCTATTCAAAATCTTAAAAGACGATGCAGTAAAAGTGCTACACTCAGTTTGCCAGCAAATTTGGAAAACTCAACAGTGGCCACAGGATTGGAAAAGGTCAGTTTACATTCCAATTCCAAAGAAAGGTAATGCCAAAGAATGTTCAAACTATCGCACCATTGCACTCATTTCACATGCAAGTAAAGTAATGCTTAAAATCCTACAAGCTAGACTCCAGCAGTATGTGGATCGAGAACTACCAGAAGTACAGGCAGGATTTCGAAGAGGCAGAGGAACTAGAGATCAAATTGCCAACATACGCTGGATCATGGAGAAAGCTAGGGAGTTCCAGAAAAACATCTACTTCTGCTTCATTGACTATGCTAAAGCCTTTGATTGTGTGGATCACAACAAACTGTAGTAAATTCTTAAAGAGATGGGAGTACCAGACCATCTTATTTGTCTCTTGAGAAACCTATATGCGGGTCAAGAAGCAACAGTGAGAACTGGACACGGAACCACTGATTGGTTCAAAATTGGGAAAGGAGTCCGGCAAGGCTGTATTCTGTCACCCTGCCTATTTAACTTATATGCAGAGCACATCATAAGAAAGGCAGGGCTAGATGAAACAAAAGTTGGAATTAAGATTGCCAGGAGAAATATCAACAACCTAAGATATGCAGATGATACCACTCTAATGGCAGAAAGTGAAGAGGAACTAAAGAGCCTCTTGATGCGGGTGAAGGAGAGTGCAAAAGTTGACTTGAAACTCAACATTAAGAAAACCAAGATCATGGCATCCGGCCCTCTCAATTCCTGGCAAATAGATGGGGAAGAAATGGAGGTAGTGACAGATTTTATCTTCCTGGGCTCCAAGATCACCACAGATGGGGACTGCAGCCAAGAAATTTTATGACTGCAGGCCATAAAAAAGGCTGAGCGCAAAAGAATTGAGGCCTTTGAACTATGGTGCTGGAGAAGACTCCTGCAAGTACCCTGGACTGCAAGGCGATCAAACCGGTCAGTCCTAGAGGAGATCAACCCTGACTGCAATTTAGAAGGCCAGATCCTGAAGTTGAAGCTCAAGTACTTTGGCCACCTAATGAGAAGACGTGATGTGCCGGTGCCTGGAAGATGTGAGGGTCTGGATGGGGGTGAACAGGCTTAGACTCAACCCTGACAAGACCGAGTGGCTCTGGGTCTTGCCTCCCAAAGGTCAACTGGATGGTCCATCATTAGTCCTGGGGGAGGCAAATTTACCTCCCTCAGTGCAGGCACGCAACTTGGGTGTCCTCCTGGACTCACAGCTAAATTTGGAACAACATCTATCGGCTGTGGCCAGGGGGACCTTTGCCCAGGTTCGCCTGGTTCACCAGTTGCGGCCTTATCTGGACCGAGAGGCTTTACTCACAGTCACTCATGCCCTTGTCACCTCAAGACTGGATTACTGTAATGCGCTCTACATGGGGCTACCCTTGAAGAGCGTTCGGAGGCTGCAGTTGGTTCAGAATGCAGCCACGAGAGTGATTGTGGGCGCGCCAAGGTACGCCCATGTGTCACCTATCCTCCGCGAGCTGCACTGGCTTCCTGTGGGTCTCCGGACGCAATTCAAGGTGTTGGTTATCACCTTTAAAGCCCTTCATGGCATAGGGCCAGGTTACTTACAGGACCGCATACTGCCGCACAGTTCCCAGAGACCAGTGAGGTCCCATAGATTGGGCCTCCTTCAGGTCCCGTCGGCCAGACAATGTCGGCTGGCGGGCCCTCGGGGAAGGGCCTTTTCTGTGGTGGCTCCGACCTGGTGGAATCAACTTCCCCCCGAGGTTCGAACAACTCCCACCCTGCCGGCCTTTAAGAAAGCCGTTAAAACTCTCCTGTTCCGGCAGGCCTGGGGCTGATGTCCCCGGGGGGGGGGGGGGCGGGATATGATCGGACTTGCGGTATGATTGTATTATTTTATTGTTTTATTCTTAGATGATTGTTTTAATTTTGTACGCCGCCCTGAGTCCTTTGGGATTGGGCGGCATATAAATAAAATTAAATAAAAAAAATAAATAAATAAAAAAGGAAGGACTCACTGGAGAAGAGCCTAATGCTGGGAAAGATTGAGGCCAATAGAAGAAGGGGACAACAGAGAATGAGGTGGCTGGATTGAGTTACTGAAGCAGTAGGCGTGAGCTTAAATGGACTCCAGAAGATGGTAGAGGACAGGAAGGCCTGGAGGAACGTTGTCCATGGGGTCCCGAGGGGTCGGACACAACTTCGCAACTAACAACAAGGTCGGTTGGCTAAGGATAAACTATTTTTCAACTTGAAAAATACCTGTCATTGAGTCTGACAAAAATTTTAAGAAGGGCCTACTCTAGAGCAAGATTTGAGTTGATGAACTCCATGGTCAAATATGGGCACTTCTACTGCTTGCCATATTATGAGAGAACCTGTGCTGTCCCACTCACACACACAATGGGTGTAAGGAGTCTTTATTAAGGCTTCCAAGCCTGAATTGGTATTCCCCAGCAATTCCCTGTGCCGGCACCAGCTGAACCCCAGTTGAGCTCCACAGGCTACTCAAATGAAACCAACACTAGTCCTCAAGGCAAAGGTAAGTCCAGTCCACTAGGCAAAAGCAAGTTCCCAAGGCAAAGGCAAGTTCCAAGATAAGGCAGGTTCAAAGGCTAAGGCAAATCCACAGGGCAAAGGTAAGACAACAAAGCAAGGCCACAGTTGAAGAGACATTATCCAAAGTTCAAGGCAAGAACATACAGCAAGAAAATTAACACCTTATTCCCAGCATCATTTCACTCCACTTGTTGAGCTAAATAACTGTTTCCTGGTGCTGCTTATCAAGAGGGGCAAGACTACCTCCTCATGAGTAGCCTGGCTGACCTTTGTGCCTGCCTCCTCTCAGCCCCATGTGCTCTTGGATCTGGAGGAGGAGGTAGTTCTTCTTCCTCTCCACTGACCAGCTGCAGCTCTGTACCCTCTCCACTGCAAGCCTCTGGGCTTCCCAGCTGCAGCTGAGCCTTTCCTGTCTCTAGCTCAGCTGGCCGCTTGTCTGGTTGCTCCCTTGTACTCAGCCCCTCCACTCCTGGCTCGTAGCCCTTGGCTGCCAGCTCATCCTCCTCTGAACTAGCATCTGGAGAGGTGTCTGGGGACACGTCTGGGGGAGTCATCACCGAACCTGAATATACAGTACCCCAGCCATTGCAAATATTTCTCATATTTTGTTCAACTGTCAATTGTATGCCCCCATTAGGCTTAAACGCTTATCCCTATTGGAAAGAACAACCCACTGGGATCTGAACCCAAAGATCGTCATATTTACTCCTGGGCTGTGTACTACATACAATATTTCCTCTGGTACATATTGTATGCAGAACTGCTAAGTTTATAACCAAGGCAGTGGTTCTAAGAACCCAATATATTGAACAAATTGGGGTACCCTGTAAGGGCAATTCATTTAGCTGATTACTGACTCCTTGTATTACCACATATGTATTTTATCACTCTATTTCCTCCTACCTGTTTTATTCTGGAAATTGACTATGTACTATATTTTATTTTATTGATAAGGTTGCAAGACTAATCAATTAATAAACTACTACTACTTATGAAGGCTATAATAGCTACAGAACATTTTAATAATTCTATGTTTCTGTCATAACATAATATTTTAACATAATTGGGAAGCAGATATGTATGTGGAAGTCCCATTACCCTTTGAGATTGGAATGTCTGTTTAAAAGAATATCTAGGCACTCAATAGGTCCTGCTGCTATGCCAGATTTATTTGCATTTTTTCCAACCCAATGAAACATAAAGGGCTCAGGATTCCAGTCTGTCAGTAGGATAACTCTCTGAAAAGAAGAGAATAGGCCCACTTTTTGTGTTAGGGGAAAAGCTAGCAAAAGAAAATGAGTCTGAAAAAGGGATTGGGATATAGAGAAAAAAATTACAAGAAATATTTCCTCACTGCATCTCTATCATATCATAGTTCAGCAGTGGATTGCAACGTTGATGATTCCTCTATTCTAAACCCCTCTCCATCCTCCTCCTTGGTCATGTAACCCAGAGTGGAGCTGTTACAAAGAAAATGTAAAAAAAAAAAAATTCTAGAAGCCATGTTCTGCATGCTTTCTCTCACTTGAAATCTGCATGTTGTACCAATCTTTTCCTAATTGGAGAAAGTCCCATCAGCCATACAATTCAAAATCAGCATCCTTACCTGTTCAAATCCAGGTTCATTGTGATAGGGATTCTCAGTCATTAAAGACTGTATAGATATAAGCACCGAAGAAATGCTCTGTGCAGGACTCCAGGCTGGACCAGTCCACGTGCTGCCAGATAGCAAGAAACAGGAGCTTATTTTCATAAATGCAAGCAAAAAATAATTTAATGGACACAGATGGATTTCAACATATTTTGATGTAGCTTGTCACATTCATGAATCCAGTTAAATAAAAAAGATGTATCTAGTAGGGAGAAATAGTCCTTGGGATTCAAGGGCAAAAAGGTACTTCAGAGCATTCAGAGACACATAGGTAACGCTTGTCTGCAAGTCTTTAAGTAGTTGTGCCTTTTCCTGGGATAATGTGACCTCTGCAAAAGACACATAAAAGATGCTGGGAAAAGATGCAGCTTTATTAAAGAGTTTCAGACGAGTGCTATGCAAATGCTCCAAGAGGCTCAAACACCTTTTTCTCCTTGAATCAAAAGCATTCTATCTAGGTCCATAAAATGGTATGTCAAATTGAAGATTACTGTCAAGACTTAGAAACAAAGAAGAAAAATGTTACATTCATGAAATGTCTAGCTGTATGAAGAAAAACACCTATGTTATAAAGATAACTATTCATTGTTCAGCAATAATATTCATTGATCAGCAATAATAAACTTACACTCATCTCTGGGGAAGAGAAGGTATTATTTGGTGAGGGCTACATTGTTTCATGATGGTACTATGTTGATTATTGCAGGCCTATAAGTAAGTTGTCCCAAAGTCAGCAACAGGTAAGGCTAGACCTTAATGTGAATTATGTCTCCTGTTCTCTGATTTTTCTGAGCTATTTGGGAAGGGAACACTACCAGAGATCTGCACTTACTGCAGGAGTCTTCAGAAATTATTCCTAGGGCCATATTCAGTCCTAGGATTGCAGGTTATCCACCCACTCTAGAGATTAGAATGGATTTGCAATCTCACAAAAGCACTATAGTGCATGCAAATGTTCAGAGCAGTCATAGAATTCAGCATCTTAAGAACTCTTAGCTAGAATGCTTTAGTTCTTACGGTAATACAGAAGCTGGCTGGGGCACCAAAGAAAATACCCAATTGTCAGTACACAAGACTCCAATGCCCTACTTAGCTCCTTGGCTTCCTGTATTGGCACCATAGAAGACTGCTGAGGAGTTAGTGGTGTGGACTTTTCCCTTTTGTATGTGTAATACAGTAGCTGTGCAGAAAGGGTTATTTAGCAGCAGAGACAATTTGTCTGTATATTGCACATCCCCCCCCCCCAGGTGCATTTGGAAGAAATTACTTAGCAAGCTTTGTGTATTCCAGAATTATATTGTTAATCACTCTTGCCTGCCTCTTATCTCTATTCTTATTTATCATCATTAAGATAAAAGAGGACAACATCAGCTCCCTCATCTAATACCTGCCAAGGGTCTTGTTTTCGGGGAAACACGGTAGTCAAATGAGGGTTTAGTTCTATATCTCTCCACTGTGCCACACTCTTTCATACTCACTTGTGGCGGGCTTTTTAACAGCTGTGTCCCAAACAATCATTTGGGTCAGGATGGAAATTCAATAAAGTATTTTAACCTGTTGGATTTCTACTTGCCTTTTCAAAGATGCCAAGTAGGTTTTCAGCTAGCATGCTTCCAATCCTTTCCCCAGTGACTTCCACAAAGACAAAAACAGGTGTTCTGGTTTTGCTTTCAATGCCCCCCCCCCCCCCGTCTGCCTGTCTTTCCTCCTCACTGTACAGGCCACACATGGCGGCACCTCCTGCAACTGCCAGGGATGCCCCCACCAGGCGAGAACTGCCATTTTGGGTGGCAAGAAGGAATTCCTGCCTAGCAGAGGCATCAGTGGCAGTCTCAGGAGGTGCCACCGCATGGGCATGCCCAGTGGGGAGGAAAGAGAGGCGGGCGGGGGGGCGTGGAAGCAGGCGCATGACTGGGTGGGCCGCCTCCAGCTCTGTGCGGCAGAAGCTAATATTGATAGCTATACGTATAAGCACTAGAAAGGATTACTTGCTCTTTAAAGCCTTTTCCCTAAGTTCTGTAGAAGTTCTCTTGTCACTTCCTAGGGTGGAGAGGCATGAAGGCAAAACCGGAACACCTGTTCTTGTCTTTGTGCAAGTCACTGGGGAAAGGATTGGAAGCACGCTAAGTGAAAACCTACTTGGCATCTTTGAAAAGGCAAGTTGAAATCCAACAGGTTAAAATACTTTATTGAATTTCTATCTTGACCCAAATGATTGTTTGGGACACAGCTGTTAAAAAGCCCACCATGAGTCAGTATGGAAAGGAGTGGCACAGTGGAGAGATATAGAACTAAACCCTCATTTAACTATAGAGTACTCCATGCAGCTACAAACACAGCCTGGCCACAGCATGAGTCACCACTGGCTGGGCTGCCACTGATGCCACGGCTACTGCTGCTGCAGCGCTCTGCCAGGGGGGCGTGCCAGGTGCGTGTAGCCTCTTCCGGTGGCCTGGCTCAGGCAGGGATGGGGCGGGCCCTCCTCTCCCTGTCCTGCAAAGGGCAAGGGAGACCCAGAGGGCCGGGCTGGGAGGGAGGGAGCTGCCCTGCTTCCCACCCCTTTGTCCCCTTTGCTGCTTCAAAGGGCCCTTGGCTGGAGGCGCTGCATGGCCGGTTGCCCCGCACAGCAACCGCTGCATCTCCCGCCTCCTGGCCCAGCTCCCAAAGCCACTGCCCACGCCACCCGGCCGCCAGGAGGTGCAGCTAATTGTCCCGCACAGTGAATCACCTGGGACAAGAAGGCAGGGGAGGAGTGCTGGCAGAGGGCCAGCCAAAGGAAGCCCGTGGTGGGTCAGCTGCGGTGGGGGGCCTGCAGTGAAGTGGGCTCAGCAATGTGGCTGCTGCCAGTTGTCCTAGACCCTTACATGTAGTCCTCATTCAGCAACCATTCAAAGTTACAATGGTGCTGAACGAGACTTATGACCAGTTGCGGCAGTCACAGTGTGCCTATGGTCACATGATCGTGATTTGGGCAATTGGCAACCAGCTCAAAATCACAATGTCACAGCATCTTGCAGTCACATGATCACCATCTGAAACCTTCACTGCTGGCTTCTCACAAGCAAGGGCAATGTAAGCCACAAGGTCGTCACAAAAGGTGATCAATAACATCACACCTAACAACCATTCAGTATTCGCCTAACAACAGCAAATGGAACTGCTGTGTGGTTATGTAATGAGCTTTACGACCATATTGCTTAGCAATGGATTTCCCAGTCCCAATTACAGTATTTAAACAAGGACTACCTGTAATTAGCTTTAGAACATTCAAACCCTTCCTCTCCAGATATACCTTTCAAACAAGCAAGTTTGTTTGACGTAATGTTGCTAGAAAGGCTCACAAACTTAATGGTTACAAGAATGACCACTTTTGATTCCTGGTCTCATTTTTCTCAAGAACACTGATATACTATCTATATTCAACTAGTTATTTTTTCTTTATAAAAAAAGAAGAAAAAAAAAACAGAATTGAAGCATCCATAGGAACTATAATACAAAGAAGAGGCTTCTTCAGTCTTTCTCCTCTACTGGCCGCACACAACTCCAAGTAACTGGAATCAAACTGGATGGCATACAGGAACAATCTTTCAAAGGAATTGCTTTGTGGTTTCAAAAAATGCAATACATGTGCACTCTTTCTTTCTGTATGTATGTATACACCAAACATATACACACACTTTCACATACCTACAGAAAAGTTACATAGTATTCATTGCTGAGTAGAAAAAAAAGCAGCTTAGAAAGTTAAAATAAGCTCCACTGACCACGTGCACAGCTGTGTCTGGCATAGAATTGGGGGGGGGGGGAATTCCTTCTTTTAATGCTCAAAACCTAAAAGGGTGTAGAGAATTGCCCCAAGCTTGCCTCTATATTAGAAAATGGTAAACAGATTCTGGCCATGCATGGCTTGCAGTTATGTGGCTGGTTTTGCCCTAGTGTGTTGTAGATCTCATGCTTTCCCTCTGCCCTATTCTGTTGAAAAACACACATCCACACATGGTCCTTGAGAAAAGAACTGTATATAAGCCTTCCCAAAGCACCCACCTGGGCTTCCCCTGCAAAAGAGCTTGAGCTGAGCTACTCCTTACCCTAGAATACTGAGGCAGACCTTCCCATTTCGGTAGAAGTTAGGGTTAAACCTCACTGTATTATTCCCAGTTGTCATCAGTTTGACCCGCGGCGGATGGATAGGATAATCTGGAGGACAGCGAAACAGGAACAAGAAGAAACCCCCTTCGTAAGGCGTGTCAAAGGGACCTGTGATCAACGCATGAATCTGCAAGAGAAAAGCCCAGGCTTGCGCAAACACTTCTGACTGGAAGCATCACTAGCAGCACCTGCTCAAATGCCAACGGCGGCTGACATGAGTCAGAGGAGGCAGAGAAGGCTTTCTCCAAGCATTTAGAGAAAACTCAAACACTTTTTAAACAGTTCAAGCCTCAGACTTCATTCCTACCTATTGAGTTGAAGCAGTAAAAAATATTGTGCTCTGCTGTCCCTGCTGACCTTTGCTATCTTTTTGCTCTCACTGCTGGACCAGGCTGGGACTGGCTTTGTGCTGGGGAAAAAAAAAGGGGGGGGAGCCTTTTTCTTTCTTTGCAGTGTGAAGCCAGTCCCAGCGGCTAAGGCTTATCAGCAGTAGAAGGAAAGAAGATGAAGGTGAGATGGGGCAGCAGACCGTAGGGTGGCAGGGGTCTCAGAGTGCAGGGTGGGAAGGGTAACTGACACTGGGCTGGGGTGGCTGCGGCTTTCCGGGGCATGGCAAGCATCCCCAGAGCCACGTAGTTCTGGGGATGCTTGCCACCCTGCAAGACAGGGTGCAGGGTGACCAAAAGGACAGAGACAGAGGGGAATAGGTGGGTGTGGGGAGTGGAGGCAGTCGCTTACCTTACTGAGACTCAGGGCTGGGAGGGACCAAGCCTGGAATGGTTTGGATTGGGGTGGGTCCTTGGCTAACAATGGTAAAATTTCCTTAATGACAGCAATGGGGATTACTGGGACTGCGGTTGCTTAGCAATGCGGTCACATGACATCTCACTTTGTGATTGTACTGCTTATTGACTGAAATTCCATTCCCAATTATGGTTGTAAGTCAAGGACTACCTGTAATTAAACTGAACCAGTAGTTTTGAACGAGAGGTTGCCTCACTGGGCTGTTTACTGGACCCCCACTAAGACCTGATTTTGAGGTGTGCAAGGCTCATTTCCATCCCTGCTGGTTAACACAGCAAGTGTTTACCATGAAGAAGCAATGTTTTAATTTTTTTTAAGTTGCGCTGGAAGACTTTCTGAATGAAAAATGGGACAATAGGCAGACATCCTTACTTACAATATTAAGTAAGTAAACATTTACTTAAATTCCAAATTTGCTTGAAAATCTGGTTACTAAAATGTCACAAAATAATGGGGTGTGTGTGTGTGTGTGTGTGTTCTCAATGAGAATTTCAATTTCCAAGAGAGCCTTGGGATATATATCAACCTTGGATTGACACACTATTCATCTGAAATATCAATTATTGTAACTGACTGGTGAAGTGATCATTATTTGACTCTATGTACTAAAAATATCATTGTGTGAATGACAACTTTAAAAAAATATAGTTAGCAAAGGTTAGACTGAGGCTTGCTGCCTTCCCTTAGTCCTATAGCATTTAGGGGAAAATCCAGAGATGCAGCAAAAACATTTTTACTAGCCATCTGTTATAACTGCAGGCATGCCCAGACAAGAATACTGCCACCAGAGCTGAAACTCAATGTCCAGTGCTTAAAACAATGGACTGTAACAACTTTTCAATTCTCATTCAACCATGATCTTATTAGGAAATATAGGCTCATTAAACACTGTTGGCCAAATTTCCCTCATAGGGCAGTTTTGAGGGGGAAAATGGGTAGGAGACTATGCACTCTGAAGAGCTTTTGGAGTGAAAGGCAGAATACAATTGCAATAAATCAATGATCTTGGCTCATATTTACCACTATATATTTTATATATTTATTATTCCAAGTTAACCAGATTCACAGATTATTTTCTTTGCAGTTCCAATGGCAGTGCTTAGAACACTTGATAAAATTTGATCAGTCAAATGGCTTAACCTAGCTAACCCACAGCTAAAATAAGAGAACTAGGTAAACAGAACCAAATATATGTATATATGAATAACATACAACTTAGATGAGATGTAGAATTTTTTTTCTCTTCTGTAAGGGACTCAAATCAAAGGAAGTCTCTGTAAGTTTGACACATTCATGCATTTAAAACAATGCTATGTTCATGCCTCAGTCTTTTCTTTCATAAACACAATATTTTGTAACTGAAAAATCAAGTCTACAGGACTAAGGATGTCTGCCTAAAGATCAATAGCAAACGAAAAATTAGCCCAGTTCTGTTTCTATGTGAACAACTTTTAACAATTTCATCTCCTCATCATCAATTTCCTAACCTTCTGTCTTTTTGACTGCAAGCCTGAAAGGCAGAGCCTGTGCCTTATATTTCATTACAGCAATCCACAGAACATAAAAATATTAGGAATAGCAATCCAATGGTTATATACTGCTTTTTAAAATATCACCACTCCCCTTGTTTTTTCTCATTTCAACTAATTTCTCAATATAAACACAGTATGAGCTGTCCAGTACTGAAAAGTTTCTTAAGGTGAAAAAATTTGTATTGCTAGCAATTAATCGCACTTTGTTGCTTATAGTGGTTTCTCCAATAACGTCAAGTGCATATATGCCAAGTCATTATATTATGAACTACTTCTTTCTAAAATGGTTAGAAAAACCTTTTGGTAGAACTACACAGCAAACATTTCAATACCACCTACCTTGGTCATATCATGGGGGTCAGGCACGACAAACATTCCAGGAGGTGGCTCCTTATAAATTGACATGATATCCCTGGGAAAGAAAACACACAAATTCATTTCTGTAGTTTGCATCCTATTAAGTTTCCTCTTAAATTGCTGACAAATAATCTTGCTTAAAAATGCAAAAAGAAATTTAAAACATGTTCAAAGTCTGTCCTAAACAGTGCTCAAAATCCTTGACCTAAATTTAAGACTCATCTGTAATGTTAGGTAAATATTTCCTCTGGTCACACAGTACCTCACGTTAGTCAGTATACTAATACTATACTATACTATTTCTGCTTATTTGCAACATGTTACTCACAGCTCTTTTTATATCGTGCATACTTATGGATAGCCCCAAAATACAATGAGAGAAAAAGGGACCTTCCACAAAGGGGGGGACGGGACATGAGGAATCTAACATAAAGGGACTTATCACTGTCCACACTTGTCCATAAAGAACTGTTCCTTCACGTTTTCCTCAATCTGACAGCATACAATTATCAACAAAAATGTCTATGCTGAACAACCTACAACAGATATAAGAAGTCTACAAAAGGGGTTCCGGTTCCGGTTCACGGCGGTGCGGTCAAGCAAAGGGAGTTGTCCCTTTGCCGATCGAGTTTCCCCTGCTGGTAGACCCCCTAGAGGGTCGAAAAGACGATCTGGAGGATCGTCTACCGTTGAGGAGGCTTCTCGGACAGTTGCAGAGGAGCAGTGGCTTCCTCTGTACACCGAGTATCTCCTTTGGGCCGACAGGGTAAAGATCGGCCAGTAAAATGGCCGATCATTTAGCTGCGCCAACCGTAAGCCATAAGATCATCTAAGCAAGCAGACCCACCGTGGAAGGTTCGGTGCGATTTTTTTTTTTTACCTCTATTTTCTTCTTTTTCCTGTGAAGTTTTTTTTTCTTTTTGGAATTATTTCCCTTTTTGTTGAAGCGGTGTTTTAAATGGGGGAAGAAAAGCTTAAGAAAAGGTTGAAATCCATTTTTGTTTTAATGGCTGATTTTGTCTTTGGATACTTGGGAGCCCCAAGAAAACTCTTTAGAGAGATTTAAGACCCTATGTATTTGGAAAGTATTGTTTTCTTTTATTTTTTATGGCATTTGAAAAGACTGATTATTGGATTAACTTTGATTATTTGTCGGGGGACATTTTCTGTTGAAACTAGGTATTGTTCTTGCTATTTTCTTTCTCTTGGAATTTATACAAAGGAAAAAGACTAAGAAACTTGGGAGGAGATGGATATCGATTGATTGCCTTCAAATACAGTCTCCCTCAAAAAAGTAAATGTCTTCAAATATGATAAAAATGGAGGAAACCCATCCAGATTCAATTTATAAATATATTTTGGAAAATTTTTTAGAAAACACGGAGATGATAATTGCCTGTAAAAAGGAGATTTCTTTACATCGACAAAGTCAAGCACAAGGTTTAAGTGAAACTGTAGTTTATATTCAAGAGACTTGCTCTCAGTCCACTGAGATGGAAGAAGCAAATGTACAGTTGGATTATCAATTGATACTGGGAAAAAGCCTTGATATAAATGGACAGATGATCTATAATAAGGAAATGGAGGAGTTCACTTCAGAAGGACAAACTGATTTGCAGACACCATTTGACTCTCTGATAGAGGAAAAACTATTGGAAGAAGAGCAAAATTTGATTAAAGAGGACTATACTAAAAATTATTTCAACTAAAGTTTATGCAACCTTAAAAAAGATGGGAAATGACGTTTTGGCACGAGCTTTTCAGAATGACTATAACTCTTATATTACTCCAATAAAATGGATAATGGGAGACCTTCTGTTGCTGTGTACAGTGTGGCAGGAGACAATGGGAGAGCTATTTGCAGAACTACAGGCTCAGCTGTGGAAACCTATTTGGAATAGAAAGAAACCCAGAATAAGATATAAATATTAAATTTGAGATGATAATCATGGATGGTAAAGGTTTTATAGAGAATTGAACTGTTTTGGATTTGGTTTTTGCTAAATGGGAGGCTACTATGAAATGATTTAGAACTTAATATTGAAGTATAGTAAGAATATGTGTTTCTGTTTTTGTGTGTATGTTTGTTTCTTATTTTTTGTGGGTTTTTTTGGAACGAGATGGAATTAATAATTGGAGAATTATTGAAAAAGAATAGAAATATAGCTGACAAATGTAAGAACTTAGTTTTGGAGCTAATGTGTCTAAATAAGAGGAATTTGGGGTCCCTGAACAGTAAAATAAATTTGTTGTTGTTGTTGTTGTTAATTGCGAAGTCGTGTCCGACCCATCGCGACCCCATGGACAGCGTTCCTCCAGGTCTTCCTGTCCTCTACCATCTTCTGGAGTCCATTTAAGTTCACACCTACTGCTTCAGTGACTCCATCCAGCCCTCTCATTCTCTGTCGTCCCCTTCTTCTATTGCCCTCAATTTTTCCCAGCATTAGGCCCTTTTCCTTCTCATTAGGTGGCCAAAGTATTTGAGTTTCAACTTCAGGATCTGGCCTTCTAAAGAGCAGTCAGGGTTGATCTCTTGTACGACTGACCGGTTTGAACGCCTTGCAGTCCAAGGGACTCGCAGGAGTCTTCTCCAGCACCATAGTTCAAAGGCCTCAATTCTTTTGCGCTGAGCCTTTCTTATGGTCCAACTTTCACAGCCATACATTGCAACTGGGAAAACCATGGCCTGGACTATACGCACTTTTGTTGGCAGGGTGATGTCTCTGTTTTTTAGTATGCTGTCTAGATTTGCAATAGCTTTCCTCCCCAGGAGCAAGCGTCTTTTAATTTCTTGGCTGCAGTCCCCATCTGAGGTGATCTTTGAGCCCAGAAAAATAAAATCTGTCACTACCTCAATTTCTTCCCCATCTATTTGCCAGGAATTGAGAGGGCCGGATGCCATGATTTTGGTTTTCTTAATGTTGAGTTTCAAGCCTACTTTTGCACTCTCCTTCTTCACCCGCATCAAAAGGCTCTTTAGTTCCTCTTCATTTTCTGCCATTAGAGTGGTATCATCTGCATATCTTAGGTTGTTGATATTTCTCCCGGCAATCTTAATTCCAACTTTTGATTCATCTAGCCCTGCCTTTCTCATGATGTGCTCTGCATATAAGTTAAATAGGCAGGGCGACAGAATACAGCCTTGCCGGACTCCTTTTCCAATTTTGAACCAATTAGTGGTTCCGTGTCCAGTTCTCACTGTTGCTTCTTGACCCGCATATAAGTTTCTCAAGAGACAAATGAGATGGTCTGGTACTCCCATCTCTTTAAGAACTTGCCACAATTTTTTGTGATCCACACAATCAAAGGCTTTAGCATAGTCAATGAAGCAGAAGTAGATGTTTTTCTGGAACTCCCTAGCTTTCTCCATGATCCAGCGTATGTTGGCAATTTGATCTCTAGTTCCTCTGCCTCTTCGAAATCCTGCCTGTACTTCTGGTAGTTCTCAATCTACATACTGCTGGAGCCTAGCTTGTAGGATTTTAAGCATAACTTTACTAGCATGTGAAATGAGTGCAATGGTGCGATAGTTTGAACATTCTTTGGCATTGCCTTTCTTTGGAATTGGAATGTAAACTGACCTTTTCCAATCCTGTGGCCACTGTTGAGTTTTCCAAATTTGCTGGCAAATTGAGTGTAGCACTTTTACTGCATCGTCTTTTAAGATTTTGAATAGCTCAGCTGGAATACTGTCACCTCCACTAGCTTTGTTGTTGCTCAGATTTTCTAAGGCCCATTTCACTTCACATTCTAGGATGTCTGGTTCGAGGTCAGTGACCATCTCATTGTGGTTATCTGGGATGTTAAGCTCATTCTTGTATAGTTCTTCTGTGTAGTTTTGCCATCTCTTCTTAATCTCTTCTGCCTCTGTTAGGTCCCTGCCATTTTGGTCCTTTATCATGCCCATCTTTGCATGAAACGTTCCCTTCATATCTCCAATTTTCTTGAAGAGATCTCTGGTCCTCCCTATTCTGTTGTTTTCTTCTATTTCTTTGCACTGTTCATTTAAGAAGGCATTCTTATCTCTTCTAGCTACTCTCTGGAATTCTGCATTTGTTGTGGAAAAACCACAATACTTACATCAGAAGACAAGACCACGAAGGGTTGGAGAAAACAGGCTTTATTTGTGCACAATGGTTCAGAGCATTCACATGACAAATTCTGAACCCTGAGTTACTCCCAGGGTGTCATTTTTATACAGCTTGCCGCCCACGCTTAACCTAATGGATGACTTCTTATCTACCTTTAACACACTTAAAGAGAGAAGTTCATATCTTAAGACAACACACATAGGAAAAAGGGAAGTTTATACAATGTGCAGAAAACCACACTCCCCTACACGTGTAATATCTTACACCATTTGTGACTTTCGGTTGGCACTTCTTGTAAAAATGTTTCTTCATAGAATTGCACACAGGTCATCACACTCAGCCAGTTTATAGTATTAGTTAATGCTTTCAAAACATCACCTCTGTTAATTAAAATATAATTCAAAAGTACTTTATCATTTCTCTTAATGGCAATTTTCCATCTACCTCACATTCAATTGGGTGCATCTTTCTCTTTCTCCCTTGCCTTTCGCTTCCCTTCTTTCCTCAGCTATTTGCAAAGCTTCCTCAGACAGCCATTTTGCTTTCTTACATTTCTTTTTCTTTGGGATGGTTTTAGTTGCTACCTCTTGTACAATGTTGCGATCTTCCATCCATAGTTCTTCAGGCACTCTGTCTATCAGATCTAATTCCTTAAATCTATTTGTCACCTCTACTGTATATTCATCAGGAATATGATTTAGTTCATACCTGAGTGGCCTAGTGCTTTTCCCTACTTTTTTCAATTTAAGCCTAAATTTTGCAATGAGAAGCTCATGATCTGAGCCACAGTCAGCTCCTGGTCTTGTTTTGACTGACTGTATACAGCTTCTCCATCTTTGGCTGCAGAGCACATAGTCAATCTGATTTCTATGTTGACCGTCTGGTGATGTCCATGTGTAGAGCCGTCTCTTGGGTTGTTGGAAAAGAGTGTTTGTTATGACCATCGTATTCTCTTGACAAAATTCTATTAGCCTGTGCCCTGCTTCATTTTGTACTCCAAGGCCAAACTTGCCTGTTATTCCGGTTATCTTTTGGCTTCCTACCTTAGCATTCCAATCCCCCATGATGATAAGGACATCATTTTTTGGTGTTAATTCTATAAGGTGCTGTAGGGCTTCATAAAACTGGTCAATTTCATCCTCTTCAGCACCAGTGGTTGGGGCATAGATTTGGACTATTGTGATATTGAATGGTTTGCCTTGGATTCGAATTGAGATCATTCTGTCATTTTGGGGATTGTATCCCAGTATTGCTTTTCCTATTCTTTTATTGACTATGAAGGCTACTCCATTTCTTCTGAGGGATTCTTGCCCACAGTAGTATACCTGATGGTCATCTGAGTTAAATTCACCCATTCCTGTCCATTTTAGTTCGCTGATTCCTAAGATGTCGATGTTCAGTCTTGTCATCTCTTTTTTGACTACGTCTAGCTTGCCTTGATTCATGGATCTTACATTCCAGGTTCCTATGGAGAAAAAATCTTTACAGCATCGGACTTTCCTTTCACCACCAGATATATCCACAGCTGAGCATCCTTTCGGCTTTGGCCCAGTCGCTTCATTCTTTCTGGCGCTACTAGTACTAGCCCTCTGCTCTTCCCCAGTAGCATATTGGACACCTTCCGACCTGAGGGGCTCATCTTCCAGCGTCATATCTTTTTGCCTTTTAGTACTGTCCATGGGGTTTTCATGGCAAAGATACCGGAGTGGTTTGCCATTTCCTTCTCCAGTGGATCACATTTTGTCAGAACTCTCTGCTATAACCTGTCCGTCTTGGGTGGCCCTGCACGGCATAGCTTATAGCTTCATTGAGTTACGCAAGCCCCTTCGCCACGACAAGGCAGTAATCCATAAAGGGGAGTAAAATAAATAGGTTAGTTTAAATTCAAATATTTGAAAAATTAATGAAGTTTAAAACAGGATTTTTGGGATAGATAAGGAGCTTTTGCAAATGTTTATTGATTAATGAAATTTATATACAGCGATATATTTAATGAAAATCTGTGTTAGAAATGTATTAACGAGATTACAATAATTTAAACAGATAGTGTTAGTTCTGATTTAAGCATTTAATTTATATATAGTGATATATTAATGAATGAATTGGTTATAGGATTGTACTAATTAGATTATTATATGGATATTGAGCGGTTGAAAGCTTGTATTGATCAAGGAAACTTATATTTAGATAGATTAATGAATAAATTTATTTGATTATGATATTCTACATAGAGAGGGAAATTTTAAGAAATATTGTGTGAATTGTATATTTATAATGTTATTGTTTCTTTTGTAACCAACCACCATATCTCCACGCTGGCTCTTAAGCTTCTGTTGGTGTAAAATGGAAAACTAATAAAAAAAAATTATTAAAAAAAAAGTCTACAAAAGGTTTAACCACTGTTAAAACTTTTTTTTGAGATGTAAAAAACAAAAATCAGACCAAGATAAATCACTTCAGAATTTTTTCCACCTTTAATATAAAATATAAGCTATACAATTCAATTGAAATACAATCTGAAATCTTTTAGGGGGGAAATAACAATAACAATATACAACAATGTGATTGCATAAGTGTGCACACCCTCTTATAAGTAGGGATGTGGCTGTGTTCAGAATTAACCAAGCACATTCAAACTGATGTTCAATAGTACTCAGTACACACCTGCCATGAATTAAAGTGACTCTAATTAAGCCCATATAAACCAGCTGTTCCAGTTGAATTGTTCTGACATTTACTCAGTTGCCTCTTAACAGCAAAAGCCATGGTCTGCAAAACGCTTATAAAGCATCAATGGAATCTCAATATTGGAAGGCATCAGTCAGGAGAAGGGTACAAAAAATTTCCAAGGCATTGGATATACTACAGAACACAATGAAGACAGTCATCAACAAGTGGAGAAACTATGGAACAACAGTGACATTACCCAAGAACTGGATGTACCTCCAAAATTGATGAAAAAAGAAAACTGGTCCAAGAGGTTGCCAAGAGGCCTACAGCAACATTAAAGGAGATGCAAGAATTTCTGGCAAGTACTGGTTGTGTACTACATGTGACAACAATCTCCCATATTCTTCATAGGTCTGGGCTGTGGGGTAGGGTGGCAAGACAGAAGCCTTTTCTTACAAAGAAAAACATCCAAGCTTGGCTACTTTTACAAAAACCTATATCAAGTCTGACAAAAGCATGTGGGGAAACGTGTTATGGTCTGATGAAACCAAGGTTGAACTTTTTGGCTATCATTTGAAAAAGCATGTTTGGGGCAAAAACAACACTGAGCATCACCAAAAGTAAACCATACCCACAGTGAAGCATGGTGGTGGCAGCATGATGCTTTGGGGCTGCTTTTCTTCAGCTGGAACTGGGACTTTAGTCAAGGTGGAGGGAATTATAACATGCAAGGGAAGAGCAAGATGGCAGATGTGGGCAAACCTATTTTACCAGCCTCCCTGTCAAAGTTGACTTGGCAAGACACCTCTTTCTGCTCGCAGCTTGACAAAGAAACACGGGAGGAGGGAGGGGTATGATTGGAATATGTGGGAAGCTGGGAGGGAGAAAAGGACATTGTCTTACCTGAACGCTTTTTCTCAGCAGGATGGTGTAGAATCTACTGATTGGGTAATTTAAGCCTTCCTGCTCAGACTAAGACAAAAAAACTTTGCCATGCCTCCTTCTGGGTGTGACTTCCCCAGTTCTGTCGAGGCGAAGCGTCCAGATGCAAGGCTCCAAACAAAAATAAAAGACACATGCCTGGACTAATGACAACAGGGTGGGTTTGGATTCTACACCATCCTGCTGAGAAAAAGCATTCAGGTAAGACAACGCCCTTTTCTCCAGCAGGATGGATGTAGAATCCACTGATTGGGACATACCAAAGCCGCTCATGTCCCTGTAGGGAGGGAAGTCTAGGCTTGTGTCCCCTGAGAAGTAACTACCTGCTGTAGGACTTGCCTACCAAAGGCAACCTCCATCGCTGCAAATTGATCTATCCTATGTTTAATGAAGGAAGAAGGAGAGGACCACGTCGCTGCCCTACAAATCTCCTCGAGTGAGGCCTGGGTAGACCAGGCTGCTGAGGCTGCAGTGCTGCGCGTAGAGTGAGCAGTGATGTGAGAAGGGACTGGAAGGGACTGAGAAATGTAAGCCCTGGAAATACAGGCCCTAATCCACCGACCAATAGTGGAAGAAGAGACCTTCCTTCCCAAAGACACGAACAAGGCCTCTGATTTCCTGAAGGCCGAGGTTCGTTTAATGTAATGGCGCAGAGCCCTGCGCACCTCCAACGTATGCCACCGTCTTTCCAGACGATGTGACGGGTTAGGACAGACGTTAGGAAGGACTAGGTCCTGGGAGGGATGGAAACCAGTATTGACCTTTGGAATAAAAGCGGGATCCAGCCTGAGGACCGCTCTGTCCTCATGAAATGTGCATAGGTCCTCCCTGACCGACAAGCGGCCAATTCTGAAATTCTCCTGGCCGACGTAATGGCCACTAAGAAGGCCACCTTCAAGGTAAGGAAGTGAAGGGAGCAATTGCTCAGAGGTTCAAATGGAGAAGAAGTTAAGGCATGCAACACCTTGGACAGGTCCCAAGATGGATAACGATGAACCGTAGGTGGCCCGGCGTTGGCTGTGCCCTTGAGAAAGGCACTAACTGCTGGATGTTGAGACAGGGAAGCTTGGTTGTCACAGGTGAGAACCGTCGACAAAGCTGCTATCTGCCTGCGCATAGTGTTGGTTGACAGACCTCTATTTAACCCTTCAAGTAAATAATCCAATATGTCTGGGATGGTGACAGTAAGCGGCGAGAGCTGTTTCTTGGTACACCAAGAACAGAAGTTTCTCCAAGTGGCGTCGTAGATCCTATTTGTCGAGGGACGCCGAGAGGCCTGGATCACAGAGATAACCCCGGAGGAGAAGGACTGTCTAGTTAGACTCTCCCGCTCAAGTGCCAAGCGGCTAGTTGGAGCCACTGTGGATGGGGGTGTTGGAGGTTCCCCTGGCTGAGAGCTACTCAGTCCGGGGGGGGGATCCTCCATGGTGGCAAGAGCGACAGATCCACTAGGTCGGGAAACCACGGGCGTTGTGGCCAATATGGAGCAATTAAGATTAGCTCTGCCTGCTCGTGGAGAAGCTTGCGAATAGTCGCCTGCAATAATGGCAGGGGAGGGAAGGCATAAAGTACGCCCTCTGGCCATCTGCTCCGGAGGGCGTCCGTTCCCTCCGCCCCCCTTGTCGGGAATCTGGAAAAGAACCTGGGGAGCTGTGCGTTGCTCGGTGAGGCGAAGACTTCTAGGATGGGAAAGCCGAACCTGTGCGATATTTCCCTGAACAGGGTTGAGTCCAGTTTCCATTCTGAGTGATCCACTGTGGCCCTGCTCAGGGAGTCTGCCTGTTGATTTGCCTCTCCCGAGATGTGTTCCGCTCTGATAGATCTCAGAGTGGACTCTGCCCAAAGCCCTATGGCCCTGACTTCCTGCATGAGTGACCAAGAGTGGGTCCCCCCTTGCTTGTTTACGTGAGCCTTGGCCGCAATGTTGTCTGTCAGGACCAGCACGTTTCCCTGACACAAGGGAAGAGAAACTCTGGAGAGCTAAGTGGATGGCCCTGAGCTCCAACCAATTTATGTTGTGAGTCAGGTCTGACCTGGACCACTGACCCTGGGCTAAGTGGCTCTGAAGATGTGCTCCCCAACCGAACAGACTGGTGTCCATGGTCAGGGTGATCCTGGGCGGTTCCTTGAAGAGGGTGCCCCTGTTCAAGGCGGACGAGGTCCACCATAGAAGGGATGACAGGGTGTGCTGGGGAACCCTGACCTTTCTGTTGGAGGCACTGATGTTGCGTCTCTGGAAGGGAAGGAGGAACCATTGGAGGTTCCTGGAGTGAAGCCTGGCCCACGGAACGATGCCCATGCAAGAGATCATCTTCCCCAGGAGCTGGGATAGTTGTACCAGTGGTACCCTCTTTTCCCTTCGGATCTGCTGGGCCTGACGCTCCTGAGAGAGATAGATCTTGCATAGACTCGAATCTATCAGTGCTCCCAGGTGGAGCAGCCGCCTTGTGGGAGTAGTGTGACTCTTTTTGAAGTTCACGGAGAACCCGTGATCCTGAAGTGTTTGAATTGTGATTGTCAGGTCCGACTGGGCTGATTGGAAGGATCTGGACTGTATCAGTATGTCGTCCAGGTAGCACTGTATGCGCACAGGCCTCATCCTTAGATGGGCCGCCAGCACTGCCAAGATCTTTGTGAACAGCCTCGGAGCTGAAGACAGACCAAACAGGAGGGCCCGATACTGATAGTGCTTGTGCGCATAACAGAACCTCAGGAACCTGGGGTGTTCTTGGAGGATTGGAATGTGGAGGTAAGCCTCTGTCAGGTCGATAGGGGAAAGGAAATCCCCTTTCCTGATGCTTGCCAAGATGGACTTTAGGGTCTGCATCTTGAACCTCCTGTAAGTTAGGAAGTAGTTTAGACCTTTCAGGTCCAGTATCGCCCTCCAACCCCGAGGCCTTGGGAACTACGAACAGGATGGAGTAGAACCCCTCTCCTATCTGGTCCTGAGGTACCCTTTCTATGGCCCTGATGTCTAGTAAGTGTGCTATGGCTGTCGTGACTAGTTGAGCTTTTGATGTATTGTTTGAAACCGGACACTGTATGAAACGATCTGGGGGAGAAGACTGAAACTCTAGGGAGAGACCCTGTCTTATGGTCTCCCTGACCCAAGCATCTGTAGTTGTGCCCTCCCAGATGTCGTAGAACAGTGCCAGACGTCCCCCAATGGGGTAGTCCTCTTTGGCGTCACTTGGACCGCCTATATGGACGATTTCCTGATCCCCTGAAGGGACGTTTGGTCTCGGACTGACCCCTGGCTCCAATGCTTTGGCGGTCCTGTTGCCGATCCTGTCTGGCAGAGTAGGATCGCGAGCCTCTGGGCCAATCCCAGGACTGCCCTGCCCGAAAGGTCTGCCTCCACTCCCAGGTACCGCTGGGACGGAATGGTGACCTACGGTAATCCTGTTGAGGTCGTCTATTTGGTTTTTTGGAGGGATGGGCCATCACTTTGCGTTTGTCCTTGCCTTCAATGGTATGAGGCTCTAAGACCGGGCCGAAAAGGTGGGTGCCACTGTATTTGGATGTCACTAGGCGCCACTTTGCTTTTAAGTCAGTGGGCCATTGCTTCAACCAGAGCAACCTACGGGACGCCACTGATGCGGGAATAGGTCTGGCCGAACATCTGGATGAATGTAAGGATGCATCCGCGATGTATTTGGATGCTGCTACAATCTTGCCTAGTGTTTGGTGCGCTCTGACCTGATCTGGCGGAATGAACGCCTGGAGCTCCTGCAGCCACATTATCGCTGAACGTGCAAAGGAGGATGAAGTTGCCACCCTTATGGCCCAGGCCGAAGATTGGTGAGCTCTGCAAAGAGAGAACTCTAACTTTTTGTCCTCCGCCTTCAAGAATTCTGCCATGTCCCCAGGGATGGCGGTATTGGAGAACAGAGAAGTCAGGGGAGTGTCCACAGTCGGAACTTCTAGAAGAGAAGCAAAGGAAGAAGCGACATTGTAAAGTTTCCTGTCCAGACTACTCGGGGAAGGAGTGGTAGCTAGGGATGACCACTGCTTTTCCACCGTGGTCCTGAAGACTAATGGACACGGAATCTGTGGGTCCTCCTTGACCTTTTCTGCAAAGAGAGGGTTGGCCTCCTGATTAGTGGAGGTAGATGGTGTTTCCTCCTGGGCCGAGGTAAGTTTTACCTTGGCAATGGCCTTTAGGAGGAGAGACCGAAAAATGGAGGGATCAAAGAGACCCGAAGAGGTCACCTGCTCAGGTGTTCGGTCCTCATCTTCAGACAAGGGAGTGTCTGTTACTCCCAGTTCCATTGGTCCCTCCTCCCCTAATTGTGAGGTCTCTGAAACATCAGAGCTGGGTCTAGTGTCATGTTCCACCTGAGGTGGGGGAATAGGTGTGGGAGGGGAAGGATGTGACTGCACCTGGCTACTCCCAGTAGATGACATAAACTGCTTGAAAGCATGGTGCATGAAAGCCTGGAATTGACTCTGGGACCACATTTCCCCTTGGTCCCTGGAGCTGGCCCCAACCTCTGTTGAGACATGCCTGCTCTCAGGTGTTTGGTGTGACGATGAAGAGGAGGAGCGAGGAGGACCAACCTGCTCAGTTTCCCCCTAAAGGAGACCAAGACCTTGGGGCATCCTGTGAGGATTCAAATTGAGGCTCTGACGAAGGATTGTCCAGTGGGGCGGGGGAAACCATTTCAGCCCCACTGGACCTGAGCCTTTGTGCCTTGGAGAATTCTCTCTCCAGTGCTAGGTGTCTCCTTGAGGCCTCTCGCTCAGCTGATTTGGAAGTTTCTTTTGTAGTCAAATGTTTGGTTTTAGCTTTTTTCTCCCCCCCCCCCCCCGCTTCCAATTCCTCTGATCTGCGCTTTGTTTGTGCAGGGGGGACACTGGTCTGAGTTGCCTGGGGTGAGGAGCTGTCTGCCATTGCAGTCTAGATACTTCTGAACAGTTGTACCTAGAAATGGGGGGAACCAAACACGCAGATCTAACAGTCAGAGATGGAAAACCGATCCTCGCTCTGAACAGAATAGCAATGGCAAGAACAGTCAGACAGTGTTCTAATACTGCCTGCACAGGCCCTGTGACTAAAGGTCACTGACTAACTGAAAAGCAGGTGGTCAAGAAAAATATCTCTTCGCTCTTCTTTCCTAGGTCCTGAGACCAGACATCAACACCTTGAACTGTTTGAATGCAAACAAGCCCCACTCCTGGGATAGCCCCCACGAGTTTCACCACACCTGCTGTGGTTATAAAGAAATTATCTTCCCCCCTGAACGGGTCTGCTCATAGACCAAGGCACTTAGGCAATGCAGTGATACTTGAATGATTCAAGTAGGCCTTCAAGATGGCGTCCGCCACGTGGGCCGTTCAGATTAGCGGCCGCGCTGTGACCATGCAGTCAAAATGGCGGCCGCAAGTATTTTATGGCCTCCAGAGAAGTAACAAGGGGAATTCTTGAAGTCTTTTAAGGGAGAATCAATTGCGTGCAGCAAGGAAATGGAACAGCCTAAATCCTGATTCCCCCCGGTCCCCAAGCACTTGCGGTTTGTAGTGCAGCCTCCGCTGCGTTCTGGATGCAACTGCAGGCCGAAAAAAACGCTCCATCGAAGCCTCAACGCAATCGAAGCGCCCCGGAGGTTTCTCCACCGACGAGTCGATCTCCGCTGCCCAGCTTATCAGCAGGATCGTGAATGGCTTCAGAACGTCGGTATGGGAGCCCCCAACCGAATTAAGCCTGCAGCCTCCACTTCGGAGCCCCAAAGGGCTGCAGAGGATCAAGGACAGAGTCCTTATCCCCCCCAAAACAATTTCAAACGAACTCTTGAAATGCAAGTAAGAGCCGAATTAGTCCAATTGAATCATCAAATCTAATTTAAGTCTAGCCAATTTTAATCTGATTAAATCCTAATCAAGTCTGGCCTAGCTAAGGAGCCTTCAATAAAGTGTCTTACTGAGGTCGAGACTAAGACAAAACTGGGGAAGTCACACCCAGAAGGAGGCGTGGCAAAGTTTTTTTGTCATAGTCTGAGCAGGAAGGCTTAAATTACCCAATCAGTGGATTCTACATCCATCCTGCTAGAGAAAAGGAATTTACATGAGCCGTTTGCAGCTTGAGAAAATCTTACGACCCTAAGGTCATGAGCTGAAGACTTTCGAAAGGTGCAGACTGTTTTGCCAAAATAAAATGCTTGACCTGGATTGGTGGACAATGAATACTGGGCGGACCCAGGGTAAGAAAGGGGGGGGGGGTTCATTATACCACACAGTAAAGTTTTACTCTTGGTAATAAAAATGTCCCAGGAGTTTCTTTTGCTGTGCATGCCAACGGGACAGTTGACACCCTGCTACATAGCAACCTCCCTCCCTGAGCTCCTTGATTCTGTGGCTAGACGTGGTGGAATTCCCGGGACCTATGGTGCTGGGGGATTTCAACCTGCCATCCCTAGGTGCAGGGTCATACGCAGGTCAGGAGTTTCAGGACTCCAATCATCCAGGCCCCAACTCATAGCAGAGGGAATATACCAAATCTGGTTTTTTTCTTGGAGCAGTGGCAGAGTTTTGAATTTGAGACAGATCTTGAATTCTCCCCTGCCATGGACAGATCACTCACTGATAAGCCTCAATTTCTTGGGTGCTACCTCCCTCTGCAGGTAGGCTGGGCCTATCAGATCATCCCACCCCAGGTGTCTAATATGGACTGAATGAGTTCCAGAGGGAACTTGAGGTTATTCCAGAAAGCCTGCTACTTGGTCTGATTGAAGCCTTTGGGGCTGTGTAGAATAGCAAAGCATCAGCAGCTTTAGATCAGATTGTGTCTTAGCAGTCTCTCTGTGCCCAGGGTTCCTAATGTTCCCCATGGTACACAATGGTATTAAGGGAACTTAAAGTGGGCTAAGAGTGTTGCTGGCGAAAGACAAGGAGCAAAGACGATGTCATAGTTCCGACAGATGTTACTCTTCAAAGAACTTTGAGGCATTGTTTACCTTAAAGAAACTTTATTCAAAATAACATGGCATCGGTACGTACATGGTCGAAGCCAAAATCTGAATTCTCCTCCCCTAAGCACATAGTATCGAAGCACAATTCCCTCCTCCAATTAAGAGTCATAAATCACATTCTCCAATTACTTTAAAATGCAAACCTTCCCTCCAGTTTCATAACCTGCCATTTTTTATCTTCTCTTATTTCAAACAACCTTGAAGAATACTCTACTGCGATATTGTTATGTCTAACTAATCCCCATACACATTCTTCCCCTACCCCCCCAGCACCATCTAATTCTAACTCTAAAAGTAATACACAGGTTAAAGAGAAAATGGCTGCATCTTCATATATTGTCAAAGCAAGAACATCCAATGTTAGCAGTGTTGACATCCGGCCCCCCCTTACAAAAAGGATAGATCCTGTAATGTAAACAAAAGCATATGTTAGGGACTATCTTTCAGTTTGTTGGGGTGTTTCTCATAAAACCTTTTGATGAGTCTGTCAGCTTTCACTTCACTCAATTTCACTCCTCTTTTGCCTGTTTTGAGTAATTCTATAAGGGGTAGGGCAATCTCGGCAAAAAAGGGGATGAATTGTTGATAGAAGTTGGCAAAACCTAGAAAGCTCTGGAGCTGTTTGCGAGTCTTTGGGGGCTGCCATTCAATTATAGCCCTCACTTTGGCTGGGTCCATTTCAATGTCCTCATTGGAAATTCTGTAGCCAAGATAATCTAATCGGGTCTCGTGAAATTCACATTTTGACCGTTTGGCATTTTAGCATTCAATAGTTTCTTTAATACTTCTATCACCAGCTTTATGTGATCAGTCATATTCATGCTGTATATCAGGATGTCATCAAGATACACCATAACCCCTTTGTATAAATGATCATGTAGGACCTCATTAATTAACTGCATGAATACGACTGGGGCCCCCTGTAGTCCAAATGGCATGACTTTGAACTGATAGGCAGTTGAAGGCCGTTTTCCACTCATCTCCCTCCTTTATTCTCACCCGGTAATATGCCTCTCTCAGGTTTAATTTAGTGAAGACACTCCCCTTAGCCAGGTGGGTAAGTCCTTCAGGAGGGGGAGGGGGAGGGGTATTTATTTTCCACACTCACCACGTTCAGACCTTTATAAGCCACGCAAAGACGAAGAGACCCATCTTTTTTTTCTTTAAATAACACAGGGGCTCCCACAGCAGACTTGGCCCGCTCAATGAACCCCCTCACTAGGTTTTTGTTCATGTATCGCTGCATCTCCTCCATTTCAAGGGGGGACATAGCGTACATTCTCGGTCGTGGGAGTTTGGCTTCCAGCACCAGTTCGATAGAGCAGTCATTGGGTCTGTGAGGGGGCAGGGCATCACATTCTTTCTCACTAAATGCCTCCGCTAGGTCCCGGTATTCGCTGGGGATGAGTGGCTCGCCTAGTGGCGGTGAGGCAGCCATGTGCGCTCGCTCATTAGGTGGCCTAAAGTGTCCTGTAACGTCTGTTGAATCAGTGGGGGGGTTGGCCCTATAGGTAGTCTCACAGTTCTCATTCCTTTCTCCCACCATATAAACGGCTTCCATTTGTCCAACCAGGCTAGCCCTAGGATCACAGCCTCAGTCATTTTTGGAGCCACCAGGAAGCGAATAAACGCCCAGTGCTCACCTATTTCTTGGCGCAGGGGCTCAGTTAATTGCGTGACAAGAGTCCCTCCCATCAGGGAGCCATCAGCTTGTTCAAATCTCATGGGGTTGGAGAGCAGTTTTGCTCATATGCCCAAGTTCATGGCAAATGGCAAGCTAATGATGCATCGGGAGCATCCTGAATCGACTAGTACTTTTAAGTCTATCTGTGCTCCCCACTTAGGGATTATTAGTTTGGCAGGCAGTGAGAAAGGTGGGACGTGTCGACTCACCATCGGGTCGTCTTCTCCGTCGTCACTGTCGAAAGAAGGTAGAGCGGGGGCAGATCCGGCCTTACTCCCAGAGTCCTCCTGTGTGGGGGATGTGACTTGGGCAACCGGTTCCTGTGTGATCCAGTTGGGTTTCTCTCTCGTTGGCTGCTGGTCAGGTTTCTTTCTCGCTGCAGGACCCAGTCTGCTCTGCTGTTGGGGGTAGGGAACTGGGCAGTTCGCTGCTCGATGTCCCTGCTGTCCGCATCGGAAGCACTTGATTGGCAGGCCTGCAGGTGGCCTGGGTCTTTCAGCAGTCGTAACAGTTGGAGGTTTTCGGGGGTGGTGGTTGCTGTTTGGGCTGCTCTGGCTTTGTCTCGGCTTCAGGTGGGGGAGGCTTCTTATAGCAGGAGAGCTGAACATCTAGTCTTACCGCTGCCTGGTACCATTCTTGCAGCTGATCAGGTACCACTCGATAGATGCAGGCTTGAGAAAGGTGATTGTCCAAACCTTCCCTGAAGTGATGGACTATGGACTGCTCAGGCCACCTCTCTATCCAACCGGCTAACTTGTGAAACTCTCGCATGTACTCCAGGGCAGGCCTGCCGGCTTGTTTTATCTTATGGATTTGTTCTCCTGCTTTGAGGGCAATGGATGGGTCCTCAAATCTTTCTCTCAGTCCTAAGAGGAAGAGGTGGGGGTCCTCCAATTCGGGGGCTTGCTCATTATATAAATTATTCAGCCATTCAGATGCCTCTCCCTCTAAGCTGGATGCAATCACATCGACCATAGCGCCGGGGTCTGGGAAGAGATAGGCCCAGCGGTTCAAATGAGAGCGCACATGGTTGAGGAAAATAATCAGCTTCTCTGGGTCCCCATTGAAGGTTGCTCTGAAAGGTGGAGCAATCATTGGCTGCTGGGCCCCCCACTGTGGCTGTTGCACCCCCAGTTGCTGCTGGCCCGATCCTGGCTGCTGATTCAATGGCTACTAGGCTCCCCACTGTGGTTGTTGCACCCCCAGTTGCTGCTGGCCCCATCCTGGCTGCTGATTCAATGGCTGCTGGGCTCCCCACTGTGGCTGTTGCACCCCCAGTTGCTGCTGGTCCCACCCTGGCTGCTGCCATGTTCCCAGGGGTTGCACGTTTGGGGGCTGCAGCCAACCCCCCTGCTGTGGTTGCAATACCGGCAGTACTGGCCTCTCAAGTTGTCGGAGGTCTCCCAAAGGTTGCTGTCTGGGTGGGGGCTGCTGTTGTCTTCTCTGCCTGCAGGGGCTTGTGGCGCCCTCTGCTGCTGCAGGCCCCTCAATGGTTGCTGGATGAGTGGGGGTTGCTGCTGTCTTCTCTGCTGTTGGCCTGTGGGGGCTGGTGGCGCCCTCTGCTCCTGCAGGCCCCTCAAAGGTTGCTGGATGAGTGGGGGTTGTTGCTGGATCTCCCTCATTTGCGGGCCCACCAGCTATTGCTCTCCTGGCTTCTGCACCACCCCAAGCTGTTGCAAGGCCTCTAATTAGCTGATGCAAGCTCAGAGGTTGTTGAACTTCTACCTGTGGGGGCTGCACAATTCCCCATTGCTGCAGGGAGCCCAGGCTGGGGTTCCCTCTCTCTGTGGGGCTGGAGGCCCTGGCAGGGGACTCCAGGGTCTGGAAGGCTGTTTGAGCTGCGAGGGAGGGGCTGGAGGCCTTTCTCAGCAGGATTTGTTCTCTGCTTCTCACTTCTAACTCTTCAAACTTTTCTGCCAAATATTCTACTGACCGACTACGAGCTGTGGACGGGCATTTCCACTCACCCAAGTCCTTGGTGGCAGACGGCCTGGAAGCTTTCCAGTCGTCTGGGGAATGAGATATGCAGGAATCCGTTTGTTGTAGCTCCACCTCATCTGCTTTTGAAGCCCTTGAGGGTGGCAAGGCTGTTTCAAAGTGTCTGGAGTCTCCGCTAGGCTTATCCCAGTCTGACGAACAGATCAGCTCTCCTAGCTGCTTTGGTCTTGCTCCCAGCTGGGAGACCTGCAAGGGTTCCTTCTCCACCGGCTTGCTGGCGGTAGCTTTCCCCCCCTGGGGTAGCAGCTGCTGCCGGGGTGCTGGCCTCAGGCAATTTTTCTTCTTCCATGGTTAAATCTTCCCCGAATCTTCGTCAAGCTATTCCCTAAGTTTAGGAACAGCGACTGGGGTTCGGGACCACTAGATGGTTTGAAAAGTTTGTAGATTTTGGCTTGATGTCATCGTTCCGACAGATGTTACTCTTCAAAGAACTTTGAGGCATTGTTTACCTTAAAGAAACTTTATTCAAAATAACATGGCATTGGTACGTACATGGTCGAAGCCAAAATCTGAATTCTCCTCCCCTAAGCACATAGTATCGAAGCACAATTCCCTCCTCCAATTAACAATCATAAATCACATTCTCCAATTAGCTTAAAATGCAAACCTTCCCTCGTTTCATAACCCGCCATTTTTTATCTTCTCTTATTTCAAACAACCTTGAAGAATACTCTACTGCGATATTGTTAAGTCTAACTAATCCCCATACACATTCTTCCCCTCCCCCCCCCCCAGCACTATCTAATTCTAACTCTAAAAGTAATACACAGGTTAAAGAGAAAATGGCTGCATCTTCATATATTGTCAAAGCAAGAACATCCGATATTAGCAGCGTTGACATACGATCTGACACAAGATCGTATTATTTGTCTCTGTGTGTTGGAACCATGACACTAGGTTGGTTAGGAATCTGTTTGATCTCCCACTCATTGCAGAGTTGGTCTCCCAGTTGATATCTGGATAGTTGACATCTCCCATTACTACTGTGGTATGCTTCCTACACACATTTGTTAACTGGTTGGCAAAGAGTTCATCTATTTCTTCTGATTGGTTGGGTGGCCTGTAATACACACCTACAGTGAGGGAAAAAAATATTTGATCCCCTGCTGATTTTGTACCTTTGCCCACTGGTGTAGTGCTCCTAATCTCAGCTTGTTACCTGTATAAAAGACACCTGTCCACAGAAGCAATCAATCAATCAGATTCCAAACTCTCCACTATGGCCAAGACCAAAGAGCTGTCCAAAGATGTCAGGGACAAGATTGTAGACCTACACAAGGCTGGAATGGGCTACAAGACTATCGACAAGCAGCTTGGTGAGAAGGTGACAACAGTTGGTGCGATTATTCGCAAATGGAAGAAACACAAAATAACCGTCAGTCTCCTTCCCTCTGGGACTATTAGATCATCCCACCGCAGGTGTTTAATATGGACCGAATGAGTTCCAGAGGGAACTTGAGGTTATTCCAGAAAGCCTGCTACTTGGTCTGATTGAAGCCTTTGTGGCTGCTTGGAATAGCAAAGCATCAGCAGCTTTAGATCAGATTGTGCCTGAGCAGTCTCTCTGTGCCCAGGGTTCCTAATGTTCCCTGTGGTACACAATGGTATTAAGGGAACTTAAAGTGGGCTAAGTGTTGCTTGGGTGTTGCTGGCAAAAGACAAGGAGCAAAGATGATCTGACACAAGCGAGAGCCACTATTAGAGCCTACCTTGTGGCGATAAGAGTGGAAAATGTTAAGTACTACCACACCCTTATTTCATCTGCTGATAGTCACCCAGCGGCCTTGTTCTGGGTGACTTAGTCCCTCCTTGGATGTAATGGCTTCCCCAGATGCTGACTCAGAAACAAGGAAGAGCCAGTGCTGGGGACTTTGGAGAGGAGTGTCAGGAGGACATGGAAGGCTCCATGACAGGGCAGGAGGAGGAGAGGCCAGAAACATCAGAAGGGCTGGCAAACGAGGGACTGGATGAGCGGCTGGCTGAAGAGGCAGGAGAGATGCAGCTGCAGCTGGGAAGTGTAGATGACCGGCTGGAGGCGTGGGGTGAAGAGATGCAGCTGCAGCTGGTTAGTGGAGATGAGGAGGAATTGCCTCCCCTGTCAGATCCTAGGATGTGTAGGGTCAAGCAGAGAGAAGCACGACGGACGTTGGTGAGGCTTCTTGTGTAGAGGCAGCCTCACCCTTCCTAATGAGCTGCGGCAGCTGGTGCCTACTTACCTGCTTGGAGCGGAGCGTTGTCAGAGACAACCATTTTAATTCCTGCCATGCGTGTTGCTGTGACTCCTTGGACTCTGGGCTTCAGACCTGTGCCTTGATTCCTGACCTCGTGCCTTGACTTTGGACTTAGTATCTGGATTTGGGTTGAAGGTTAAATAGCTCAGATAAGTAGAAATAGTTTCATTGTATATAATATTATGTTTTATTTTGGAGAGACGAATTGCTCGGGCATTTCTCCTGGACTGCATCCAGAATGAGAAGATAGGAGGAAGGGGAGAAGTAACTAGGAAGGTTGAGGAGAAGGAGGAGAGGGGGAGAGTGAAGAAGAAGAGGGAAAGAGGGAAGTGAGAGAAGAGGTTAGAGGGTGGATGCGGTTTGCGGGGAAATGGGTGAGCAATACCGAAAGTTATGTGTATAAATTTATTTTACTCTTTATCTGAAGTATTTTTTATGATGTAATGTAAAATTGAAAATAAATTTTTTTTTTACAAAAAAAAAAAAAAAATAGTTTAGGACAGGGGTAGGAAACCCAAAACACTCAAAGAGCCACTTGGACCCTTTTCTCACCAAAAACAAAACACTGGGAGCCGCAAAACCCTTTTGATATCTAAAATGAAGATAACACTGCATATATCCTTTTTTACCTTTATTTGATATAATATATACATACGTACATACATACATACATACATAAATACGTAAAGGTAAAAAAGGATTTATGCAGTGTTATCTTCATTTTAGATGTCAAAAGGGTCTCTCTCACTCTCTCCCCCTCCCTCTCTCTTTCCTCTCTTCCTTTCCTCTTTCTTTCTTTCCTCTCTTTCTCTTTCCTCTTTCCTCTCCCCTCTCTTTCCTCACTTTTTTTCTCTCTTCCCTCTTTCTCTTTCCTCTCCCTGTTTCTCTTTCTTTCTCTTTCCTCTCTCTTTCCTTTCCCCCTCTCTCTCCCCTCTGTCTCTCTTTCCTCTCTACCTCTCTTTCTTTCTTTCCTCTCTCTCTTTCCTCTCTCTCTCTCTTTCTCTCTTTCCTCTCTCTCTTTCTCTCTTTCCTCTCCCCTCAAGATCTCTGGTTGCCCCTTTCAGTGACTCTGGGCAGTTTACAGTTCAGAAAGAATTCAGGCAAGCAGCGTTTCGAAGGTCAGGCTGGAGCTCGGTCAGGCCCTCGCCGGGCGCAATTAGGGGCGGCTGCGTGGAGTCCCAGGTGCCTGACTCACGGAGGAAGCCGGCCGGGAGCCTACAATTAGCGGGCCCACCAGGAGGCGGCTGACGTGGACACCCCTGCGGTGGTCAGGCGGCCCCCAAGCTCCCCAAGCTGGACGGGATTCCTGGCCAGGCGGCCACGGGGTGGGAGCGGCTCCCTCGCGGGGGCGGCTCGGCATCCCAGGCCAGCTGGCCTACCCTTTCCAGGGCCAAATCCTGCAGGAGGGCAAGCCAGGCCAGGCTGGGCGGCGGGAAAGGAAACGTGCTGCGATTCGCACAGCCCCGGTCCCGGTCCAGAGGACCGCCCCCGCCCTGGTGGACGGGGGGCTGTGAGGGGGAAGGCGTGGGAAAATGGGCAGAGGTCCTGGGAAGGCCAAGCATGGGGGGGCAGGAGGCAGAAGGAGCCTGGGGCACCATGGACCGGCCCAGGGAGAGGCATGGCCAGCTCGGGGAGACATGTGGCTGGCTCGGCTGCCAGGGAGCGGCCCGGGAACAGCCCAGGGAGCGATGCCCCTGCCCCAGCCAGGATTGCTGCCCAGGGAGAGAAGTGGCTGGCTCGGCTGCCCGGGGACGGCCCAGGGAGCGATGCCCCCGCCGGCAGCTGCCCCAGCTGGGACTGCCGCCTGCCCAGCCCGGGGAGACACATGGCAGGTTCGGCTGCCCAGGGATGGCCCAGGGAGCGATGCCCCCGCCGGCCGCCGCCCCAGCTGGGGCTGCCACCTGGTACAGGTAAGCCGGGGGGGCGAGCCACCTGCCCCGCGACCGCTTCGCAGTGGCACTCCGTGGACTCGGAGTCCCCTCCCTCCCTCCTGCCACTGACCCTCTGTGTCTGGTGCTGCTTGGCCAACAGTCGCTGGGCATCGCTCTCCCTTGGGGCTGCAGCTTGTGGGAGGGCTGGCCTGCTCAGCGGAGGGTTCGGCGGGCCACTCCTAGCGGGTGTCAGGTCGTCCTGTCTCGGTGCTTCACAAAATAGCCGGCAAGCAGAAACGAGAGACAACAGTAGTTTAATTCACTCCATATAGGAACAAAGTCAGCACTGGGAGTCAGTTGCTCCCAGTGCCTTACATAGAATACATGCCTGCCACACCCACATTAACCCAACCCCACCCACTAAGCCACCATCCAGCCCGGAAAGACTGAGACCTCACCCCTCCCACGTCAGCCAGCCCAGTATCGCAGCGTCCATCAATTACTCCTGCCAAACACCAGCCCAACAAGGCCTGGCAAGGCTCTGGGTGTTAATGTCCTCAACGGCGTCGACCCAGCTGCAGCCCCGACAGAGCCCAGGAAGCTTCCTCTCGCTAAGTGTTGGCCCGGCGAGGCGCAGGGTAATGACGTCATCAATAGCCGACGCTCAGCAGCAACCCAGGGAGAAGGCGGCAATGCGGCGATGGGCTCCCATGCCTCCCAGCCGCCGCAGAACAGCAATACATACCGGCGGAGCATGGTAAGGGACATGTGGTCTTGACTGGCGGTGGGGTTATTGGCGGCGTCCCTGGCCCACAATGGGCCGGCCTTGCAGAGCTTGACATGTGGCTCCCCCTACTAGGGGTCCCCCTGGAAGATAAGTAAGACAGGGTTAACGGTCCCGTTCCCTTATACCCTCTGATCGCTCCCCAGCTTTTCAGGATATTTGCGATGGTATTTCCTTAGTTGGCGGGGACCCTGCACATCGGTATACAATACCCATGATGCCTCTGATAAGGGATACCCTTTCCACAGGACGAGGTAATACAACCTACCCCTCTTCTGCCGTGAGTCCAGAATCTCCTGGATCTCGTAGTGATCGGGCACTACAGGACCTGGGGCCTCTATTGGGCGGTCACTGGATACTGGTTTCAATAAGCTGCTATGAAAGACTGGGTGTAGCCTACCGAGGAATCGAGGGAGCTGAAGCCGCACAGTCACTAGGTTAATTAGTTGTGCTATGCGGAAAGGACCGATATATTTTGATGCCAACTTTCTACAGGGGACCCGAAGTCGGATGTATTTCGTAGAAAGGTACACCCAATCACCCACCCTGAATGGTTTTTGGGCCCTCCACTTTTTGCCCGCTTGCACCTTCGCAGTATCTCTTGCCTGTGCCAAAGCCTTTCTTACTGCATCCCACACCCTGCTAACTCGCGCTAACCATTCTCTAGGCTGACAAGTTGGAGTTCCTGACTGCTGCACTCCGGCATTGGTACGAACTCTCTGCCAGAAACCACCCGGAAGGGGGTAAAACCGGTACTACTGTGCACGGCGTTATTATATGCCACCTCAGCAAATAGTACCCATTCCACCCAGTCGGTCTGTTGGTAAGAGACGTAGCTCCGGAGATATCGCTCCACCGCGGCATTTGCTCTTTCGGCAGCTCCGTTGGTACTCGGGTGGTACACTGAACTTAGCCCCTGGGAGGATCCAAGGAGTCGTACGAAATCGCGCCAAAAACGAGCCGTAAATTGAACTTCACGGTCCGAGATGATCCGACGCGGAGCCCCGTGAAGGCGATAAATGTGTGACAAGAACATACAGGCCAATCTTCGAGCGGACGGTAGCCCTTTACAGGGGATGAAATGAGCCTGCTTAGAGAATAGATCCACCACAGTCCAAATCACCGTATATCCCCTGCTGTCGGGTAAGTCCACAATAAAATCCATGGCTATGTCTTGCCATGGGTGGTCTGGTTCAGCCAACGACTGCAACAAACACATGGGCTTCCTCGGGTTGGGCTTAGACGTTGCACACACTGGGCAACTCCTCACATACTTCTCCACATCTGTCCTCATTCAGGGCCACCAAAATTGGTGCCTGGCCAGATGTAACGTCTTTAAATACCCAAAGTGGCCTGCCTGTTTGGAGTCATGACAACGGTGGAACACCTGACTGTGTAGCATCTGTGGAATATACAACTTGCTGCTGTACCACGCCAGCCCATCGCGCTGGGTTAAGATCCCGCAATTATCCCGTAACCACGGATCATTCCCGAGAGCCGTTCTCAGTTCATCCTCGAAATCGGCCGTTACCGGGTGGGAAAGTGCCTTTGCCTTGTCCTGTCCATATGGGGGCATGATGGCTTGTATCACCTGCTCCCGTTTGCTGTCATATTGCGGCAATCAGGATAGCGCATCCGCGAGAAAGTTCCTGCCCCCGGGTACGTACTTGAGGCAAAACTGGAAGCGGCGAAAGTATTGGGCCCAGCGAACGTGTTTTGGGGATAGTCTCCTAGGCGTTTGCAACACCTCTAAATTCTTATGATCTGTCCAGACCTCGAACTGGTGTTTGGCCCCCTCCAGCAAGTGCCACCACGTGGATATAGCCCACTTTACCGCAAACGCCTCCTTCTCCCAGATTGCCCACGCTCACTCGGCTTCCATCAACTTCCGAGACATATAGGCACAGGGCTGCAACCTCCCTTGCAGGTTGTGCTGGAGCAACACCGCCCCGACCGCTACGTCACTGGCGTCCACCTGTACCACGAAGGGCCGTCCTGGGTCCGGATGCAACAGGACTGGCTCCCTCGCAAAGAGGGCCGTCAAGGATTCAAATGCAGTCTGGCACTCCGTCATCCAGGCCAGGGGTTGTCCAGGACGTGGTTTTGTAGTAGCCATCCGGGTCCGCAGTAGATTTGTGAGAGGCAACGCCACTGCTGCAAAGGAGGGAATGAAATGTCTATAAAAGTTAGCAAACCCCAAAAAGCTCTGTAACTGGCGGCGTGTTCGCAGGGCTTGCCATTCCAACACACTCTGTACCTTTTTCGGGTCCATCTCCACCCCTGCTGCTGATATTCTGTAACCCAAGTAGTCCAGGCAGGAACAGTGGAACTCACATTTTGAGAGCTTTACATATAGTCGGGCGTCTAACAGTTTACGTAACACTTCACGTACAAGGTTAACATGTTCCTCCATTGTTTCCGTATAAATTAGTATATCGTCAAGATAAACAAGCACCCCACAGTAGAGGTGTTCATGCAGAACCGTTAATGAGTTGCATGAAGACCGCAGGGGCCCCCTGTAGGCCAAAGGGCATCACCCTGAATTGATAACTGCCTAGAGGGCAATTGAAAGCTGTTTTCCACTCGTCCCCGGACTTGATCTGAACCCGGTAATAGGCCTCATGTAAGTCCAACTTTGTAAAGATCTTACCCTGGGCCAGATGGGCCAAAAAGTCCTTCATCAACGGGAGGGGGTACATATGTTCCACACACCGCGTTGATGCCCCTGAAGTCGACGCAAAGGCGGAGGCCCCCATCCTTTTTCTCCTGAAAGAGCACTGGAGCTACTATCCGAGACCGTGCCGGCTGTATGAACCCCCGTGCCAGATTTTTGTCTATGTATCGTCTCAGTTCCTCCAACTCCTGTGGAGTCATGGGGTACATATGGGGCTTCGGTAATTTAGCCCCCGGTAGTATGTCGATAGCACAGTCGGTTGGGCGGTGAGGAGGAAGGCTATCGCATTCCTGCTCACTGAACACTTCGGCAAGGGCATCATACACAGCTGGGAATCCCGGACCCCGTTCCCCTGCGTCCATCGCCGTCTTGGTCCCTTCCTCCACCCTTTCCTTTGTACCAGCCTCTGGTCTAGATGGTTGAGGGCAGACACCGAGGCGCATATGGCGACATCCTCCTTCCCATCATATAGTTGGACCCCATTTGTCCAACCAGGCCAGACCCAGAATCACCTCCTTCGTCATGGAAGCAACCACAATGAACCGGAGTACTTCCCAATGTTCTCCCATGTCCAGTCTTACCGGTTCCGTCACTAGAGTTGCAGGGGCTCCACCCAAAAGGGACCCGTCCACCTGCTCAAAGCGGATGGGACGAGCCAGACAGTGGACCTTGATGCCAACTCTCCTTACGACTACCTTACTGACCAGGCATCGAGTACAGCCTGAGTCAATTAACGCCTGGAACTCGGTGGCATGGCCCGTCGTTGGACTCGTCAGGGTGATCGGGATGGCAAAGGGAGAGATCGGCTGGCTTACCATAGGATCTTCGTCCGGATCCAGGTTGTCATACTCCGCCAAAGAATCATCAGGAACAGCCGGTGGGGCATCAGTCAGGGGCCTTTGGGGTATTCCACCTTCCGCCTGACATGCAGCCTTCGAGCGCTCTGGGGTTTTCTTCGGTGCAGGACCCGGTCTCCCCTGGGTCCCTGGAGTACCTTGCAGTGCCAGAACTGGGCATTCCGCCACTCGATGTCCTGGCCGGTTGCACCTAAAACATCTAAAGGTAGATTTCATAGGAGGTGCAGAGACTGGTGGTTGGCGGCTTACCTCTTTTGGCCGGTCCCCTGTTCGCCGAAGGGCGGACTGGTCATCTGTGGATCGCCGGAACTCCTGAAACCCCGCATCCAGCTCGGACACCACTCGAAACCAGTCCTGGAGCCGGCATGGCACACCCCTTACCACACACGCTTGTCGCAGGTCCTTATCTAACCCATGACAGAAGTGGTAGACCAAGAGACGTTCCGGTCATGCACGTAACCTGCCGGCAGCCCTTTGGAACTCCCGCACGTACTCTCGTACGGGCCGGCCTTTCTGCCTCAGTCCGAGTACCTCTGTTTCAGCCCGCTGGACCCGGGATCTTTGAACCTGGCCCTCAGCACATCGAGGAAAAGTCCGACATTCGCCAGCTCCCGGGCATGGTCGCTGAACAAATTGGCAGCCCACGCCGCCGCCTCACCCTGTAAACTTGCTGTTATTGCAACCACCATTGCCCAATGGGAAGAGTACTGTGATGTAAACCGGTCCAGGTGGTTTAAGACGTGTCCCATGAACATCGCCAACCGGTCCAGATCTCCATCAAAAGACACCACTATAGGTGGTGGGACCCACATGATACTTGATGGCCATGGGCCCCTGGCCTGCGCGGCCTGCTGGCTACCATCCAGCATAGCGGAACGGTGACCACTCGGACCTGGCCCCCAAGACCCTGATGACCCAGGAAAAAGTGCAGGTTGGGCAGGAGGCACAGCTGTCGAGGCGACACCTACCCGGTCCTCCCGTCAGTGCCGGGCCTGGTCAGTTGACACCTGCCCCAGTGATAGCACTCCCTGATCAGGGTCACCTCCAGGGGGCAACGTAAACCTCAGACTGGCTAACTGAAATCTGGAGGAGGCAGCTGGAGCCCAAGAACCTGGGGTGCCACCTGGCCTAGGCAGCGGGTACAGGTATCTTGGTTCCCCATACCTGTCCCGGAGGACATCCAAAGTATATTGTCCAGGGGCTGTTGAACAGCTCCATTCGTCCTCTTCATGGCCAGTAACTCGCCTCTTTCCACCCAGATAAAGCCACCCCCCTGCCAGTCACACGAGGCCTACAATCCTCTGAACGTTGCAGGGCAGAACCCAGGCACCAATCTGCTGAAGCAGCTGAAGGGGCCTTCTGTCCAGACTCCTGCTCCGTATCCATCGGCGGCTAGGCCCTCTCCTTGGGCCTCACTGACGGTTGGGCCTCCCCTTCCTCCACTGCCACTGGCACCACCGCCTCCAACACCGGTTCAGGAATCTCCTGCAACGGTCCAGCCGCCCCTTGAACTTCCTTTGCCATCGTCCCCTAGCAGCCACCTCCAGCCAGCAGGGAAAACAAAGGAGAGCAATATAATGAAAGAGGAGTGCTGACTTACTGTCAGGTCGTCCTGTCTTGATGCTTCACAAAATAGCCGGCAAGTAGGAACGAGAGACAACGGTAGTTTAATTCACTCCGTATACGAACAAAGTCAGCACTGGGAGTCAGTTGCTCCCAGTGCCTTACATAGAATACATGTCTGCCACACCCACATTAACCCAACCCCACCCACTAAGCCACCATCCAGCCCGGAAAGACTGAGACCTCACCCCTCCCACGTCAGCCAGCCCAGCATCGCAGCGTCCGTCAATTACTCCCGCCAAACACCGGCCCGGCAAGGCCCGGCAAGGCTCTGGGTGTTAATGTCTTCAACGGCGTCGACCCAGCTGCAGCCCCGACAGAGCCCAGGAAGCTTCCTCTCGCTAATTGTTGGCCCGGCGAGGTGCAGGGTAATGATGTCATCAATAGCCGACGCTCAGCAGCAACCCAGGGAGAAGGCGGCAATGCAGCGACGGGCTCCCATGCCTCCTGGCCGCCGCAGATCAGCAATACATGCTGGCGGAGCATGGTAAGGGACACGTGGGCTTGACTGGCGGTGGGGTTATTGGTGGTGTCCCTGGCCAACGGGCCGGCCTTGCAGGGCTCGACAGCGGGGATACCGGGGCTTCCCTGCCCGGCTCCCCAGCCACGTGCACCTCTGACAGTGCCAGCCTAGGAAAGGGACTTCCTGGCTGCCTTTCTCCCAGGGGGCGGGGCACCTGGGTGCAGGGCCAATCAGGAGCCCTGCGAGGGGGCAGGTCCGAATGAGAGAAAGTGTTATCTGCATGGTCTGCATATTTACTATTACACTCTGTTTTTCTGTACCAAGCATTCCTTCTAATGTTCTTTGACGTGGTGGGGATGAAGGTGTCAATGCTAGACTTGACATCGTTTTTTTTCCTGTCCTCAGTGATGTCATATTTATCACTTGTTTCTCTAATACTTTCTATTTCTAAATATCACTCTACTTAGCCAACAACTTATTTAACTTTATTTTTACTCTAAACTTCTAATTCTTCGTTTCCTTTCCTCAACTCCTCTGAGACTACCTCCACTTCCACTGTTCCCCAAATCTCTCCTTACCTTCTCCAACCCTCTTCACTTTCTTCCCTCTTTCTTACTTATCACAGTCTTTCTAAAAGTCCAGATTTCTTCTCCACTCTTGTATTATCAATCGTTAGTCCGTTCTTATCGCCTTATCACGTCCTCTCGTCTCCTTTACCTTCCGAACCATCTCCATGTTCCTGTTACCGTCAACGTCATGCCCCGTCCTCTCGCCATCTCTTTCACTTCCTCTCGCACTCGTCACCATATCCCCCTCTTCAATCCTCTTCACTCTCTTCCCTCTTATCCAAAGGCACAGCCTCTCTAGAACTCCGGATTTCCCCTCTGATCTTGTATCTTCCGCCGTCAATCAATTCCTTTCGCTTTCGTCTCCTTGTCACATCCTCTCACCAACTCCTTCGCCTTCCGGATTTTCACTACGTTCCACTCACTTTCGTCACTTAAACACGTCCTCTGGTCGTCTCCTTGGCTTTCTGAATCTTCTCCACGTTCAGGTCTGTCACCAACTTTCTTCTCCAACCACTTTCTCCAATATTCTCCAATATTCCACAGCGTATTCACTCCTTCTCTGTTTCTCCTAAATCGCCATTTTCTCTTCCGTCCCAGCTGCCTGCTTATTGATCTTCTCCCTTCACTCCTCTCATCCCGACTCCACCAACTCCGCTTTCGCTGCCGTCTCCCAACCTCTTCTTCCTTAATCCTCCACCATCTTCCTCGTTTTTGCATTAAAGCATTTACCACAAGGTCTTTCCTTCCTTTATGTCTCCCTCCTGTTAATCCTCTGGTTGTTAAATCTGCTAACTCACGGCTCTTCCTGCTGGGTCGCCGCTTACATTGAGGATTCCCTCACCAGTTGAGCTCCCTTTCAACACCCACACTAATAGACAAGTGGATCTTTTTAGACTTTTCTATTATTCCTTAAAGATATTTTGAACTATTTTAACTCACTCATTAACACAGTCTGTTAAGTTTATCTTTGCTTCCGCATCCTCTGTGGCTTGTCAGGGCCTCAGATCCGCCATCTGTTGATGGCAGATATTTCCATGCTGAATTTAGGGGGTTTCCTTCATCATAGTGGGTGATCGCCTCTCACCTCGCTACTCTTCCCGGCTTCACCCTTTCTCACGTGTAGCCGTCCAGGCTCTCTACGCCCCCGGTCTCCAATCGTAGAAAGATCAGAGTTAGGGGACGGAGACTGTCCTCTTGCCTCTTCACCGCCTTGACGTCACCACCGGACACTTTAAACGGGAATGCAGAAATCCTGGGGGAGGAATGTCTGCCTCCCGACCATTTCAAAATATTGCTGTGGGGCGTCCAAAAACAAAATGCCCTAAGTGTAATAAGGGTTTTCATTGGGCTAATGAATGCCAGTCAGGAAACTTCAAAATGGGCTGGTCTCTGGCCCCGGTCCAAACAGAGACCCTTCAGTAATTCCATCAACAATTAATAATACCCCTGCTGCCACTAGAGGGAGTGCTGGGATAGATTTAACTATCCAACGAGAAGTGTGTTTCAAATTTCCAGGAGAGGTACAAGTAGTCCTTTCACAACTTTCTGGTCCTCTCCCCTCTGGATATGTTGGATTAATTTTGCTTCGATCTAGCATGGGAAAAAAGGGAATTTTTGTAATCCCTGGAGTAATTGATTCTGACTACGCAGGCGTCATCTTTATTCAATTATGGACTAACATGCCACAGACTTTGCCAACCAATGCTAGTCCTGCTCAATTACTCCATTTGCCCTATTTTGTCCCTGCAGGGGTCATGATAGGGATCGAGGGGACGGCAGGTTTGGTTCTACAGGTCCCGTTATAATTGCATTAACCACCCTGATCACCACCCAGCGACCCCGTCAGACAGTCCTTTTTCAGGGTAAGCCTTTTGAGGGCATAATTGATACAGGGGCTGATGTTTCAGTAATTTCAGCTAAAGATTGGCCTGCATCTTGGCCCACTGACCCATGCCCTAGTGTCTGGGGTGTAGGAGGGCAACAAGGTGCATGACAAAGCACACAATTTCTTTCTGCAAGTCTTCCCAATTCTACTGTAACTGTTCAACTTCGTCCTTTCATTCTTGACATTCATGTCAACTTATGGGGATGAGACTTGCTTAGTAAATGGGGGGCTACCGTCACTTTCGACGAATAAATCGTTTGCCTTACCCTTAACTTGGTTAACTACTACACCTGTTTGGGTGGAACAATGGCCTCTTCATCTGTACAAATTATAAGTCTTAAAAATTCTTGTTCAAGAGCAATTACAAGCTCAACACATTGCCCCTTCCACTAGTCCATGGAACACTCCGGTTTTTGTTATAAAAAAGAAAAGTGGCAAATGGAGATTCCTACACGATCTCCGTGCCGTTAATGCATGTATTCAGCCTATGGGAGCTCTGCAATGTGGGACTCCCAATCCGAATTTAATTCCACAAGATCATCAATTAATGATCACAGATCTGAAAGATTGTTTTTTCTCCATACCTCTGTGCATGGCAGACCGAGATAAATTTGCTTTTACAGTACCATCTATAAATCACACTGAACCCACTTGCCGTTACCATTGGACTGTATTACCACAAGGAAAGTTGAACAGTCCCACTTTGTGTCAATATTTTGTAGCGAATGCTTTAGCTCCTTTTCGTAAGCATCATCCAACAGCTTTAATATATCATTATATGGATGATATTCTTATAGGAGCCCCTTCCATCCCATCATTATTGGCTTTCCGAACTTCAAGTAGATCTAGCCGACAGTGGATTACAAATTGCCCCTGAAAAAGTACAGCTTTGCTCTCCATATGTGTATTTAGGACACAAACTTCTCCAAAGTTATTCAAGTCCTAATATTCCACAGTTTTCTTTACCTCCTTCTATTTCACTAGTTAAACTACAACAAATTTTGGGCACTATTAATTGGGTAAGACCTTATTTTTGCTTATCTACAGGTCTGTTAAGTCCCTTATTTGAATTACTCACCCAGGGCAAATCCCCTGCAGACATAATCCCCATTCCCTCAGCAGTGCAAGGTGTTATTAAACAAATTAATTCAATTATAAGAACTAAATCTAAATTTGTTGCCCGTATTCCTGTTCTTAATTCTCCGCTAACCTTATTAATCTTCCCCACTGAGAAATTACCTACAGCAGTCCTTTCTGCTATAAAGAACAATCAAGTTTATTGTATTGAGTGGCTTTATTTACCACATACCCCTTCCCATAATGTTTTGCCTATTTTTCTTGCTATAGCAGATTTAATAGTACAAAGCTGTTTACGGGCTCTTCAATGAACCAGCACAGACTTGGTGGACATTTGTATTCCTCTTGCTAAATCTAATTTTGAATTTGCATTTAAGACATGTCAAGCTTTACAAATTGCTTTGATAGACTATGTAGGGAAGATTTCATATCATTTACTTAAAGACCCTTGCTTTACATTCTATTTTTTATTACTAAAAGTTTTACAAATGTAATACAATATAACCCAAACCCCTCCCACCCCGTCCCCCCTCCCCCACTTCCCAGAGCTGATTACAGGGTAACAAATAAACAATCATAATCTAACTAACATTACCCGACTATACTATCAAACAATCTATAACATACTTTAACTCTTTTTCAAAACAAATATTAACTAATGAAAAACAAAAATAATAATATAATTAAACCATAACACTAAAAATAATATAAATTCAACCATATTAAACTATTAATAACAATCTAAAATCTACTCATAAGCAAGATAATACTTTTCAGTTTCATATTTCTTTTGAATATAATCAATCCATCTTCTCCAAACCGAAATATATTTTTCTTGTGAATGGTCCTTCAAATAGGCAGAGATTTTCGCCTTTTCTGCTAAATTAGACACCTTAAGTATCCATTCTTCCATAGTAGGCAAAGAATTTTTCTTCCAATATTGCCCCACCAATAATCTTGCAGCTGTTATAAGATTCAACATCAAATTAATTTCTTTAACATCAAAATCAACCACAATACCCAACAAAAAAAATTGCGGAGTAAATTTTATCTTTCTCTTAAAAATCTTTTGAATATTCCACCAAATCTTGATCCAAAAAGCTTTTATATCTTTATATGAATATAAAGAAGTTATTTTGAATCAGCTAAATGCAGTCAACTGTGAGAGCTTCTGATTTATTTTTCACCAATAGAGAAATTAAAATTCTCTAACAAATCCATCTGCATTTAAAAGACAAAGGCCACTCTTTTGAAGACAGCCAAGTCCACATTTTGGACAGAGAGGACCGCTGGTTTGAAAGAGGGGTCAAAGAGGCCATCTATGTCAAAATTGAACAGCCACTCATCCCCAGCGAATACCGGAACCTATCGGAGGTCTTTAGCAAAAAAGAATGCGACATCCTGCCTCCCCACCGGCCTAATGACTGCTCCATTGAACTGTTACTTGGAGCCAAACTCCCACGGCCTAGGATGTACGCTATGACCCCCCCCTTAAATGGAGGAACTGCAGCAGTATTTAAACAAAAACCTAGCAAGAGGATTTATTGAACGGGACAACTCTCAGGTGGGGGCTCCGGTGTTATTTAAGGGAAAAAAAGATGTGTCGCTTCGTCTCTGCATTGATTATAAAGGGTTAAACGCTGTAAGTGTGGAAAACAAGTACCCCCTCCCCCTCCTGAAAGACCTACTAACCCACCTGGTGAAGGGGAGCGTCTTCACTAAATTGGACCTGAGAGAGGCATATTACCGAGTAAGGATAAAGGAGGGAGACAAGTGGAAAACTGCTTTCAACTGTCCCATGGGAAGCTATCAGTTTAAAGTCATGCCATTTGGACTACAGGGGGCTCTGGCCGTTTTCATGCAGTTGATCAAGCAGGAGCTACATGATCATTTATACAAAGGGGTTTTGGTGTATCTTGACGACATCCTGATATACAGCACGAATATGGCTGACCACGTAAAGTTGGTGTGAGAGGTGTTAAAGAAATTGCTGAATGCCAATGTTAAGCCAGTGGTGGCGAACCTTTTAGAGACCGAGTGCCCAAACTGCAACCCAAAACCCACTTATGCATTGCCGGGTGTCGTGGCCACCAAGAGGGCGTGACCGAGTGGGCGTGGCTATGGTCGTCATGGCAGTGTGGGTGGGCATGGCCAGGGTGGGCATGGCCACCTTGATGTTGCTCCTGAGGAGGGATGCCTGTGGGGCTCGGGCAGGGTTGGGGGAGATCCAGGGGGTCTCTGGCGGGTGGGGCAGTGGGCAGGAGGCTCGTCATCTTGTTTTGGCAATGAGCCAATCAGATCACAGTAGGATTCAGTTATTGATGTCATGTATTGAAGCTGAGAGGAGGACATTGGTCAGTGTGTTATGTGATCACTATCAAGTTGGTTGGGTTTTTTTGTGTTCTTTCATTTAGTGAGCTTGTAAAACATAATAAAATTAAAGTAATGGTGCAAAGAGTTGACTGGTTGCCCAGAAAGCGATGTCAGATAGTATTATTACGTGAACAAGGCTACAGTTATAAAGAAATTAGAAGAAAAATTGGTGGAAACTTAACCAAAGGTGGCATTTCTACTGTACACTTTTCCCAAAAGGTTTCCACAATTTTGGCCACTAGTGTATGAGGGGGGAATTAAACAATGAAAGCACTGTGTCTTGGATTTTACAGGTTGTTGGAAAAGTACTCATTCATTTTACCAGATGCTGAAAATAACAGAAATCTGAAGCAGAATGCCTGTACTAGCAGATGCAACTGATACAAAATCTGGACGAAGAATGGTCAATAAAGCATTATTGGTTGTCTATTTTATCTTTCCTAACAAGCTGTAACCAACTTCCTCACTTAACTTTGCAAAACCTGTGGGTCCCACACCATTCCACATATCTGCAAGAAAGCAGCTGCAATCCGAGTACTCTAACTCACGGCTTTTCCAGTCGCCTAGCAAGGTGTCAAAAACTTGATGACCCCTCCTTCCCCAAAAAGGAAAAAAAGTGATAAAGTACAGTAGTCCTCAACTTACAAGTTAACTTAGTGACTGTTCGAAGTTACAAAGGCACTGAATATAGTGGCTTGTGACCATTTTTCACTTATGACCGTTGCAGCATCCCCAGGGTCATGTGCCTCCCTCCTTCTCATTCCCATCTCCTTCCTTCCTTCCTTCCTTCCTTCCTTCCTTCCTTCCTTCCTTCCCCCAACCTCCTTCCTTGCCTGCATCCCTTTCTCATTCCCATCTCCTTCCTTCCTTCTCCCTCCCCTTCCTTCCTTTCTCTCTCTCCCTTCCTCCAAAGTGCAAACACGTGCTTCCTCCTCCCCCCTGCCACCCGCGAGCTTCTGCAAAGCGCAAATGGACGTCAGGTCCCACCTGCTTCCTTCAAAGTGCAAACACATGCATCCTTCTCCCCCCGCCCCCCCATGAACATCTGCAAAGCGCAAATGGATGCCAGGTCCCACCTGCTTCCTCGAAAGTGCAAACACATGCATCCTGGCTGCCAAGGTGCCTGGGGGCCCCGCCCTGTCAGTGCCTGGTCGGGGCTGGAGGCAGAGAGGCCATGCCAGGGGTCCATCCATCGCCGCCCAGGCCTCACTCTGCACGGAGGACAGGGCTGAGGCCACAAGGGGCAGGGTGGGACAGCCATGGGCTGGACTGGGCGTGGAGCCTCCTCGCCGCTTCTTCCCCCACAGACATTGGGAGCACCCACCCCACCCACCGCTTGTCCCAGCAGCTGCTGCCGTCCCGCGCTCTGCCGGGTCCGCTGCATGGCTGTGAGGTAGCCGGAGGGCCGAGCGGCTCTGGCCACACCCGTGCTCCAGCCCGCAACCCCAGCCTTACGAGCTGCGGGGTGAGGGGAGCTCTGGGCTGCAGAACCCCCTCCGCGGAGCGGAGCTGGGCAGGACTGCGGTGTGCCGCCACCACTGGTGGCGCAGAGATCGATCGCGGGCTCAGAGCGGGCATGAGCGAGGCAGCCACGCAGGGCAGCTTAAGCAGGTAGGCCACCCCCGCCCTCCGTGCCTTTCGCTGCCATTACTAATGCTGCTGCCCTCGGTGCATGAGGCCGAGGCAAGGCAGCTCTCCCACCCCCGCACCTTTTGCCACCATTGCTGCTGCTGCCCTCGCTGCACGAGGCCGAGACAAGGCAGCTTAAGCAGGCAGGCCACCCCCCCCCCCGCCCTCTGCGCCTTTCGCTGCTGACGTCATTGCTGCCCTTGCCGCTCATCCTCCTCCCCTGCGTGGCCGGCCACTGAAACTTACCACTGTCGACTCATGCTTGCTCACTCACTGTCTGCAGCAAATGCTGCTTCCGCCGAAAGTTGCTCCTTTTATAGCCTCTCGCCTATTCCCAGACTGTGCATGTGCGGAAAGCTGCGCATGCACGGAGAGGAGGAGGGAGCAGCTTGGCCCAGAAATGGGTCACGTGCCATCAGAGACAGCTCCGCGTGCCGCCTGTGGTACACATGCCATAGGTTCGCCACCACGGCTATACACCAGTATCACTACTGAACGTGGACTATAAAATCTTCACTTCAATAATAGCTGAAAGACTGAAAAGATTTTTGACTGAATTTATACACCCAGATCAAAACTGATTTTTGCCAAAGAGAAAAATAAAAAATAATTTGAAGGTAATACTAGATATATTGGAATACTATGAACTTCATCCAGGGAAACAACTTGCATTAGTATTTTTAGACGCCCAAAAGGTATTTGATAATGTTTCTTGGCAATTTATGATTCAACAACTAAAAACAATGGACTTTAGTCAAAACTTTATAAATACGATTCAGACAATGTATCAGAAACAAACAGCAAAAGTTATTATAAATGGGGATTATACAGATAATTTTGATATACGAAAAGGCACAAAACAAGGATGTCCATTATCCCCATTGCTATTTATCTTAACTTTGGAAGTTTTAAATAGAAACATTAGGCAAGATCCAGAAATTAAAGGATTGAAAATAAAAGGTGAAACTTACAAACTGCAAGCATTTGCAGATGATTTGGTATTCATTCTAGAGGAACCTTTAGAGACGATTCCTAAACTGTTGGAAAAGATAGAACAATTTGGAGAGATAGCAGGATTAAAGATAAATAGAGAAAAAACTAAAGTGATAAGTTAAAAATCTTACAGATAAACAAAAAAAAGCAATTATCAGAAAAAGTAGGATTGCAAATAGTCAAAAAGGTCAAATACTTGGGAATATATTTGACAGCAAGATGTTCAACAATAAAAGAAGATAATTACATTAAATTGTTAAATCAAATAAAGCTTGATTTGGAAAACTGGAAGAATCTTCAACTGTCGATGTTAGGAAGAATTGCTATGGTGAAAATGAATATATTACCAAAAATACTATTTTTGTTTCAAATGATACCTACAAAATTGGAGAATTTTTTTTGAAGATCTAAACTAATTCAAAAATTTATCTGGCAAGGAAAGAAAGCTAGAATTAAACTGAAAATGTTACAAGAAGCCAAGGGAAATGAAGGTTTTGGCTTGCCAGATTGGGTTTTATATTATCAAGCATCAGTGTTAACATGGATAAAAGAATGGATAACTCCATTCATAAATACTTCCAAAACCACTCCATTAGAAATGCACTATTATTAACTTGGGAAAAAATAAAATGTAAAATTTATTTGAAAATTCCAGGATGGCTTTCAACAATGGAAGCATTGGGAGCTGAGGGATTACTGGCGTGAACGTAACCAAGAGGAGAGAGACTTTACTTTTTTCTCAGATAGACATCAATCTTTTTCAAGAATTGACTTTTTCTTGATTACAACTGATTTATATAACAGGGTAAAGAATCTTAAAATCTTTCCTAGGTCATTGATGGATCATAGTCCAGTTTGGATGGAATTGGTTCATGAAAAAGAGGAGAGGAGATCCTGGAGGGTGAATGAGAACTTATTTAGACAAGAAAGGAATGTTCAAGAATTAAAGGAGTGTTTAAAGGATTATTTTGCTTTAAATATGTATAAGGGAACATCAATATCAATGGTATGGGATGCAGGTAAAGCTTTTATGCGTGGGATTCTGATAAAAATGAATAATGTCCATAGACAAAAGCAGATCCAGAAACGTAAGGAATTGGAAGATGAGATTAAATTAAAAGAAAAGTCTCTGATTCTAAATCCTACAGATGAAAAGATTAAAGAATCTATAAAATTGTTAAAAACACAATTTAACATGCTGATGGCTGATCAAACTGCAACTAACTTATTGTTTATGAAACAAAATACATTTTGTAATGCTAATAAACCAGGGAGATGGTTGGCCTATCAATTAAGAAAGAAACAGAGACAGAGAACCATAGATAAAATAAATTACAATGGCAAATTAGTGTATCAGAAGGAGTTGATTAAGAAATCTTTTTTAGATTATTACCAAAAATTATATAAGAGTACTAATGTACAATTTTTAGATATAAATAATTATTTAAGTGAGGCCAATTTTCCTAAATTAACAGAAGATCAGAAACAAGAAATTAATGATTTAATTACTAATGAGGAAATTGTGACAGTTATTAAACAATTAAAATTAGGCAAAGCGCCGGGTACGGATGGTTTGACATCCATTTATTATAAAACTTTAGTAGAAGAGATGACCCAACCTTTATGTGAGCTTTTTAATAACATATTACAGGGTTCAGAGATTCCTCCGTCATGGCGCAGTGCTTTTATATCTTTGATTCCAAAAGAGGATCAAGATCTTACCTTACCAAAGAATTATAGGCCTATATCTCTCTTAAATGTAGATTATAAGATTTTTACAAAAATTTTAGCGAATAGGCTCATGAGGGTTTTGTATCAGCTTATACATAAGGATCAATCGGGTTTTATAACTGGTAGGTACATGAAAAATAATGTTAGACAAGTTGTTAATTTATTAGAATATTTAGATAAAAATAACCAAATCTCTGCTGGGCTGATATTTTTAGATGCTGAAAAAGCTTTTGACCAATTGAACTGGCAGTTTATGTTAAGAGTAATTGAGGAGATGAACTTTGGAGAAAAAATATTACAAGCTTTTGGTTCTATATATCAAAAACAAACGGCACAAATTATTGTCAATGGGGGTTTGTCAGAGGTTTTTGCAATAGAAAAAGGTACAAGACAGGGATGTCCATTGTCACCGTTACTGTTTGTTTTAACATTGGAAATTTTGCTGATTAAAATTCGAGAGTCGCAGGAAATAAAGGGAATAGAAGTAAACAAAAAAGAATATAAGTTAAGAGCTTTTGCAGATGACTTGGTGGTTACTTTGTCTCAACCTACCTATTCTGTAGTAAAGTTACTACAATTGATTTATCAATATGGACGGGTTTCGGGCTTTAAAATTAATAATAATAAGACTAAAATATTACCTAAAAATATGACTAATTTGGACAAGCAGATTTTGGTTAATTTGACTGACTTTGAGGTTGTTGATAAGACAAAATATTTGGGGGTTACTTTGTCTGTTTCTAATGCAAAATTGTATAAATATAATTATGAAAGGCTGTGGGTCAGGGTACAGAAAGACTTAAAGAATTGGGAGAAGTTACAGTTATCTCTTATGGGAAGAACTGCAGTGATTAAAATGAATGTTTTACCAAAATTTCTTTTTTTGTTTCAAATGTTACCCATTTTAAAGAATGAGGTTAATTTAAATGAATGGCAGAAAGGTATTAATAAATTCATTTGGGCAGGGAAGAAACCAAGGGTAAAGCTTAAAATTTTGCAGGATTTCCGTGAAAGAGGTGGACTCAAGGTACCGAATTTGAAATTATATTATGATGCCGTGGTTTTAACACTAATTAGTGATTGGGTAAACTTAACAAATGTAGAAATACTCCACTTGGAGGGTTGGGATTTACTTTTTGGATGGCATGCCTATTTAATTTTTAATAAAAAAGTGGATTGGGTTTTTAAATCTCATATTATAAGGACTCCTCTACTTTGGGTTTGGAGGAAATATTATAAAAGTGATTTTAAAATACCACTATGGGCTATACCTGGGCATGCAATAGAGGGGATAAGGAGAGGAGTTAAAATGGATAGGGTTTCTTATACACAATTACTTAAATGGGATGGTCAAAATTGGCAGTTAAAATCTTTGGAAGATTTAGTACATGTAAATATTACTTATTCATGGTTTCAATATAGACAGATAGTGGATAGATGGAAGATGGATAGTAGTACAGGCTTGCTTAGAGAAGATGAGAATCTCTTTAAACAAGTAAGAGATCAAAGGCGAACTCATATTAAGAGAATTTATGGGGTTCTAGTGGAACTGGATTCAGAATCAGAATTAATTAAAGAATGTATGATTAAATGGGCACAAAATTTTGGTGAACCAGTTCTATTGGACACCTGGGAAACTATCTGGGTGAGAAATGTTAAATTTACGCAAGCCCAGAACCTAAGGGAGAACTTTTATAAAATGTTTTATAGATGGCACCTTGATCCACAAAAAATGTCTCGTATGTATCCTGACTTACAGCTTAAATGTTGGAGATGTGGATGTTTGAATGCTACTTACTATCATATGTGGTGGTCGTGTAAAAATATAAAAGCTTTTTGGATTAAGATATGGTGGAATATTCAAAGAATTTTTAGAAGGAGGGTAAAATTTACCCCACAATTATTTTTGTTAGGTATTGTTACCGATTGTGATACTCAAGAGACTATATTGATGCTAAATTTGATTACAGCCGCAAGGCTGTTAGTAGGACAATACTGGAAGAAGGAATCTTTGCCTACTTTGCAAGAGTGGTTTTTTAAAGTTTCTTATCTGGCGGAAATGGCAAAGATTTCGGCTTTCTTTTTTTTTTTCAATGAAAGTTTTTTATTTTTTCCATATAAACATTATAAAAAAAACAGTATACAATACAATTTTAAGATAAAATAAACATTATTACGACTTGGGCACTCCCCCCAGGCCGTGTCCACCCTCTCTTAAAACATTCCCTACTTCCCTCCTCTTTCTCACCTCCCATCCTACTCTCTTCCCCTCCCCTTCTCCTCTCACTACCCTACTTCCTCTCTACACTTGCCCACCTCTCATCCCTATCAAACCCATGAACGCAGCATAAGGGGAGTGCCCAGGCCGCACCCCTATAAGCAACCATTATCTATATTACACTTACCCCCCCCCACATTTCCTCCCTCCCACCCCCAACCCCCCCTCCCTTCACTTCCCAGAGCAGAATACAGGGTTAATAATTAAAAGAATTTATAATAATAAGAAAAAAGAAAAGAAAAAGAAAAAAGAAAAAAAAGAAAAAAGAAAAAATAATAATAAAAAAGGGAAAAAAAATTATCATACTTGACCTTTAACTCCAATTCTCTGTAATATTTACTATAATATTCATTCATAAAATAAGTGAAACTTTTTAGTTCCATACTTTTTCTGAATATAATCTATCCATCTTCTCCATACAGTAATATATCTTTCTTGTGTATGATCCTTTAAATAGGCAGAAATTTTTGCCATCTCTGCAAAACTAGATACTTTAAATACCCATTCTTCTAAAGTAGGCAAAGAATCTTTCTTCCAATATAAACCTATTAATAACCTTGCGGCAGTTAATAAATTCAACATCAAAATAGTTTCTTTATCATTTAAATCCACAAAGATACCCAATAAAAATAGTTGAGGAGTAAACTTTATCTTCCTTCTAAAAATCTTTTGAATGTTCCACCAAATCATAATCCAAAATGCCTTTACCTTTTTACAATTCCACCAAATATGAAAATATGTCGCATCTTTATTACCACATCTCCAACATTTGGGCTGTATGTTAGGATACATACAAGATAATTTTTTAGGATCTAAGTGCCATCTGTAAAACATTTTATAAAAATTTTCTCTCAAATTTTGAGCTTGTGTAAATTTAACATTTCTAGTCCAAATTGTCTCCCATAAATCCAATGAAATCGGTTCCTGTATATTTTGGGCCCATTTAATCATACAGTCTTTAACCAATTCTGTTTCCGAGTCTAACTCTAATAAAACATTGTAAATTCTTTTTATATGGGCCTGACTCTGATTTTTAATCTGAATAACCAATTGTTTATCTTCTAATGTTATTCCCTCTTTCTTATCTACAGTCCATCTATCCACTATTTGTAAGTATTGAAACCATGACTGTAGAGTATTTTCTTGCCTTAATACATCTAGGGATTTCAAATGCCAATTCGAACCAGACCAAATTAACAATTCTTTATACGAGATTTTATCAAAATTTGTCCCCTTAGAAATTCCCTCAATTGCATGTCTGGGGATCCCCCAGATAGGTATTTTATAATTCAATCTAAAATAATACTTTTTCCAAACACGAAGTAAGGCATTCCTCAAAATATGTAATTTAAAAATCCGATCAACTTTCTTATTGAAAATCAGGTATGCATGCCAACCATATATTAAGTCCCAACCTTCCAAAAACAAAATATCCTTATTTGTTAAGTTGAGCCAGTCGCTTAACCAAGTTAAAGCGGCTGCATCATAATATAATTTCAGGTTGGGTGCCTTAAGTCCTCCTCTTTCTCTTTCTGTAAAATCTTAAACTTAACCCTTGGTTTCTTTCCGGCCCATATAAAATTGTTGATACCCCTTTGCCATTCATCCAAATTTGCCTCTTTTTTTAAAATAGGTATCATCTGAAACAAAAAAAGAAACTTTGGTAGAACATTCATTTTTACAGCTGAAATTCTCCCCAACAATGACAATTGCAGTTTTTTCCAGTCTTTTAAGTCCTTTTGTACTTTTCCCCATAATGGTTCATAATTATTCTTATACAATTTTCCATTTGAAGCGGTTAAATATACTCCCAAATATTTAACCTTTTTTACCATCTGAAAACCTGTGGCTTTGACCAAACTTTCCCTATCCTTAACTAACACATTCTTAGATAATATCTTAGTCTTATAATTATTAACTTTAAAACCAGAGACATTCCCATACTGTGTTATAAGTTCTAATAAACAATCAATCGCTTGATTCGGTTGTTCCAAAATTAAGACCAAATCATCCGCGAAAGCCCGCAATTTATACTCATTCTTCCTTATCTTTACGCCCTTAACTACCTTTGATTCTCGAATCTGAATCAATAAAATTTCCAACGTTAAAACAAATAACAATGGGGATAATGGGCATCCTTGTCTTGTCCCTTTTTCAATATTAAAATTCTCAGTCAATCCCCCATTTACAACGATTTGTGCGGATTGTTGCTGATATATAGCTTTAAGTGCATATAAAAACTTATCCCCAAAATTCATTTTCTCTACCAAAGAAAATAGAAATTTCCAATCTAATTGATCAAAGGCTTTTTCAGCATCCAAAAAGATAAAAGCCACAGGAATCTGATTATTCTTATCCAAGTATTCGATTAAATTTATAATTTGTCTAACATTATATTTCATATATCGCCCTGTTATAAATCCTGCTTGGTCATTATGAATCAAGTCCTTCATAACCTGCATTAATCTGTTTGCCAAAATTTTTGTAAAAATCTTATAATCAACATTTAATAATGAAATTGGCCTATAATTCTTAGGCTCTGTAAGATCCTGATCTTCCTTTGGAATCAGTGATATAAAAGCTCTTTTCCAAGAAGGAGGCACTTGTGTACCCAACATAATACTATTAAAAAGTTCCTTTAGAGGCTCCATCATTTCTTCAGATAAAGTCTTATAATACCTCGAGGTCAATCCATCTGTTCCCGGAGATTTTCCAACCTTTAACTGCTTAATAGCTAAACCAATTTCCTCCACAGTAATTAATCTATTCATCCCATTTTGTTGTTCCTCTGAGAGTTTAGGAAAATGCACAGATTGTAAGTATTTGTCTATATCCACACCCTTTATGTTATCACTTGAATATAATTTTGTATAAAAATCTAAAAAACTCTTTTGGATCAAATTTTGCTGAAAAACCTCAGTACCTTTATATTTTACTTTCTCTATAATTCTAGCTTTCTGTTTCTTTCGTAACTGATAAGCCAACCATCTCCCAGGCTTATTCGCGTTACAAAAAGTATTATGTCTCATATACGACAGATTAGTAGCCACCTGATCTGCCATCAACATATTAAATTGTTCCTTAAGCATCTTTATAGATACCTTTAAGTTATTGTCAGTTGGATTAAGAGCAAACTCTTGTTCTTTTAATTTAATCTCTTCTTCTATTTCTCTACGTCTTTTTAACCCTTTTTCCCTAAAAACCTTATTCAATTGAATTAAAATTCCCCTCATATATGCCTTACTGGCATCCCAAACCATGGACATCGATGTTCCCTTATTCATGTTTATAGCAAAAAAGTCCTTTAAATGCTCTTTACATTTTTGTACAAACTCTTCCCGAGTAAACAAATTCTCATTCAATCTCCAGGGTCTTCTATTCCCATCTTCCAAATGTAATTCCATCCACACCGGACTGTGATCTGACAAAGTTCTAGGAAAAATTTTCACCTTCCTCACTCTAGAAAGAAGGTCACTAGTAATCAAAAAAAGTCAATTCTTGAAAATGATTGGTGTCTATCCGAATAAAAAGTGAAATCTCTATCACTTGTATTCCTTTCTCGCCAAATATCAATAAGCTCCAATTCTTCTTTCAAATCAAAAAAAGTTTTAGGTAACCTAGTTTGGGTAAAAGTTTTAGAAGAGCTCCTTTTATCTATAGTTGAATCTAGAACCCCATTCCAGTCACCCATCAAGATTACAGATTTATAATCCAACTGAGATATCTTCCCATGCAAAAACTTATAAAATTGTTTCTGTTGCTGATTAGGAGCATATAATCCAACAATAAGAACTTTTTTACCTTGTAATGATAATTCCACAAAAAGATATCTTCCTTCAGAGTCAGTCTCAATTAATTTAGATGGAAAATTTTTCTTCACGTAAATTACCACTCCCCCTTTTTTCCCTGGAGCTGGAGCAATGAAATATGAACCCAAACGAGGATTCATCAAAAGTTTGGAGTCCTTTAAAGTTATATGAATCTCTTGCAAACATATCAAATCATTGTTGTGTTGTTTCAAATAATGAAAAATCTTTCTTCATTTCTGTGGCACATTTAAGCCATTAACATTCCAGGTCAGGAGCCTGGCCATCTCCACCGGCCTGGAGCCTCTGGAGCATGGCCTGCAGATCCACTGTCGAAGATCTTTTGGGTCTTGCCCCTCTCACAGGCTCTGTAATAACCATGCCTTCAACTTTATCTCCACTCTTCTGCTGCTGCTCTTTTTCTTTACGTTTATGGGCAGCTCGTGTCATCCTTTGTTCTTTTATCTCAAAATTCTGTACAGCTTGTTCCATAACCATCATTGATGAGGCTCCTGCCATAACAGGCTCTTCCATTATCCTTGTTTGTGGGGGTGAAGACGATCTTGCCTTTAAAATAGAATGATAAAAATCTCTTGCCTTCAGAACTGTAGTTAATCTATGACGTATCCCCTCATAATTCACTATTATTCCTCTTGGAATCTCCCATCTAAACTGGATTTGACGATGCTTTAACTCATCAGACAGAAAAGCAAAATCTTTTCTGCCTCTTAAAATTTTGGGAGGTATTTCTTTTAAAATTATCACATCTTGATCTGCAATTTGAAACTTTTGTTTGTAAAAAGCCTGTATAATTTCATTACGAGTAAATCTTCTAGAAAAGTAGATGACCACGTCTCTTGGTAAGTTTCTCTGTCTAGCAACCCGTGAGTTGACTCTAAAAAAATTTTCTATCTCATTCCCGATTATTTCAGGCCTCCAGCCCAGATTAAGAGCGATATCTTTCACAATAAGCATCTTTAAGTCCTCCTGAGGATTCTCTCTCAGCCCCCTGATACGCAAAGCATACTCCATCTCTCTATATTGTGACATAATTTGTTCATCCTGTGTGATTTCTATCTTATTCTCCACCTCCTCCATCCTGGATTCCATTCTTGCTGCATTTTCATTAATCTCCTCGATCCTGTCGTCAATCCTTTCTATGTGCAGAGCGAGGCCCTGAAAGGCAAAAAGTATGTCCTCCCTTATTTGCTTATTTTTAGCCTCCAATAGTTCTTCTGTAACTGCCCTCTCTGCAATTATAAGATCTTTTACTTCCTCCTTAATATCCAAAGCATGTTTTTTTAAAGCTTCTTGTAAATCTTTAAGAGAAATTGCAGGAGGAGGAGAGGGTGGAGGTGATTTTGGTTTCTGGGAGACAGGCTGGGTCATTGGGGAAGAGATAGTAGCTTTAGGAGGAGGAGGCAAACGTTTTGAAGCCATTTTCATTAAGTTCTAAGAAGAAAGATTCTTGTTTAGAAAAAAATAAAAAAAAGGAAAAGAAAAAATCACAGTTCTTTTAAATATTCCTTAAAAAAGAAAAAACAAACAATAAAAAGACAAATTCTTGCTTCTATATTTGAAGCATTAGTCTGTATCCGGATTTTAACTTTGTAATGCAGATCAAACAAGAAAGACAATCGCCATTTTGCCTTTCACTTTCCCTTTCTTCAAAAGGGAAAGTAAACAAAAAAAGAGGGGGAAGATGCTTGCAGGAGTTAAAGTCACAATAAATCTTAAATCCACTTTCTCCTGGTCTGCTCCGTCTGCATTTGAATACTCACAAGCCTCCAAAAAAAACAGATGTGGGAGCGACGCCTTGCTTCATCCCAGAACTTCGGGACAAAGACGTCCTGGAGTGCGGAGTTGGCTCAGGCTCCGAGGGAGCTCTACCCTCCGATCCCTGAAATTATAGGGATCCAGGGGAGCTCTTACCTCTGCCTGAGCAGCTCTTTTCTTCCCTTTCTCCCAGGGAAGAAATTCAAGCCACAGGACAGCTGATTGTAAAAGTCCTGCTGCTTTTACACAACCCAGGAACGGGCTGCTTTGTGAAAAGCAGCCATCGTAGCCGCTTGATCCACAGGAAGTCAGATTTCGGCTTTCTTAAAGGATCAATCACAAGAGAAATTTTTTGCCGTATGGGAAAAATGGATAAATTTCATACAATACAAATTGGCTATAAAGAAATACCATCTAGCTTTTTCATAATTTGTATTTAAATTTGTATTTTATAGATTGTATTCTTTCTTTCTTTTCTTTTCTTTTATATCTTTTTTTCTTCCTTTTTTTTCTTCTTTTTTTTAAGTATTTTTTTTCTTAATGCTTATGTTTTTATTGTTATATATATTTTATTGTTAATTATCTTATAAGTTGATTATTTTTTTTAGAATTTTTAAATTTTTAATTAAGCCTATATTCAGCTCTGGGAAGCTCGGGGGGGAGGGAGGGGGGTGGTTTGGGAGGGTTTGGGTGAGGGTTGTCTTGTTTTTTGTTGTTGTCTTTTTTTGTTTTTTGTAAAACTTTCAAAAAATTTTCAATAAAAAAAAAAAACAATGGAAGCATTTGTACATCCAAATCTAGTCAGTCTCGATAAAATATGGACATACAAAGATATTCTAAATCCTGAAGGGAACTTAAAATCCAGGCAAGAGATGGAAAATCAGGGCATCGATTTAACATGGTGGTCACATTTACAAATGCAAGTCAGATATGACAAAGATATTAAAGAGTATGGATTTTTACAGGTTAAATTATAAAATACCTATTTGGGGGACTCCTGGACATGCAATTGAGGGGATTTCTAAGGGGGTGAATTTTGAAAAAATTTCGTATAAAGAATTACTTATTTGGTCAGGTACTGACTGGCAATTAAAATCTTTAGATGTATTAAGGCAAGAAAATATTTTACAGTCATGGTTTCAGTATTTACAAATAGTGGATAGGTGGACTTTAGATAAGAAAGTTGGAATAACATTAGGAGATGAAAATTTGGTAATTCAGATTAAAGATCAGAATCAGGCCCACATAAAAAGAATTTATAATGTGTTAATAGAATTGGACTCGGAAATGGATTTGGTTAAAGATTGTATGGTTAAATGGGCTCAGAATATCCAGGAACCGATCCCATTGGATTTATGGGAGATAATTTGGATTAGAAATGTTAAATTTACACAGGCTCAAAATTTAAGGGAAAATTTTTACAAAATGTTTTATAGGTGGCATTTGGATCCTCAAAAGGTGTCTTGTATGTATCCTAATTTACAGCCTAAATGTTGGAGACGCGATAGTTCTGACACAACTTATTTTCATGTTTGGTGGACTTGTAAAAATATTAAAGCTTTTTGGATTATGATTTGGTGGAACATTCAAAAGACTTTTAAAAGGAAGATAAAGTTTACTCCTCAACTATTTTTACTAGGGATTTTTGTGGATTTTGATGTTAAAGAAACTATTTTAATGTTGAATTTAGTAACAGCAGCAAGGTTATTGGTAGGTCAATATTGGAAGAAAGATTCGTTGCCTACTATAGAAGAATGGACACTTAAGGTTTCTAATTTAGCAGAAATGGCAAAAATTTCTGCTTATTTAAAGGATCATACAGAAGAAAGATATATTATTGTATGGAGAAGATGGATAGATTATATTCAGATTAAATATGGAACTAAAAAGTTCCATTTATTTTATGATTAAATTTTAAATAATAATTATTATTAACAGCATTTTATAATGGGAATTATTTAGTTTATTTATTGTTATTATGGTACTTTATAATAATTGTTTTAAAATGGATTTGTTTATAATATTATGATGTTAAAGTTTAAAGGGAGTTAAGGGTTAAGTATGAATTTGGTTACTGTATAATTTGTTAAAGTTAATTAGATTTTGTTTAATATGCTTGTAATAACCCTGTACTCGGCTCTGGGAAGTGGGGGGGTGGGGTAGGGGGGTGGGGGTGGGTGGGTTTGGGGGTTAAAATTTTTTGTTAATTGTTAATAAAACTTTTTCAATAAAAAAAGAGAGATGGATTTTATAAAGAGTAGACTATGTTTGATCAGACATTATTAACTTCCGATGAAAAGTTAATCAAAAAATGTACAATTTCTTATTAAATTTCAAAATGGAAGATGAACAAGTAAAAGAGACAATGATACCATGGGCAAAGAATTTTGGATATAATATAGACTTAGAGAAGTGACAAAGTTTGTGGGAAAGAAACTATAAATTGACAATGCCAGCTTCATATAAAGAAAACTTACATAAAATGTTCTATAGATGGTACCTGCCACCAACAAGATTAGCAAAAATGTTTTAAAACATGTCAGAGAAATGTAGGAAATGTAAACACAAACCAGGTACTTATTATCATATGTGGTGGACATGTGTTAAAGCAAGGAGATATTGGACAATAATCCACACTTGGTTAGAAAAAAATGTTAGAGAAACACATAGACTATAAACCTGAATTTTTTTTACTAGGTATAATGCCAGAAAAACTTGATAAGCAAAGTACATATTTGATTCTACATGTGATAACAGCAGCAAGAATTATATTTGCACAATATTGGAAGAACAAAGAAATACCACCAGAAGAAGAAATAATCAAAAAAATACTAGACTGCGGAAATGGACAGACTTATTTTAAGGTTGAAAGAAAAAGAAGAAACAGAATATTTTCAAACTTGGGACCTATTTTATCAATGGTTAGAGAAAAGATTTAGGTGTCAAGCCCCATGGGTCTTGCCATTCAGTGGGGGGGGGGGGTAGCGGACGAACAACCCCACCCCCACCAGCCCGGACCGTCGCTGCACCCAACGCCTCCCAACCCACTGCTTCAGCCGCGGAGGACGCCGAGGGTGGCATTGCGCACCCCGCCAGCCAGCTGAGCAGGGGAAACCGGCCGGCGGCGTCACGTGGCCACCAGCCCTTCTCTGGCACCACAGGGAGGGCTAGGCCCAGCTTTGAACTGCGTGCCGGCCAGCTGAGCGGCGGGGACGGGCCGGCAAAGTCGCATGGTCTCCGGCCCTCCCCGGATGCCGCGAAACACGCTGCAGCTGGCGCGGAGCATTCAGCCGGCCAGCTGAGCGTCGGAAACCAGCCGGCAGCTCTGGGTGGAGTCCAGCCCTTCCCCGACACTGCAGCAGACGCCAAGGCCGGCACGGAGCACCCCGCCGGCCTGCTGACTGGCAATCAGCTGGCAGCACCATGTGGGGACTGTACTCTCTCGGACAGTGCAGCTATAGGAGGTGGGAAGGCACGCCCCACCAACCAACGGGGCGGCAGGGAATGGCCAGCAGCTAAGAAGCTGAACTTACCACAGGCACCGAGGCTGAGAGAAGCAGATGCAAAGCAGCGACAGACGGTCGGACGCTGGACTAAGGGGGGCGGGACTGCACAGGAAGAGGGTGTGGGTCACAAGGGTGGGGTTATAAAGGTATTCAAGCGGATGGTGGTTTGTGGGCGGAGGGCGGGGATGTGGGCGTGGGCTTGCTATAAAGAGCATTGGGAACAGGCCAGTCCCAGTGCTGACTTTGTTAGTTAGGCAGTGAATAAAACTTCCTAACGTGCACTAAGTCCCTGCGTTCCTGGCTTTCATTTTCTGGACGACTGAGGACTTGGATTGACATTAGGGATTAGGAATTTAATTTGTATTGGTGAATAAGATACTCAGACAACACATTTTTGTTGAATAATTATTATTGAATTCTGTTAAAAAAAACTTTATAAAAAAAGGTGGAAAGAAATTTGAAGTGATTTATCTTCGTCTGATTTTTTTACATGTCAAAAATCTGGCATTTTAACCAGAGGTGTGTAGATTTTTTTTATATCCACTGTATTTCGAAAGTTGCGGCCCTGCACTCCCTAAATGTATAAAATATATCAATAGTGCAATAAAATGATAGTTTTGGTTGAAAATATCACCTTCCCTGGCATGAAAGCACTATGCCCTCCCAGGAGGCATTCACTCACACTTCTGACAAATACTGTAAAACTCCTGCAAGTTGCCTTTCACTTTGATGTTCTTGTATTTGTCCCAACAATAAAGCTTTTGTTGCTGGGGTTATATAAAACTGATGTTAACCACTCCTGAATAATTTGTGTGTTTAATTATGGAAATAATCTCAAACTGTCACTTATAACTAGTCCTCACTTTTCTGTTTTAAAGCAAAGTCAGTATTTGAATTATACGAGAACACACAAAATCAGGTGCCTAGCAAACTTTGTTTAGCAGCATTTCTGGTTTTCATAATCTCCCCTGCAAGTCTCACCTAGTTGCCCATGTGAGGAATAAAATTTTAGAATAAAAAGTGAAGTTAAGTGACACGTACTCTGTAAAATTTCTACACATAGACTGTAAGATTTCTACACAAAAATTTCTACACGTAGACTGTAAGATTTCTACACAATTTCTACACGTACACGTACCTTGTAAGATTTCTACACGTAGGCTATAGGATTTCCACACTAAGCTGTAGGATTTCATGATAAAATACATATAAGGGAAAGGGGCGTTGTCTTACCTGAACGCCTTTTCTCAGCAGGATGGTGTAGAATCCACTGATTAGGTAATTTAAGCCTTCCTGCTCAGACTAAGACAAAAAAACTTTGCCACGTCTCCTTCTGGGTGTGACTTCCCCAGTTTTGTCGAGGCAAAGTATCAGACGCAAGGCTCCAAACAAAAAATAAAAGACACATGCCTAGACTAATGACAACAGGGTGGGTGTGGATTCTACACCATCCTGCTGAGAAAAGGCGTTCAGGTAAGACAACGCCCCTTTCTCCAGCAGAATGGGTGTAGAATCCACTGATTGGGACATACCAAAGCCGCTCATGTCCCTGTAGGGAGGGAAGTCTAGGCTTGTGTCCCCTGAGAAGTAATTACTTGCTGCAAAACTCGCCTACCAAAGGCAGCCTCCGCCGCTGCAAATTGATCTATCCTATAATGTTTAATGAAGGAAGAGGGAGAGGACCACGTCGCTGCCCTACAAATCTCCTCAAGTGAGGCCTGGGTAGACCAGGCTGCTGAGGCCGCTGCACTGCGCGTAGAGTGAGCCGTGATGTGTGAAGGGACTGGAAGGGACTGAGAAATGTAAGCCCTGGAAATACAAGCCCTAATCCACCGACCAATGGTGGAAGAAGAGACCTTCCTACCCATTGCAGAGGGCTGAAAAGACATGAACAAGGCCTCTGACTTCCTGAAGGCCGAGGTTCTTTTAATGTAATGGCGCAGGGCCCTGCGCACGTCCAATGTATGCCACCGTCTTTCCAGACGATGGGAAGGGTTAGGACAGAAGTTAGGAAGGACTAGGTCCTGGGATCTATGGAAACCTGTATTGACCTTTGGAATAAATGTGGGATCCAACCTGAGGACCACTCTGTCCTCATGGAATGTGCATAGGTCCTCCCTGACCGATAGAGCAGCCAATTCTGAAATCCTCCTGGCCGACGTAATGGCCACTAGGAAGGGCACCTTCAAGGTGAGAAATTGAAGGGAGCAAGTGCTCAGTGGTTCAAATGGAGGAGAAGTTAACGCCTGCAACACCTTGGACAAGTCCCAGGATGGACAATGATGAACCATAGGTGGCCCGGCGTTGGCCGCGCCCTTGAGAAAGGCACTAACTGCTGGGTGTTGAGACAGGGAAACTTAGTTGTCACAGGTGAGAACCGTTGACAAGGCTGCTATCTGCCTGCGTATAGTGCTGGTTGACAGGTCTCTATTTAACCCTTCAAGTAAATAATCCAATATATCTGGGATAGTGACAGTAAGCGGCGAGCCACTGCCTGTTACACCAAGAACAGAAGTTTCTCCAAGTGGCGTCGTAGATCCTATTGGTCAAGGGACGCCATGAGGCTTGGATCACTGAGATAACCCCGGAGGAGAAGGATTGTCTAGTCAGACTCTCCCTCTCAAGTGCCAAGCGGCTAGTTGAAGCCACTGTGGATCCGGATGTTGGAGGTTCCCCTGGCTGAGAGCTACCCGGTCCGGGGGGATCCTCCACGATGGCGAGAGCGACAGGTCCACCAGGTCGGCAAACCACAGGCGTCTTGGCCAATATGGAGCAATTAAGATTAGCTCCACCTGTTCTTGGTGAAGCTTGCGAATAGTCACTTGTAGTAACGGAAGAGGAGGGAAGGCATAAAGTACGCCCTCCAGCCATCTGCTCCGGAGGGCATCCGTTCCCTCCGCCCCCCTTGTCGGGAATCTGGAAAAGAACTTGGGGAGCTGTGTATTGTTCAGGGAGGCGAAGAGATCTAGGATAGGATAGCCGAACCTGTGTGATATCTCCCTGAACAGGTTGGAGTCCAGTTTCCACTCTGAGTGATCCACTGTGGCCCTGCTCAGGGAGTCTGCCTGTTGATTTGCCTCTTCCAAGATGTGTTCCGCTCTGATGGAGCTCAGAGTGGACTCTGCCCAAAGCCCTATGGCCAGGGCTTCCTGCATGAGTGGCCAAGAGTGGGTCTCCCCCTTGTTTGTTTACATGAGCCTTGGCCGCAATGTTGTCTGTCAGGATCAACACGTGTTTCCCTGACACAAGGGGGAAGAACCTTTGGAGAGCCAGGTGGATGGCCCTGAGTTCCAGCCAATTTATGTTGTGAGTCAGGTCTGACCTGGACCACTGGCCCTGGGCTAAGTGGCTCTAAAGATGTGCCCCCCAACTGAACAGACTGGCGTCTGTGGTCAGGGTGACCTTGGGCGGTTCCTTGAAAAGGGTTCCTTTGTTCAAGGTGGACAAGGTCCACCATAGAAGTGAAGACAGGGTGTGATGGGGAACCCTGACTTTCCTGTTGGAGGCACTGATGTTGTGTCTCTGAAAGGGAAGGAGGAACCATTGGAGGCTCCTGGAGTGGAGCCTGGCCCACGGAACGATGTCCATGCAAGAGACCATCTTCCCCAGGAGTTGGGATAGTTGTACCAGAGGTACCCTTTTTCCCTTCGGATCTCCTGGGCCAGCTTTCAAATGCTGACCTGACGCTCCTGAGAAAGATAGACGTTGCATAGATCCGAATCTATCAGTGCTCCCAGATGGAGCAGACGTCTTGTGGGTGTTGTGTGACTCTTTTTGAAGTTCACGGAGAACCCGTGATCCTGAAGTGTTTGGATTGTGATTGCCAGGTCTGACTGGGCTGACTGGAAGGATCTGGATTGTACTAGTATATCGTCCAGATAGCACTGTATGTGCACAGGCCTCTTCCTTAGGTGAGCCGCCAGCACGGCCAAGATCTTTGTGAAGACCCTCGGAGACAAAGAGAGACCGAAGGGGAGGGCTCGATAATGATAATGCCGGTGCGCATAACAGAACCGCAGGAACCTGCGATGCTCTGGGAGGATCGGAATGTGGAGGTAAGCCTCCGTCAGGTCGATGGAGGAAAGGAAGTCCCCTTTCCTGATGCTTGCCAAGATGGACTTTAGGGTCTGCATCTTGAACCTCCTGTAAGTTAGGAAGTAATTTAGACCTTGAGGTCCAGTATCGCCCTCCATCCTCCTGAGGCCTTGGGAACTACGAACAGGATGGAGTAGAACCCCTCTCCTATCTGGTCCTGAGGAACCCTTTCTATGGCCCTGATGTCTAGTAAGTGTGCGATGGCTGTCGTGACTAGTTGTGCTTTTGATGTATTGTTTGAAACTGGGCACTGTATGAAACGATCTGGGGGAGAAGACTGAAACTCTAGGGAGAGACCCTGTCTTATGGTCTCCCTGACCCAAGCGTCCGTGGTTGTGCCCTCCCAGATGTCGTAAAACAGTGCCAGTCGACCCCCAATGGGGTAGTCCTCACTGGCGTCACTTGGACCGCCTGTATGGGCGATTGCCCGAGCCCCTGAAGGGACGTTTGGTCTGGGACTGACCCCTGGCTCCACTAATCTGGTGGTCCTGTTGCCGATCCTGCCTGAAAGAATAGGATCATGAGCCTCTGGGCCAATCCCAGGACTGCCCAGCCCGAAAGGGCTGCCTCCACTCCCAGGTACCACTGGGACGGAAAGGTGGCCTACGGTAATCCTGCTGAGGGTGTCTATCTGATTTTTTGGAGGGATGGGCCATCACTTTGTGCTTGTCCTTGCCGTCAATGATGTGAGGCTCTAGGACCGGGCCGAAAAGGTGTGTTCCACTGTATTTGGATGTTGATAAGCACCACTTTGACTTTAAGTCAGTTCGCCATTGCTTCAACCAGAGCAGCCTATGGGACACCACTGTGGCAGCGATAGATCTGGTCGAACACCTGGCCGAATGAAGGGATGCATCCGCAATGTACTCGGATGCTGCCACAATCTTGCCTAGTGTTTGGTGCGCCCTGACCTGGTCCGGTGGAATGAGCGCCTGGAGATCCTGCAGCCACATTATCGCTGAACATGCAAAGGAGGATGAAGTTGCCGCCCTTATGGCTCAAGCCGAAGATTGGTGAACTCTGCGAAGTGAGAACTCGAACGTTTTGTCCTCCGCCTTCAAGAATTCAGCCATGTCCCCAGGAATGGTGGTATTGGAGAACAGAGATGTCAGGGGAGCGTCCACAGTCGGAACTTCTAGAAGAGAAGCAAAGGAAGAAGCGACCTTGTAAAGTTTCTTGTCCAAACTACTTGGGGAAGGGGTGGTAGCTAGGGATGACCACTGCTTTTCCACCGTAGTCCTGAAGACTAATGGACACGGAATCTGAGGGTCCTCCTTGACCTTTTCCGCAAACAGGGGGTTAGCCTCCTGGTTAGTGGAGGTAGATGGTGTCTCCTCCTGGGCCGAAGTGAGTTTTACTGTGGCGATGGCCTTTAGGAGGAGAGACCGAAAAACGGACGGATCGAAGAGGCCCGAAGAGGTCACCTGCTCAGGTGTCGGGTCCTCATCCTCAGACAAAGGAGGGTCTGCTACTTCCAGATCTATTGATCCCTCCTCTCCTAATTGTGAGGAGGTCTCTGAGATTCCAGAACCGGGTCTCGTGTCCTGTTCCACCTGAGGCGGGGGAATAGACCTGGGAGGGGAAGGGTGTGACTGAACCTGGCTACTCCCAGTGGATGACATAAACTGTTTGAATGCGTGATGCATGAAGGCCTGGAATTGACTCTGGGACCACATTTCCCCTCGGTCCCTGGAGCTGGCCCCAACTTCCATTGAGGCACGCCTGCTCTCAGGTGTTTGATGTGACGATGAGGAAGAGGAGCGAGGAGGACCAACCTGCTCAGTTTCTCCCTGAGGAGACCAAGACCGTGGGGCATCCTGTGAGGATTCAAATTGAGGCTCTAACGAAGGAATGTCCAGTGGGGCGGGGGAAACCAATTCAGTCCCACTGGACCTGAGCCTTTGTGCCTTGGAGAATTCTCTCTCCAGTGCTAAGTGTCTCCTCGAGGCCTCTCGCTCGGCTGTTTTGGAAGTTTCTTTTGTAGACAAATGTTTGGTTTTAGCTTTTTTCTTCCCCCCCCCCCACTTCCAATTCCTCTGATCTGCGTTTTGTTTGTGCGGGGGGGACGGGACACTGGTCTGAGTTGTCTGGGGCGAGGAGCTGTCTGCCATTGCAGTCTAGATACTCCTGGACAGTTGTACCTAGAAATGGGGAGAACCCAACACACAGATCCAACAGTCAGAGATGGAAAACCGATCCTCACTCTGAACAGATGGCAATGGCAAGAACAGCCAGGCAGTGTTCTAATACTGCCTGCACAGGCCCTGTGACTAAAGGTCACTGACTAACTGAGAAGCAGGTGGTCAAGATTATCTCTTTGCTCTTCTTTCCTAGGCCCTCAAGGCCAGATATCAACACCTTAACCTGCTTGAATGCAGATAAGCCCCAGTCCTGGGATAGCCCCCACGATTTTCACCACACTTGCTGGTGGACATAAGAGAAATATCTTCCCCCCTGAATGGGTCTGCTCACAGACCAAAGCACTCAGGCAATAATTGATGATGCTGCAATAAATCCAAGTAGGCCTTCAAAATGGCGTCCGCCACGTGGGCCTTTCAAAATAGCAGCCGCGCTATGACCATGCGGTCAAAATGGCGGCCGCAAGTACTTTAGAGCCTCCGGAGAAGCTACAATGGAAATGAAACTTTGAGGGAGAATCAATTGCGCTGCAGCAGATAAACAGAAACAACTTAATTCCTGATTCCCCCTGTTCCCAGAGCACTTGCGGTTCGTAGTGCAGCCTCCGCTGCGATCCGGTTGTGGCTGCAGGCAGAAAACGCTACCTCGAAGCCTCGATGCGATGGAAAAGCACTCCGGAGATCTCTCCACAGAAAAGCCGATCTCTGCTGCCCAGCTGATCAGCGGGATCGCGGAGGGCCTCAGTTTGCCGGGATGGGAGCCCCCATCCGATCGAAGCCTGCAGCCTGCTACTTCAGAGCCCCAAGGGGCTGCTGAGGTGCAAGGACAGAGTCCTTATCCCTCAAACAATCTCAATCGAATTTAATGAATTTGGAAGTTAAAGCCAAATTAGTCCAATTGATTGTAGCAAATCTAATTCAAATCTAGCCAATTTTGATCTATTAAATCCTAAGTCAAATCTAGCCTAGCTAAGGAGCCTTAAATAAAGCGTCTTGCTGAGCTCGAGACTAAGACAAAACTGGGGAAGTCACACCTAGAAGGAGGCGTGGCAAAGTTTTTTTGTCTTAGTCTGAGTAGGAAGGCTTAAATTACCCAATCAGTGGATTCTACACCCATTCTGCTGGAGAATAGGTGAAGCAAAATAGTAAGGGGCAGGGATAATGTATTTTGTTTAGGCGATCCTGATAAGATTGTAACCTCTAAAGCTCAGCCAATGAAGCCACAGAGGAGAGGGCAAGATAGAATGCATATAATGTGTGTCTTTGCTGTGACTAGGTGTGGCTCAAATATTTATTTGGAGTCCACCACGCTTTGCAAACCGTTGTATGCAATAAATCTCTGTTTAATTTCAACTTGCTGTTTGGTGTTATTCAGTGGGCTAGAATTTCTACCAATACCCAGACAGGAAGCAGGCAAAGATTCAACTTGTACTAAGGAATGTGTTAACCAGTACATAGGCAAATATCAGAAGGACCTCCCCTTCTGTGCTTTTTAACATGATCTAATAAGATTAAGAGACTATATGCTCAAAAAAGTCCTTGTTTACCTGTACCTTTCACCTACACCTGGATATGTATTGATGAAAGCTGGACACCCCCTCCCCACCCCAACAAAGAAATAATCTAGGAACACCCCAACTAAACTGGGTCAACAGCAGCCTGAGGCTAAATGGCAAACACTTGACACACACAATGAGGAACCAGCTAGCAACAATCAGGACACAACAATAAAGTAATTAACACCTTTCAGGCAGAATTAGCAAAGAAATTTAACCAACAATAGTCACTGACCAACAAATCAGAAAAGGCAGATTCAAACTCACCAATCAGAAATGACAAATTTGGAAACCACAAAAAGGTATAAAACCTCTGTTTAAAGATCATTCTGTCTAGCTAGCCGGGGACTCGAGCTGAATTGTCACTCAACTTTGATCCTCGTGATTAAACCTCTCTTTCCGGTAGCTGGCTTCACGATCTATTTCTCCCGCACTGTGCCGTCAAGGGGAATCCCAGCTGGAAGAACCGAACGGGGGAGTTCCTCCCAACAATCTGGCGACCATGAAGGGACTTCCAGCTCACCCAGCCACCGGACCGGGCCCGGAAGAGTCGTCACCCAGCCGGCAGCGGACACTTTGATCCGCGGGGAAGCCTCCTCGGACCCTGCCCGGTCGGCATCGGGTAGTAAAGTGTGTTTTTGAGTCTTGCGCTCAAACAGCTACCGAGAAAGAGGGTAAGTGCCACCAATTTTAAATTTATTAGGTTAGAGGGTCTGGGGAATGAAAGGGAGAATGCATGAACGTGTGTGTGAGGCACCCTCCTCTTAGAACCAGCTGGAGCTCGCTCCCTCCGTGTGCCCTCTAGCCGCACCCCGACCTGCTGCTAGCTCCAGTGGAGCCATGACCGGCAGAATTCGAGAAAGCAAAGGGGGGGCATCGGAGCATGAGACCTTCTGGTGAGAGAGGAGGACCGAGCAGGCAGAGAAAGAGGAAAAGGACTTTACCCTGGGCAAGTCAGGACCCCTTCCGTTAGTAAAATTTAAGCAGATAGTCCCAAGAAGGGAGCAGCCACCTACCTCCGAGGGCAAGCGGAGGTGCCCACGGACACTGGAGGTCCAGATGACCGTAAATGGTGGCGTAAAGCCGGCCGGTCAAAGAATAGCCCGTACCTTCTAAGGAGGGAAACTAGAAGGTCTCTTCAGACCCTTTTGGTCTGAAAACGTGGCGGATCCCTCGGAGGAGCCCACGAACTCTGAGAGGGATCCAGAGAAGCTCTGTGAGTCCTTTTTTTTCGGACTCACAAAATCGTGATAGTAGGAAGAAGTCTCACAAGGAGACTTCCGACGAATCGTGCCCTTTAGCGGTAGGGAAATCCTGGTATAGAAACATGGGAGGTTCCAATTCAAGGGCAGAAGTAGGTTTCCCCGTTGAGAGCTTGCTCGTAGCCTGGGACAGGAATCAGCTACCTGTCCAGGCCGGAATGAAGAAGAAACGATTAAAGGAATTATGTAGGAAATGGGCTTTGCTTAAAGATGAAAACGGAAGACAAATTTGGCCTGAAGGTGGCACTCTGGAACTTAAAACACTAAAAGCGCTTAGATCAAAGATAGAACCAACCCAACTACCCTATTGGTATTGCTGGGCCGAACTGTCCAGACAGAGGAACCCGAACCAAGTCAACTTGGACCCCCAGCCTCCCTCAGATAACCCTGAACTGACCTTCATGGCCCCCCTGTTAAACAGGCCCGTACCCGGGCAACAGAGGGGCCAGACTGAACACATTTTAACCCACACCCCTTTCTCCCCATCCGATTTGGTTATTTGGAAGAAGGATACTCCCACCTTCCGTGCGGACCCCCATGCCATTATATAAACCATAAAGTCTATTATAGACACTCACAATCTGTCTTGGGCAGACATGACTCAACTGCTGCACGTGTTTCTGACCAAAGACGAATTAATGAAACTTTTTGAAAAAACGGAAGAGATAGCCAGGCGTCCCGTAATATCCGCGCCTGGGCAAGTAGCTCCCGCCAAGGTCGCCTGGCCTCTCAATCGCCCAGATTGGGATTATAATAATCAGAACCATTGGGACGATTATACTAGGGCAAAAATAAACCTAATGGAAGCCCTCCAGGAAACAGGGAAAAAGCCCCTCAACTGGGCTGAATTCCAAAAGACAATGCAGAGGGACAAGGAGACCCCGGACGCCTTCTGGGTCCGCCTCTTAGAAGCCGAAACCGCATTCGCACATTTAGACATCAGCTGCTTGAAGGATAAGAACATTCTTGCAGCCGCCTTCGTTAACCAATCTGCGAGCGATATCCGAGGGCACTTCCACACGATAGTTTCCAACTGGTCTACTTTAGATATCTCGGAGTTGCGCAGGATCGCAAACTTCGTATTTGACCAGAGAGAAAGGTTAGCAGAAGAAGAGAGAGAAAGGAAGGAAGCAGGACGAAAAAGGGACAAAGAGAAAAGGCGCAGGATAGAAAGAAGGGAGGACTTGCAAGCGTTTGCCATGATAAATACGGACGATGGGAAAAGATATCGTAAACCTCCCCCACCGAGAGCAACCTGCCGGCGGTGCGTGGCTGAAGGAAAACCCTTCTGCCGGCATTGTTTTCGCTGTGAAAGGCTGGGGCATACCAGTAGACTCTGCGAGGAGGGTCAAATTGGGGAGACCTGGAATCAGTGTCACCCTCCAAGACCCCCCTTTCCAAGGGGGACCCCTAATCGTCGGAGTGAGGAAAGGGACCAAAGTATGCCCCGATGGGAACAGCCAGAACACAAGCTAGCCTGACTAGAAACTGATTATAAGGCTACATTTCAGGGGCTAGCTATCCCCTTAAAGGGCGGCCCCGATGGAGAGCCCCCATTGACAATCACTGTAGGGGGAAAAACATATGAATGCCTCATTGATACCGGAGCTACCTCATCCCTTCTCACAACGGCACCCTTTAAGGATTCAATAGTGCCTGGGGCCACAGATAATATAATGGGGGTTTGAGGAAAACTTACCCCAGTCGAATTTACAGATAACTTGATGGTAGAAGTTGGCCCGTTCTCCTTGGAACACCCTTTTACTGTGTGTCCTCAATCCCCCTTATCCCTCCTGGGTAGAGATTTGCTTTGCAAACTTGGAGCGACCATTAAATGTACTGCAGAAGGGCTCCACTTAAACATCCCAGTTAAGCGGGCACATTTTTTCATGGTATGTTCAACCGGCAAGGAGATCCAGCTGCCTATGGATCTCCGAAGCTTGCCGGCCTCTCTGTGGGGGTGGGACCCAACCGAAGTAGGGCTGCTAAAGGCAGCTACCCCGGTTACGATCCAAGTTAAGCCAGGACCACCACCATGTATTCCCCAATATAGGATACAACTGGAAGCAATAAAACCAATCCAAAAATTGATAACAGCATAGAGCAGGGGGTGCTGCGTAAATGCTCCTCCCCTTGCAACACCCCAATCTTCCCGGTTCGAAAACCAAAGGTAGACAGCGAAGGGAACCCCATTTACCGCTTTGTGCACAATATGAGGGCTGTGAACAATCATGTAATACCCAGAGCACCGATAGTACCAAACCCAGCCACCATAATTACAGAAGTACCGGCGTCAGCCACTCATTTCACAGTAATTGATCTTTGTGCAGCCTTTTTCAGTATCCCTGTGGACCCTGCATCACAATACCTCTTCGCCTTCACGTGGGATAAGCAACAATACGCCTGGACTCGACTACCGCAGGGCTATACGGAGTCCCCCACTTTGTTTTCACACATTTTAAGGGAAGACCTAGCTTCCATCCTCCTACCATACAAATCCACACTTATCCAATACGTGGATGATCTACTGTTAGCTTCAGAGACTGAGGAATGCTGTAGGGCAGATACCTACCACCTACTGAAATGTTTGGGGGAAAAGGGGCATAAAGCGTCCCCTTTTAAGTTACAGTACTTTAAAAAGGGAGGTGTCCTATTTAGGGTATATTATTGCCCCTGGGGTCCGAAAATTAGCACCCGAGAGAGTCGAGACCATCCTAAGAATGAAGCACCCGCAAACGAAACGCCAGGTGCGCGCCCTATTAGGGGTCTTAGGATTCTGCCGACCATGGATACCAGCCTTTGGGGAATTAGCAAAGCCTTTAGTCCAACTAACGAAAAAGGACCAATCTGATCCTATTGAATGGACGAAGGAATTGGCAAACACCCTAGAGAAAATAAAGCAAACCCTAGCCTCAGCCCCAGCTCTGGGTCTCCCGAACTATACAAAACCCTTTTTCCTTTTTATCCACGAATGCAAAGGTGTAGGTTCAGGGGTGTTGGCACAAAGGTTCGGTCCAAACCTTAGACCAGTAGCCTATTATTCAGTCCAGCTAGATCCGGTAGCTAGAGGAGCCATTCCATGCCTGAGAGCCGTGGCTGCCACGGTAGAGTTAGTTAAGCGATCCAAGGACCTGGTTTTGGGATGCCCCCTCACTCTGAGAGTTCCCCATGATGTGTTTGCCATACTCTTAAAGTCACAAACCCAGGCATTTACCCAACAACGCCTGGCCCAATACGAAGCAGAACTATTCACTTCGGAAAATATTTCCTTTGAACGCTGCAACACGCTTAACCCGGCAACATTGTTACCGACTAACCTAACAGATAAAGCATTACATGACTGCCTGCACCTAGTCCAGGACGCTGAACTGCCACGTCCTGATTTAACAGATAATCCTCTCCCTAACCCAGACCTAGAGTTATTTACCGATGGCTCTTCCTACCTTCTGGACGGGACCCGCATAACGGGAGCAGCAGTCGTTTCTCTGCATGAGTCAGTCTGGGCTTCCCCCTTGCCTCCACATTACGGCGCTCAAGCAGCTGAACTCATTGCATTAAAAAGGGCATGCGAAATAGCCGAGAACCAGTCTGCCAATATATATACAGACTCCAGGTACGCTTTTGGGGTCTGCTATGCGACCGGTGCCCTTTGGAAACAGAGAGGGTTTTTTACGTCCAGCGGCCAGCCAATTGCTCACGTGGACCTCATATCTGATCTATTGAGAGCTATCTGTCTACCCTTATCCCTAGCAGTCATCCATTGCAAAGCACACCAGAGGGACAATTCAAGGGTCACAAAAGGGAACCATTTTGCTGACGTTACGGCTAAGTGGGCTGCCACTCAACCCCTGAAAACATTTACCACGCTCCCCATGTTACAATTAAGACCAACAGTACAGTACCAAGACTTACTGGAGCCTGGGGAAGAAAAATTATGGGAGGAAAAATGCGAGGCAATATATAGAGAAGGATTTTGGTGGGTCCCAGACGAGAGACCCATAGCCCCCAGACGTGTGCTACGGCTGATCTGTCAACAGTTGCACTCTAAGGGGCACTGTGGGACACAAGCAATAGTAGATGCCATAAGGAGGGTGTGGTATGCCCTGGGGGTCTATAGTGAGGCCACTCGTATAGCTAAGACCTGTCAAATATGCCAAGCAAATAATGCTTCCTCAAGGAAGGCCACACACACAGGGGGAAGACCATGGGCCCAACGCCCTTTTGAGAAACTCCAGCTGGATTACATCCAGCTCCCTAGGAGCAACGGTTACCAATATGTGCTAGTCTGCAGAGACCAGCTGACCCACTGGGTGGAGGCTTATCCATGCCGCCATGCCACAGCTCTGGAAACTGCTAGACACCTGCTAAAGAAACTGGTGCCCAGATTTGGAGTCCCAAGTGTTTTAGACATGGACAGGGGCACACATTTTGTATCACAGGTAATCACGCATGTTCTCCAAGCATTGGGTATCAGGCAGGACCTGCATGCACCAGGACACCCCAGTTCCTCAGGGGGGGGGGGTGGAAAGGCAAAATAGAGAATTAAAAACCCTCCTAGGCAAACTCTGTCAGGAGACCCGCCTGCCCTGGCCCCAAGCATTACCCATAGCGTTGTTCCATCTAAGAACCCGACCAAGACGAGACATAGGCATCTCCCCCTTTGAACTGCTGTTTGGTCAACCACCTGACACACTCAAAGGCCTGGACCCTCAGTCCCTCTGCTTGGAGAAAGGGGAGATAGTCTTGTCACCCTATCTTACAGCTTTGCACCAGAGGCTCAGAGAATTGTGGAAGCAAAGTGCCCTAACACAGACCTTACCATTAGAAGAAAACCTACACCATTTTGAACCAGGGGACTGGATTTGGATAAAATCATACAGCCGCAAGTCACCGCTGCAACCAAAGTGGAGTGGACCCTTTCAAGTTCTACTAACCACCCAGACAGCAATCAAGGTAGCTGAAAGGAACACTTGGATCCACTGGACACATGTTAAACCGGCAGTTGTAGACCACAGCGTTGTACCCGAGATAACACCCAAGGTCCCACCTCTGAGGCTCAAGAAAAACCCAGAAACTGAAGAGTGGACACTAAAAACGTTTTTTGAAATTGAGACAAATGGGGGAGGGGATTAAGTTTACCATTGTTAGAATCTTATGTGTTATATATATTATGTCTTTATATTTGAAATGTACCTCTGGGTTCATAGAACCAAACCTATTTCCAGAAAAGGGGAACGTGTGGGAGTATTTAGCGAAGGAAGTACTGAACACTACAGACTTTTGCCTTGCTGGAGGTAGGTCAGTGAAAGACATCTTAACCACATGCTTGATGGGGGTAGCAATAGCACCAAAAGCTATCACCAATGACACTAAATTAAGGGGACACTCATTGATAGCCTCATACTACAACATTTTTGACTGGGGAACCAGTACAAACATAAAAGACAACAGCATGTACACATTACAAGTAGCAGCAGTAACCCAAGCAGCTACTTGTTTCACACTGACTGGATGCCACCAGCCTAAAGTTTCCAACTGCTACAACCTCACTAACACTGAAGTGGCCTTCAACAACACCAAGGCCATCACCTTCTCATATGGCTATGTGAAACTTCCTACAGGATGGTTTCTATTATGTGGCCTGAGAGCTTATTCCTACCTGCCTGCAAATTCCACTGGGGGCCCTTGCACGTTAGGACAACTAACCATGCTGATGCCCTCCCTACAAAGGTGGCAAAGAAGGAGCTTCCACACATTACCTCCTGACTGCAATTTCAAAAAACCCCTTCTCACGAAAACTGAATATATTGCATTGGCTGTCTCTCTAGCGGGAGTGCCAGGGCTCGCAACATGAAACTCAAGGAATATAAACAGCCTGGCATGTACCCTAGCTAAAAGTTTAAACACCACTTCCCATGCACTGGACACCTTAAACAGAGAACTAAGGCAAATCAGAGAAGCCACCCTTGAAAATAGAGCAGCCATTGACTACCTATTATTGAGGCACAATCATGGCTGTGAAGAATTCAGAGGGCTCTGCTGCTTCAATTTATCCGACCAATCTGGGCTAATTGAACAAGATATCAAACATTTAAAAGAACTAGCACAAAACTTTGGGCACAACCAGTCATCCTGGGACCTTTCCTGGCTCTTTTCATGGTTACCAGATTTCCATTGGTTGAAAATTCTTATTGGTGGTATAATCACAGTCATAATAGGTGCAGCCCTCCTTTGTTGCCTATGCCAATTAATTCCTTTAGGGTTAAAACGCCTAAAGATCTGCACAACTCCCATCAGGAGCAAGGAACAAAGCAAGAAAACATCTCTCATGATGTGCCAAATTGATCACCACTACCGTATATATGAACCAGTTGGGCTAATCACTGATACTCCAGTGATAGCCCAAAATGGGGGAACTGATGAAAGCTGGACACCCCCTCCCCACCCCAACAAAGAAATAATCTAGGAACACCCCAACTAAACTGGGTCAACAGCAGCCTGAGGCTAAATGGCAAACACTTGACACACACAATGAGGAACCAGCTAGCAACAATCAGGACACAACAATAAAGTAATTAACACCTTTCAGGCAGGATTAACAAAGAAATTTAACCAACAATAGTCACTGACCAAAAAATCAGAAAAGGCAGATTCAAACTCACCAATCAGAAATGACAAATTTGGAAACCACAAAAAGGTATAAAACCTCTGTTTAAAGATCATTCTGTCTAGCTAGCCGGGGACTCGAGCTGAATTGTCACTCAACTTTGATCCTCGTGATTAAACCTCTCTTTCCGGTAGCTGGCTTCACGATCTATTTCTCCCGCACTGTGCCGTCAAGGGGAATCCCGGCTGGAAGACCCGAACGGGGGAGTTCCTCCCAACAGTATGTTGGATATCTTTTAAACAGAAACAGATAAATCTGTTTTCTATTTGAGTAAGAACTCCACAAAAAAACAAGCACACAAAAGAAATGAACTGGAGGCTGTTGGAGTTATTGGATTATCTGGCCTGCTAGGCTGAGTCATCAGCTGCAGTAGGCCAAGGTATAAGGAAGTCGGAAGTCAAAAAGTTCGGGAGAATACCAAGAAGTGCCGTGCGGTGCAAAGGAATGTGTTTGGTGCATTGTTGGTGCCGGGTGTAACAGCTGTATAGGGGTGTGAGCAAAACAAAGCTGTAGCACGTGCAATATGCTAATATGCTGTGTTATAACAAATGTGATTGGTGTGATGTGGTCACAAGGTGCATATAAACCCGCCTTCTGGTAACACAATAAAAGGGATGCTTCGGCTTTGTTCGGGGCTCCCATCCCGAGGAAACCACGTGTTCATGTCTGTTCTTCTACACTCATGGGAGACCCGCTGGGCGCGTGAAAACCCACAACTGGTGACCCCAACGTGATTCATGTTTTTGAGCGCGTCTCTTGGTACCCTCTTACTCACTCGGCGGAAGAGCCTACTGCAACTCAGGGCCGGTCGTCAGGACTAGATGAAGCACCCTCCCAAAACATCACCGTGAGTATGGGGGCAGGATTCTCTAAACCTCAGGTTGTGCACCTCTCAGAACTTAGGGAATTGACCAAGTCATCAATAATTGTTTTGAAAAACAATGGGAAAAATTTGCCGCTTCCCACTAAAGGGGATTTGATCCTCCTCTTAAAATATATATATCAAAATTGTCTTGTATATCCCGAAAGAGGATCCCTAAAAGTGTCGGTGTGGGTTAAATTGGAAAAGTATTTTCATGAACCTCCTCGAGCCCCTCCAAAAATTTTGTCTACATGGCGAATTGTTATTGAATGTCTCCAAGTCCATGAAGATGCCATGAAAACAGAGAAGGGGAGGGTAGACCCCCCCGCCTGCCTATAACTCTGAAAAGCCCGTAGACCCCCCGCCTGCCTATAACTCTGAAAAGCCCGATGATTTAAAAAAGGGACAGAGTGCAAAAGAAAAATCCTCCTTGGCCATTTATCAAGCCGATGTGCCTTTTGAGCCGTCCGCACCAATGAATGAGGGAGAAAAAGAACAAAGGAGCGTTAACGTGCTGCCTTCCCCTGCCAGCGCCATCTCTAGGGCACTGGCCGAAGCTCATGAAAAAGGGGAACTGCAACCTGAAGAATATCAATTTTGCGTGCCTGTTTTTATTGATCCAACCACAGGCAATCGCAGATATGAAACTATCCCCATGAAAACTATTAGAGAAATAAAACAAGCAGCATCAAGCTATGGGATTTCTAGCCATTATACCTTGGGTCTGATAGGTCACATGGCCTCTACTTTTTATTTGTTGCCTGAAGATTGGAAAGGGCTATTCCATATGATTTTAACGTCTTCACAATATGTGGTTTGGGAATCGGAATGGAAAAAAGAATGTCAGAAGATTGTTTTAGCTTGGCGTGGCTGTAATCAGCCAACAGTAGACCAGCTAACAGGGAATGGAAATTATAGTCACCTGGCTGCTCAACAAGCCATGAATCCCTTGTTTTATTCTCATGCAGCCCTCGCCGCTCACGCTGCCCTGACCCGGGTCGATGATCCGCAGAGGGGAACAAAAGGCTCTTTTGTAAAGATTTTTCAAGGGTCTAATCAGCCCTATGGGGAATTTGTGGATCAGTTACAAAAGGCCATATCTAGGGAAATCACAAATGGAATAGCCCAAGAGGAGTTGTTGAAAAAACTTGCCTTTGAAAATGCTAATGAGGACTGTAGACGGGTCCTGCAGCCCTTAATGAGCAAACCTGATGCAGGATTGGCAGACTATATTCAAGCCTGTAGAATTGTGGGGACCAATGCATTTAACATGGAAACTTTGGCTATGGCCTTACAAAGAGCAGGAAGTAATAATGGGCAACCTGCGGGTAAAGCTGGTAACTGTTTTAATTGCGGGAAGCCTGGTCATTTTAAAAATCAGTGCTGGGCCCCGGGGGGGCGCTAATAAAAGCAGGGGAGTGGGAGCCAGACCAAAAACCGTTTGCCCGCGCTGTAAAAAGGGGTTTCACTGGGCAAACCAGTGTCGCTCCAACCCTATGCCCGCTGATTCCCAGAAACCGGGAAACTAGAGCTGGGGCATTCAGCTAGCCCCGCCTCAAAGGCTGAATCTTATCATTTTGTCCTGGTGGCCTCCGAGACAATAACCACAGGCTTATCCGGGCTGTCGTATTTTTTGCCAATCCGGCCGTCTGTCCCTTTTCCCCCTGATTGTGACACCCCTCTGTTAGTGTTTCCTCACCGTGACTTTATTATGCAGGGAGTAACGGCTATGCCATTTTTGAAAGACCCAGCTGACTTTACATCAGTCGCTTTGGCATTTACCCCTAACACTCCCATGACTGTGCTCAAGGGAACGGTAGTGGCAACTGCCATCCCTGTGCCCCAACAACCGCAAGTTTTGGCAATTGAGCAAGAAATTCAAAAGTTCCGCCCCTCTATGGCCTTTCAAGTCAACGGACGCTCCTTTTTTGGTATTCTAGATACCGGAGCTGACGTATCGGTCATAAGAGAGGAGGAGTGGCCCTCTGAGTGGCAGACCGACAGCGCACCATCGGTTCAGGGAGTGGGAGGAGTCCAGCACGCACACGTGAGCAAACACTGGCTTCCCATGACCTCGGAAGAAACATCAGTCACTGCTCACATCAAACCTGTCATTCTTCCGCTTCATATTAATCTGTGGGGTTGGGACTTGATGAGTCAGTTCAATGCAAAATTAATTTTGGATTAAGATGTCTCAGTTAATAAAGTTAAACCTCTTGACTGACACCCCAGTTTGGGTGGACCAGTGGCCATTAACCAAAGAAAAATTAACTGCTCTGGTGCAATTGGTAGATCAACAATTAGAGTTAAAACACATTGAACCCTCATTGAGTCCTTATAATACTCCGGTGTTTGTCATAAAGAAAAAATCTGGAAAATGGAGATTTTTGCACGATTTAAGAGTTGTCAATAAGATCATTCGCCCCATGGGGGCGCTCCAATGCGGTTTACCTAATCCTAATTTGATACCAAAAGACTATGACCTGATGGTTATAGATCTAAAAGATGCATTTTTCTCTATTCCACTACACCCAGAGGACAAACACTTATTTGCCTTTACTGTGCCCGAAATGAATAACTCCAAGCCGACGGCCAGATATCAATGGACTGTCTTGCCTCAAGGGATGCTAAACAGTCCTACAATGTGTCAATATGTTGTCAATCAGGTTTTAAGACCATATCGGGACAAGTTTCCTCATTTTAAAATTTACCATTATATGGATATTTTAGTGGCAGCTCCAGGGCCCTCAGGTACGGTCTCAGCAACCTTGCCTGTTCTAACCTCCATTTTTCAAACAAATGGGTTTTTTATTTCACCTGAAAAAATTCAGCTTAAACACCCCTTTCTGTACTTGGGCCACAAGCTTTTGGCCTCACACGCCAAGCCTCAGCTGTCTAAGTTGTGTCTTCCGCCATGCCCGACCTTAGTCCAACTTCAACAATATTTAGGATCAATTAATTCGGCCCGTCCCTATATGGGACTAACCACCTCTCAATTGGCTCCATTGTTCTCTGCTCTTATGCAGGGAAAAAATCCAGGGGATAAGATCGTGCTAACTCAACAACAACTTAAAACTTGTGACATCATTCAGCATGCATTGTCAAAAGTATGGGTCGATCGTGTTCAGCCCGATATGCCTTTTTCTATGTTAATTTTTAACACCGTTGACCTTCCTACGGCAGCTTTGGCTCAGATCGTGTCTAATATAAAAATGTTGATTGTAGAATGGATCCACTTATCTCACACCCCGAAGAACACCATTTCACAGAAACATACGCTCTTTGCTCAGCTTATAACAAAATCTCGCTTCAGGGCAAAGGCTTTAGGGGGTGTTGAACCGTCCTTTTTATATGTCCCTTGTTCGCTAACGGCTTGGGAAAGTTTGTTGGCCAACTATGAATCTTTGCAGCAAGCACTTGCTGATTGGCCAGAAGTGTCTTGTCATCCACCATCAGATCCTCGCATTTTTTTATTAAAACCAGTCCCATTTAAATGGCAATCTCCTTGTGCTCCTTTCCCTTTAAAAGAAGCAATAACGGTGTTTGCTGACTGCAGCAAGACTCATGGAGCCTGTGCTTGGAAAGAGGAGGGGAAGTGGCATACAAAAATCACCCCCCCCCAGACGTCGGCTCAGCGCTCTGAGCTAGTGGCGGCCATGATGGCATTTTTTCATTTTAAAGATCAACCCTTTAATCTGATCCTGGACAGTTTATATGTTACCCAAATTGTCAAAACCATTTTTGACTCTTATTTGGCACCGAATGTCTCTATGGATCTGTTAACATTATTTTTGGACTTGCAACATCTCGTAAACGATCGGAAGCACCCATTTTTTGTTGCCCATATTCGTAGCCATCAGCCTTTTCCAGGCCCACTCCAAGAAGGCAATGATATTGCCGATGCTGCCGCCTCACAAACACCTCTTAATATGCCACTCACCTTTTTAACCCCCTGGGAAAGTCATTCCTATTTCCATCAGAATAAGAAAGCATTAATCAAACAATTTAATCTTTCAGCTGCTGAAGCTGCTGCCATCGTTCAGCAATGTCCAACCTGTAGCAAGCAAGCACACTCAATACCACTTGGAGTAAATCCTCGTGGCTTGGAGAGCTGTCAAATTTGGCAAATGGATGTTAGTCAATATCCTCCCTTTGCCCCGTGGAAATATCTTCATGTTTCTATTGATATACATTCTGGCTTCATTATGGCTTCCCCCCAGAGGGGTGAGGCCACTAAACATGTTATCAATCACTATATTCGGTCATTTGCATCGTTGGGACGCCCCAAAGAATTGAAGACAGACAACGGGCCTGCTTATATTAGCTCTGCTTTTGCAGAATTTTGTACAAAATGGTCCATTGTTCATAAGTTTGGCATTCCATATAATAGCCAAGGTCAAGCCTTGGTTGAGCGAGCAAATCAAACATTAAAAACAGCTCTCAATCGATATTTAAATGAAAAGGGGAAAATCGCCCCTGGCCTCCCAGCAGTGCAAAACGCTCTTAACTTGTGTCTTTATACACTGAATTTTTTAAATCTGACGGGCGATCCATCATCAACAGCTGCCTCTCGTCATTTTTCAACAGTCCCTCCCCCTACGTCAAGACCTCCAGTTTACTATCGACGGCTTCTAGACCCCACGTGGAAAGGTCCTGCAGAGCTTATTACCTGGGGGAGAGGCTACGCTGCGGTAGATGATCACGGCGAAATCATTTGGACTCCAGCTCGCTGTGTTCGTCCTTATTTGGTTCAATCTCCACCATCCTAACCAGACGTCGGACGACCATGGACCCTGGGCCCACAACTCTTTTATGAAAGATGTGCAGAATATTTCTCGTCTTTTGAACAAGACTGAGTGTTGGATGTGCATGCATATTCCAACCCTGGAGGAGGGGGGACTTTTTATGCATGCTGTGCCTTTTAATACAACTGGTTGGAAACAATTTCCCTGGTCTAGAGGGACCCTTTCCAATGCTATGGTGAATTATACGGTATACACAATAGGAAGCAGAATCCAGGAAAAGGCAGCGTTTTGTTGGGAATATAAGAACACCGTTAAAAACCCTGTTTTAGTAGGCAGATACCCATATTGTGACGTCACATTTCAACTTTCAAACAACATGATTAGACCACATCCCTCTAAGAAAATTCCTCTTTTTGAATCCCTTGATGATTTTTCTGAATATATGTGTACCTATCAAATAATCGGATGCTCGCTATCAACAGGATGTCACCCCGGCAACACGGACACGATGTCCACACTCTTCCTTTGCAGTCTTGTAAGAGCCATGGTTCGCCAAACTGTGCAAAGCTCCAGCATGACTACAAATATATTAAGTAACGTCTGGATGCTTTGTGGCCGGCGGGCATATCAACGTATACCTCCACGGTGGTCCGGCCGTTGTACATTGGGCTTTCTTGCTCCCTCAGTTTTTGTGTCAGATCAGCCACCTTCAGGCCGTTTGCGCAATCGAAGAGATCTTGAAAATGGCCTGGGAGGACCCGGCAATACAGGAACGCAAGTTGCACGATCTCTTATTCCATCTCTGGGGGTGGCCATGAATTACAGAGACATCTATGCATTAAATAACTGGACTAGGTACATGTTCAACGCTACCATTCAGACTACCAAATTGTTAAACAAGGAAGTGGCAGAAATACGAGAGATTGTTCTGCAAAATCGTTATGCTTTAGACATTATCCTTGCCTCGAAAGGAGGAGTATGTGCCTTAATCCATTCTCATTGTTGTGTTTATATCTCTGATTATAAAGCCAATATCACAGGTACCATTGAGCATATGGAAGACATGGTTCATCATAATCCGTTATAATCCGACGGATCTGGCGCAATAAACATTTGGGATGCCCTATGGTCTTGGCTACCTGACGGAACCTGGCTGCGATCATTGGTTTCTGTTATTATAACTGTTGTGGTTATTTTAGTTTTGATATGTTGTTGTATTCAATGTTTGCCCTCTTTGTTTATGATGTTTAAAAATTTTCCCTCAGGAACTGTCACCCATCAACAGGTCAATTTAGTAACTACACCTATCACTGCAGTTCAGCAACCCCTGCTAACCAAACCGGCCTTCACCTTGCCAAGCGACACTGAGGATGACTTTGTATAAAGCGCTCCCTCCTTATTTTTAAATAAAACAGAAAAGGAGGAGATGTTGGAGTTATTGGATTATCTGGCCTGCTAGGCTGAGTCATCAGCTGCAGTAGGCCAAGGTATAAGGAAGTCGGAAGTCAAAAAGTTCGGGAGAATACCAAGAAGTGCCGTGCGGTGCAAAGGAATGTGTTTGGTGCGTTGTTGGTGCCGGGTGTAACAGCTGTATAGGGGTGTGAGCAAAACAAAGCTGTAGCACGTGCAATATGCTAATATGCTGTGTTATAACAAATGTGATTGGTGTGATGTGGTCACAAGGTGCATATTAACCCGCCTTCTGGTAACACAATAAAAGGGATGCTTCGGCTTTGTTCGGGGCTCCCATCCCGAGGAAACCACGTGTTCGTGTCTGTTCTTCTACACTCATAGGAGACCCGCTGGGCGTGTGAAAACCCACAGAGGCTAGAATCCAGATCTATTTCTACCATCAATTCAACATATGCCATTGGGCAATAACGTCAACAAAATAATGCTGATTGGACTGCCTTTAAAAAGGCTTTTGATCCAAGATAAAATGCATACACAAAAGACTACAAAATGATATGCAATTGAAGAAAGATATAGCACTGTTTGGATCTCTACTTCCCTGGACAGCTATAAATACACAGAACATATTCTCGGAGACTACTCATTAGTAGAAATTTAACTCCAGTTTTAAATATGTTAAATACCAATCGCTTTTTGATGAAAAATAAGGAAGTTAATTTTAGAATGGAAGTAATCTTTGTTCAGTGTCTTCATTAAGGTTCAATTGACACTGGATTTTTGTGTTCAGGGGTAGGGAAGTAAGAAGGCATTTATAATCAGAAGCAACATACGTATTTAACGTATGTTTAGAGATCTGTATTTTTACAAGAAAATGCAGGAAGAGATGAAGCTGTCCCAACCCTGTAATAATCTATCACCAGTAAGAATATAAAATAATACTTTATATAAAGGACTGAACTTTGGAAGCCTGACCCCACCTTATGCCGAAATACTAAGGACAGAGGGAAATGCCTGGGTGGAGAACGGAACTACACCCTGCACAATGCTCAGAAACACCGCGCCCTTTCTTATAAGGTACTGACTAAATTCTTTAATGGTAAAACGGCATTACTAATATCTACTTCCTTCTATTTTCCGAAGCTCCTTACCGTTTGATGCGGAGCAAGCAGGCAGCACTGGGCCTCTCTTCGTCCCAGTCGCCACTAGTCGTGGGGTCCCAAAAGGCCGAATGTGAAAGCAGTACTCCGGCAGCGGCGGCCGGGGGAATTCCGGGCACCGAGGCTCCCGCAGACCCGACTCCGGATCCTGGTCCAGATCCGCCCCCCGCCGAACCCAATCCCGCCCACAGTTCGGCTGGCAGGAAGACGCCCGTGCCTCCGCCACCCGCTTCAGATTCCGGCCCACCGCCTGTCGAGGCCGCCAACATTGCGGCCGAAGCTACCTCCTCAGCAGCCGGACTCTCCGCCATCATCGCCAGCAATCCCGGCTACGCTTCTGGGACCTCCCACACCATCGATAGAGACGGGCAGAGAGGATCACGATGCACCACCCACTATCAACAGCGGGACACATCTACCACGAACGTTGTTCGTTCCTGCAGTCGCAGCTAGTGAAACTTTGATTGCATAAGAATGCTAGAGCATTGTCTTTCACTTCCGGTTCCGAATATGTAGTAAGTTCCAATAAAGGAGAATATTTGTAGCTCGGGGTTAAAATGAGGGGGCCTTGGTGTTCTCTTGAGCTTGGTTGTTTTCATACAGACGTTTAGATAGATAACCTTTATTGTCATTTTTTACTGTGGTCACAATGGCACACGTTAAAAATGAAATTTAGTTGCTCTCAAAGTGTACACATAACACAAATTTAAACATACTATATACAACATATGTATAGACCTGCACCCTTACATATAAGTAACATATAAATATTAATCACTGTCCATCTTGAATATGTCGGAAGTCAGCCCCCCAGAGAAGGAATTATTAAAAGGGCAGAAAAATTTATTTCCTCAAAAGGATTTTAAAAGCAGAAACCAACCCTGCACCCAAGTCTCTCTGTCCCAAGCAGAAGCCAGGTATGTACAGATGTAAACCATCGGAAAGGCCCCAGCTAGGAGATCAAGAAGACTTCTTCTTCTTGTGCCATTGTTAGACACAAAAATAGTCACAAATTGAAATCCACTCTGAGTTACAAATAGAAAGGAAGTTTATTAGACTTCACATCCAAGTCTAAAAAAATAACGGTTTGCAAAGCGTGGTGGATTCAGGAAGGCAATGCAATGTAGCCAAGCACTGAACCACACCCCAAATTCCAAAATCACATATTATTATACATCCTATCGCGACGCCCCATTCCCTCCCCCATGGCCCCATTGGCTTAGGCTTTGGAGGTTACAATCTATCAGAAGCGCCTAAACAGAATACATTATCTCCGCCCCTGTTTGCTTACATTATACTAATAAGATCCCTCCCCTACTATCCTGTTTACTCAGACCATATATGTACATGCTTATCACTCCTAAAAGAGAGATGTCTCCCATCTTCTACACCTGTTAGATCCAGTAGGGGTACCAGGTACCAACAGGTACTTAAAAACAATTCCTAGATGGTGACTCACACTGGGCCCCACAGTAACTCCTGTTCTCCCTCCTTCCTCCACCTGAGGCTTGTATGTTCCCTATATACTCAGAGCATCTACTCAAGCAATTGATTATACAATAATAATTATAAAATATAAAATATGATTACATGATAATGCTAAAAGCATATATATATATTTAAATTTCCCCCACAAATCCACCCTTTTTCTTTTTACCCATTCTTTAAAAATAAAACATTAAAATTTTTCCAATTTTTTTTTATTTCTAATGTCTTTTCATATTCTGCAAAATTAGTTTCTTCATTGATTTGTGTAAGGTTATACATTTTTCTCCTTAGTGATTCCTTCTGATTACTGTGTATTATTCCTTCTACAGTATTCTGAACAATATTCTTAATGAGAGGGATGAGACAGGGTAAAAACATTAATCCCATAATGATTATTATAAACATGAATAAAGCTTGCTTCCAGTTTCTAAAAATTCCCCCTAAAAGGCCCCCTTCATCTAAAAGACCAGTCCAAGTCTGGACTGGAACATGTACAAGTTTTCTTGTTTCAGTGGTTAATTGCTTCACCACTGTACCTGTTTCATCTATTTGTAAGCAACAGTTAGTTAAATTAAACTTCCCACATACCCCTCCTTCTTTAGCTAATATATAATCTAATGCTAATCTATTTTGATACACAGCCACTCTAAGCTTATCAGTAGTTTTTGCCAAAATATTTAAAGCAGTATCTATTTTTCTTCCAACTAATTCTAATACAGCCTGTAATCTTATTATTCTGTTTAACATATAAATGGGTGTTCTATATCTCCAAGATGCATCTACGGCCCAAGTAGCAGGCCCATAGACACACACAATCTTTTCTGGTGTCCACTCATTTCCTCTCATTGTTTCAACATTACATGGAATATCCGAATCAATAGATCTTTTATAGCAATCTAAATGATCATAAATAGGGATTCCCAGTGTCTGTTTAGTGCTTAGGGGTAATAAAAGAAGGATGGTTTAATCCATCCTAAAACACATGATCCACCGCAGTTACCAGGCAAACTTTCATAGGCTTGGTTCCCACAAATCCAATACATATTCTTTGGGGCTATCCATTTACTGTTATCTGTTTTATTTAAATAAGTTCCCCATCCAGTGAAATTAAACTTTTCTGGTTCACTTTGATTCCCTACACTTGTCCATTGTTTATATTTACCATCCCAATATCCCAAACATATCAAATCTCCTACCCTTTTAGTTCCATTTCTCTTAAAACAGTTTCTTCCTACTAGATTAGTACTTAAGGTCCATATAATCTGTTGGTCATTTCCAGATCGCCCCGTAATATTTCCTTGCTTAGTCATGTTGTTGAAGATCACTGGGCCTGCTTCTAATGCTTCCCATGGCCACTGTTGTCCCATATTAGTTCCTCCACATACAAAACAATTTTTAACGGGCAAGGTTTTGGCTATATCCTCAGCCATATCCATAAACAAGTTACTTGCTTTCTCACTAATATCTATTTCCTTTTCCAATTGTCTTAAAGTATTATAAACTGACCATCCTATTGTTTTGACTTCCCCTGCATATATCTTTTCTTTCTTTATAGTAATATAAGTTGATGGATCTAATCCTGTACCATCTATCCCAAATCCATAACTTACTACTTCAGCATGGTTCTTAGTGATTTCCAACTCCATTGTATTAGTTCCGTATATTCTGTTAAATTTGGTAATACCACTACATCCTGGATAACCCCCTCCAGTGTAATCACACACACAACTCCACCCTGAACATTTAACAGATCCCCCACAAGGTGACCATTGATTGGGGTTCCCATTTGCAAAGTTCAAATTAGTGGGACATATATATTTATGATTTTGTTTATATGCTGAGATCCAGCTAGAGTCCCCACACTTTGTGGTGAGAGGAGATAAACTTAATATTGTACAGGCATCAAACCATGTTAAAGACTTTTCTGTCCCTTTTTCTAATATTTTTGTGGAATTAACATATATTAATCTTCCTTCACCTTCAGGTCTCTGTCTTGCTCCTGTTTTAGCTAGACCTACATATATACTAAAATTGAAATATGTTGGCATTGATGGATCATAACATTGTATCTTCTTGTCTTCTCCCTTACAAACTGAATATTGTGTGTTATTTAATTGACACATAGATTGAAATATACATCCCTTAGGTGCTTGGGTATGATATACCAAGGTTTTAATTACTGTGTTTCCTTTGGTGGCATTCGTAATGCAGGCTTCACATCCTTCTGTTTTTGTTGCTCTCCTATATTGTTCTCTAGAAAGGGAGAGATAGATAACCATGGACAAATATACAACACTAAGGATTTGCATTTTAGTCACTCTCGTTGTTCGTCCTGGACTAGTTATCTTTTAAAGTATATCTTACCACTCCAGTCAATATCTCAGTATATTCCTCAAAAGGTTTCAATTTCTTCTCAATGAGTACTATATCATTTGGTCCAAAATGTTCTTCATATCTGGTACATCTTACACAATCAATACAATGGAAACAACAACAATCAATATGGCATTTACAGTCACAGTACCAACACATCGGGTAAAAGATTAAGTTCTTGAATCTCTCAAGGCTGTTGGGATTTTGGGCACAATATGGATGTGAATTTGTTCCTGGTTCGGCACGCAATCATAACTCCTATAAGACAAAGAAAAATAGCAAGCCCTAATCCCACCCAGTCATATATTTATTTATTTTATTTATTTATGAGACTTATATACCGCTTTAAGTGCAAGCACTCTCTAAGCGGTGTACACCAGTAAGCGATGTATATATATATTTACATTGCCCCCCAACAATCTGGGTCCTCATTTTACCTACCCCGGAAGGATGGAAGGCTGAGTCAACCTTGAGCCGGTGAGATATAGATCTGGTTTGGACATTCGGTTACTGTCACTTGAGAGTGATCTTTAAAGGTTCTGGATTTGGAACACAGGTCCACTGTTCTTTTGGTTCAGCTACTGGTCCTTTCACTCGTGTGTAGTGGGTCCACCCTTTTTCTTTCGTCCGGACTGCAGTTTCAGAGGTCAGCAACACTGGAATGGTCCTTCCCACTTAGGTTGCAGTTTTTCCTCCTTCCACGTTCGGATTAAGATCCACTGTCCCACCTCAAACTTGTAGACAGGAAATTTCAAAGGGGGTGTTTGGATCAGCAAGCCTTGTTTCCTGAGATAAGACAAAGTAGAAAACAGCCCCAGTATCTAATTCTTTATAAACACGTCATTAGTTTTCATATTGTGGAATTTCCTACTTGAGGTAATTTAAAATCAACTTGAATGCATTGAAATAGCCTCACCATTAGATGTTACAGAGCATTTTATGTATTTGTCTACATATCATATAACCAACCATATATTAACCATAGAAAAGTATCAATTATCCCTCCCCTAGCCATTCCTTTTGTCCGTATTTACAAACACATTGCTTAGTAAAGAGCCAACAAAGGAGTGCTCACCAAACCCTGCTTGAATTTGTTTGCATACAAATCTTTATTCAAAACAACATAGCTCATTTATAATCCCAAAATTTTTCTCAACTCCTTCGTTTTAAACAAGGGTTGAATTACAATTCCTTCAATTCTGTTATGTGTTTATCAGTGTGTCCTGTACACAGACATAAAAACATAAAAAAAAAATAACAACAGTATAGGTGTATTCAAGTTCTTCTCATATTTCATTACTATAAGAATGGGTATTACATTTTAATTATGAAATGCTGTGGGTTAAAATACAAAAGGATTTGGACAATTGGAAAAAGCTGCAATTGTCCCTCTTGGGGAGAATAGCAGCGATTAAAATGAATGTTCTGCCAAAATTTCTTTTTTTATTTCAAATGATACCTATTTTAAAGAAAGAAGCAAATTTAGATGAGTGGCAGAAAGGTATCAATAAATTTATCTGGGCAGGGAAAAAACCAAGAGTAAAACTTAAAATTATACAAGATATACGAGAGAGAGGTGGACTTAAGGTACCGAATTTGAAATTGTATTATGATGCTGTGGTCTTAACATTAATCAGTGATTGGGTTAACCTAACAAATGTAGATATACTCCTTCTGGAGGGATGGGATTTACTTTTTGGATGGCATGCCTATTTAATTTATAATAAAAAGGTTGATAGGGTTTTTAGATCTCATATCTTAAGAACTTCTTTACTTCGGGTTTGGAAGAAATATTATAGAAGTGATTCAAGAATTCCATTATGGGCTATTCCATGGCATGCAATAGAAGGAATAAGGAGAGGAGTTAAGATGGATACTATTTCTTATACACAATTACTTAAGTGGGATGGTAAAAATTGGCAATTAAAATCTACGGATGAATTAGCACAAGAAAATATTATTTATTCATGGTTTCAGTATAGACAACTATTGGAAAGGTGGAAGATAGATTATAATGTGGGCTTGCTTAGAGAGGATGAGAATTTGTTAAAACAAATTAGAGATCAAAGTCGAACCCATATTAAAAGAATTTATGGTGTCTTGGTGGAATTGGATTCAGAAGCAGAGTTAGTTAAAGATTGTATGGTTAAGTGGGCACAAAATTTTGATGAACCGATCTTATTAGACACATGGGAGATTATTTGGGTGAGGAATGTTAAATTCACGCAAGCCCAAAATTTACAGGAAAATTTTTATAAAATGTTTTATAGATGGCACCTTGATCCACAAAAAATGTCTCGTATGTATTCAAACCTGCAGCCTAAATGTTGGAGATGTGGTTGCTTGGATGCTACTTATTATCATATCTGGTGGTCATGTAAAAGTATAAAAGCTTTTTGGATTAAGATATGGTGGAATATTCAAAGAATTTTTAAAAGAAGGATAAAATTTACTCCACAATTGTTTTTGTTGGGTATTGTTCCGGATTGTGATGACAAAGAGATTATTTTAATGTTAAATTTAATTACTGTGGCTAGGTTGTTAATAGGGCAATATTGGAAGAAGGAATCTTTGCCTACTTTGCAAGAATGGTTTTTTAAAGTTTCTTACTTAGCGGAAATGGCAAAAATTTCAGCTTTCTTGAAAGATCAATCGCAAGAGAAGTATCTCTTGGTGTGGAAAAGATGGATAAATTTTATACAATATAAGTATGATATAAGAAAATATTATCTAGCTTTCGAATAATTTATATTTAAAGTTTAAGATATTATCTAGAACTGTAATTATTATTATTCTTTATTTTTTTATCTTCCCTTTTTTTTCCTCTTTTTGTTTTTTATATATAATGGAGTTAAAGTATTTTACAATTTGTTTATTGAGTGTAATTATATTTGCTTAAGGTTTATTTGGGCTTAAAACTTTTTTTCTTTTAAGTTCTAGTTAAGCCTGTATTCAGCTCTGGGAAGAATTGGGGAGGGTTTTGGGGTGGGTTGGGAGGGATTGGGGAAGGGGTTTTTATTGTAAAATCTTAAAAAATTTTAATTAAAAAAAAAAAGAATGGGTATTAAATTTCACATCCACCCCACCTTCCTCCCAAAGCAGAATTCCAAGCGGAGAAAAAAAAAGTTAAAACGAGCAGCCCCCCCCCTTTTCTTTCTGTCTCTCGTTCTTAAAGCAACACAGCCAGCTGAAAACAAAAGGGGGAATAGTTTTGTCTCCTTCACATGCATTTGCCATAAATTCTCTCACACATCCTCCATGGAACTCTTCTCATGCAAACACTTGCTAAAACAATAAAATCTGCAGTTTAGATGGGGGAGAAACTCACTCACACACACACACACACACACACACACAGAGAGAGAGAGAGAGAGAGAGAGAGAGGATCAGCATATCCACACATTCACTTCCATTCAAACTGCTTGTATAAACACTTTCACATAGAGATATTTCATTTCATACTTTCTCTTGACAAATCAATAACTATTATTATAATTTCAAGGAGCTGTTCAAAAGCCAATGAGCTCCTTTCCCTCCCCTAGTAAAAACTATCCTTCCCACACTGAGTAAACTTGCTGTTCTCTCTCGTGTTTAGGGCAATCTTTTTATTAAAAGTGGCCCTTCATTCCACATCCAAAGCACGTTCTCTCCCTATTCTGGTATCCACCTCAAAATCCTCCAAATCCCCTTCCTCTACTCCCATTAACATACTGATTCCTTTCATCCCTCCTATATCTTGTCTCAAAGGGACTCTTCTTATCCCCAAACTCTCTTCTAGGAGGTTTTTCCTGCTTCATCACTTGCTGTACTGTTGCTACCATCTTACTTTCTTTTCTGCCTTACTTTCTCTGTATCTCTCTGAACATACACTTTCCTCCTTCTCTGGCTGTTGTTGGGGCCAGGTTCCAATTCCTCCCACCAAACAAAGCAACACAAATTCACCATATCTACTTTAGTCAAATTTAATCTATCAATTATCTTATTATAAGGCGACTTACCCCAATTACTTAGCAGGAGTCCTAAAGGACTCCCTGTATCTATGCTCAACCTAGGATTCTTCCTAATTTTCTTCACACATTTCCTTTTGGGAACACTCCGAGAATTGCCCATACTGGTTTACCGTACTGTTATCTTATCCTTACCAACCTAATGAGACCACCTTTCGCTTCACCAAGCTCCTGCTTCTCCCTTTTTCTCCACCAATCCTCTCATGAGGGTATGGCAAAAACTGAAAGGTCAGCTCCCACACTGTCCTGCTACCCCCTGTGGTACTTGGGACATCTAATGCACTCCTCTCACAGATCTCAGATTCAAACAGTCCTACCCAGTCCTCCCCCACCGCCTAGGTGGTTTTCATCTGGCCACCCCAGATATTACTCACCTAGGTCCGTGCATGAAGTTACCCGGTTTTTCCTGAGGCCGGCAATCTCTATTCCTGGTTCCCTCACCCTTCGTTTCTGTTTGCAACTTCTATTTAGGTTCGTAGGGCTCTAGGTTTCGTTCAGCACCCACCTCTCCTGGAGTTCGAAGCTGGACTGTTGAACTCGACAGAGCATGCCTTCCACATTGTCCTCCAAGTTAGGGAGTCCCAAACGAAATCCCATTGAGTCCCAGTTTTCGGTACCAAAATTGTTAGACACAAAAATAGTCACAAATTGAAATCCACTCTGAGTTACAAATAGAAAGGAAGTTTATTAGACTTCACATCCAAGTCTAAAAAAATAACGGTTTGCAAAGCGTGGTGGATTCAGGAAGGCAATGCAATGTAGCCAAGCACTGAACCACACCCCAAATTCCAAAATCACATATTATTATACATCCTATCGCGACGCCCCATTCCCTCCCCCATGGCCCCATTGGCTTAGGCTTTGGAGGTTACAATCTATCAGAAGCGCCTAAACAGAATACATTATCTCCGCCCCTGTTTGCTTACATTATACTAATAAGATCCCTCCCCTACTATCCTGTTTACTCAGACCATATATGTACATGCTTATCACTCCTAAAAGAGAGATGTCTCCCATCTTCTATACCTGTTAGATCCAGTAGGGGTACCAGGTACCAACAGGTACTTAAAAACAATTCCTAGATGGTGACTCACACTGGGCCCCACAGTAACTCCTGTTCTCCCCCCTTCCTCCACCTGAGGCTTGTATGTTCCCTATATACTCAAAGCATCTACTCAGGCAATTGATTATACAATAATAATTATAAAATATAAAATATGATTACATGATAATACTAAAAGCATATATATTTTTATTTTTAAATTTCCCCCACACCTTATCCATTATCGGACATTGGCGATCATGTTGACGATCCTGTTTTTATCAGCAGCCGCACGAAACAAAGACACCTAAAATCTGCATACCCCACCCAAGCTTTAGGAGTCATTAGCCCAGCACCAGGGAAGCAGGATATGACCTTTGGGACATAATAGGATTATAATTTTTTGTTGTTAATTGCGAAGTCGTATCTGACCCATTGCGACCCCATGGACAACGTTCCTCCAGGCTTTCCTGTCCTCCACCATCTTCTGGAGTCCATTTAAGCTCATGCCTACTGCTTCAGTGACTCCATCCAGCCACCTCATTCTCTGTCGTCCCCTTCTTCTATTGCCCTCAATCTTTCCCAGCATTAGGCCCTTCTCCAGTGAGTCCTTCCTTCTCATTAGATGGCCAAAGTATTTGAGTTTCAACTTCAGGATCTGGCCTTCTAAAGAGCAGTCAGGGTTGATCTCTTGTATGACTGACCGGTTTGAACGCCTTGCAGTCCAAGGGACCCGCAGGAGTCTTCTCCAGCACCATAGTTCAAAGGCCTCAATTCTTTGGCGCTCAGCCTTTCTTATGGTCCAACTTTCACAGCCATACATTGCAACTGGGAAAACCATGGCCTTGACTATACATACTTTTGTTGGCAGGGTGATGTCTCTGCTTTTTAGTATGCTGTCTAGATTTGCCATAGCTTTCCTCCCTAAGAGGAAGCGTCTTTTAATTTCTTGGCTGCAGTCCCCGTCTGATGTGATCTTGGAGCCCAGGAAAATAAAATCTGTCACTACCTCCATTTCTTCCCCATCTATTTGCCAGGAATTGAGAGGGCCGGATGCCATGATTTTGGTTTTCTTAATGTTGAGTTTCAAGCCAACTTTTGCACTCTCCTTCTTCACCCGCATCAAGAGGCTCTTTAGTTCCTCTTCACTTTCTGCCATTAGAGTGGTACCATCTGCATATCTTAGGTTGTTGATATTTCTCCCGGCAATCTTAATTCCAACTTTTGTTTCATCTAGCCCTGCCTTTCTCATGATGTGCTCTGCATATAAGTTAAATAGGCAGGGCGACAGTATACAGCCTTGCTGGACTGCTTTCCCAATTTTGAACCAATCAGTGGTTCCGTGTCCAGTTCTCACTGTTGCTTCTTGACCCGCATATAGGTTTCTCAAGAGACAAATAAGATGGTCTGGTACTCCCATCTCTTTAAGAACTTGCCACAATTTGTTGTGATCCACACAATCAAAGGCTTTAGCATAGTCAATGAAGCAGAAGTAGATGTTTTTCTGGAACTCCCTAGCTTTCTCCATGATCCAGTGTATGTTGGCAATTTGATCTCTAGTTCCTCTGCCTCTTCGAAATCCTACCTGTACTTCTAGTAGTTCTTGATCCACATACTGCTGGAGTCTAGCTTGTAGGATTTTAAGCATAACAGGATTATAATAGGATTATAAAAACCCACTCCCCACATGTGCTCAGCCCTTTTTCTCTCCTCTTTCCTGCCTGAACCATCTTTCTGTCTGGCTGTTCAATAAACTGCAACCTTCTTTCTAAAGCGGTCGCCATGTTGTTTATCCCCAGCTTGGATGAATCATGATGAAGACTTTCCCTTCAACAATTTGGCACCCCAGATGGGACTCCAAGCTAACCTCTCCAATGGACTGAGACTGGTAAGCCTCATCTTGCAGGCAGCAGACCCCTTGTGTCTGTGGATGGGTTTCCCAGGCCCTGCCATGTGGAGCCAGGGTAGTAAAGGGAGTTTGGGGTTTGAGCTCAAGGGCTGCTTTGGAAAGAAGGTGAAGGTGAGTACCTCTAAATTTTAACTTTAAAGCCCAGGGGAGTGAGAGAAATGTGTGTATTTCTCTCTGTGTGAGTGAGAAGACCCTTTTCCCAATCACAGTTGGATTTTGCTCCCTCTGGCCTTTCCTAACCGCAGAAAGGATCTGTTCAAGTGGCAGACCCTGGAAAGCATGGGGGTTTGGCCAGAGCGCAGGACCTTTTGTTAGGGAAAAGGAAGAGGCTGTGTGAAAATGAAATGGAATGAGTGAATGAAAGAATTGGATTTGGGCAACTAGCTGGTTAGGCCCTGTAAGCAAAGCAAAGCAAAGTTAGGAAATTAAGTCCCGGGTAGTACCGTCCCTTACATCTGGAAAGCAAGCAGAGGTCGTCCCAGACATTTGAAGTCTGCAAACAGTGGTGGTGAAAAGTGAAGGTAAAGCTGGTAAGAAAGCATCCCGTACCTTCTGCAGGGGAGCAGAAGTGTCCCCGACAGACTCCTTTTTGGTCTGAAACCGTGGTGGTAGATCCCTAAAGGAGTGTCCAGTTACTCTGTGAGGGATCCAGAGTGCTCCATGGGTCCCTTTTTGACCCAAAACTGTGGTGGTAGGTGGAAGTCTCACTAGGAGGCTTCAGTGCGCCGGACCCGATTGAACCAAAGTGAACTCCTGCATCAGGAATAAGGGAATCGTGGGGTGTTCTAGTTCAAGGGTTGGGATGAGCTCCCCAGTAAAGCTTGCTTGAGGCCTGGGACGGGAATCAGCTACCCGTTCAGGCAGGTATGAAAAAAGAGATAGGTAGAGAAACTATATGTAAAAAATGGACTTTGCTTAGGGCTTTGCTGGGAAACCAATTTGGCTAAATAAAGGTACTTAAAGGGAAAATAAGAAACAACAACAACAACAACAACAATAATAATAATTAAAGTTGGAAGGGACCTTGGAGGTCATCTAGTCCAACCCCCTGCTCAGGCAGGAAACCCTATATCATTTCGGACAAATGGCTGTCCAGTCTCTTAAAAACTTCCAGTGTTGGAGCATTCACCGCTTCTGGAGGCAGGTTGTTCCACTGGTTAATTGTTCTAACTGTCAGGAAGTTTCTCCTTAGTTCTAGGTTGCTTCTCTCCTTGATTAGTTTCCATCCGTTGCTTCTTGTCCTGCCTTCAGGCACTTTTGAAAATGATTCTGTCTCTCTCTTCTCTCCTCTCTCTCCTCTCTCTTCTCTCTCCTCTCTATGCAACCACGTGGTAGGTTTAAGATTTCAGCCTTCCCTAATTTGAGTTAACTGAGATTTATGGTGGGAATGACTAAGATGTGTAAAACTAAGACTTCTGTTTCCTTTTCTGTTCTCTTGTCTTTGTGTGTATATGTGTGTCAAAGTCTTTGTGTGTGAGGTAAAAGTCTATTTTCAACCTCTCATTGCAGCAGGCAGTGGTCCCATCGTGTTTTAAGACAGCCATCATCTTGCCAGTGCCAAAAAGTCCACAATTACAGGCCTCGATGATTACCATCCGGTTGCACTGACATCCACCATCATGAAATGCTTTTTGAAGCTGATAAAGGACATTATTGTATCTAGCCTCCCACCAGCATTTGACCCACTTCACTTTGCCTACCGACCAAATCGCTCTACGGAGGATGCTATTTCTTCCATTCTCCATCTGATCTTGAAGCACTTAGAGGAAAGAAATATGTTTGTTGTTTGTCGATTTCAGTTCGGCATTTAACACAATCATTCCCCAGCACCTAGTAGACAAACTGGGCCTTTTAGGATTAAACACTCCTTTGTGCAACTGGATTCTTGATTTTCTTACCAACAGGCCCCAATAAGTGCGAGTTGGAACAAATACCTCTAATACCATTTTCTTGAGCACAGGTTCTCCTCAGGGCTGTGTCTTAAGTCTGCTGCTGTTCACCCTGTTGACCCATGACTGTTGTGCTAGGTTTGCCACCAACCATATTGTGAAGTTCGCACATGATACAACAGTAGTGGGCCTTATTCAGGATGACAAGGTGGAAGCTTACCGCAAGAAGGTTGAGGGGCTGGTGAACTGGTGTAAGGAAAACAGCCTAGTTTTAAATACCGGAAAAACCAAAGAGATCATTGTTGATTTCAGAAAAGGCAGGCACAGCCACACTTCTCTGTGCATTAATGATTCACCTGTGGAGATGGTTACCAGCATCAAATTCCTGGGTGTGCAGCTAACGAGTAGGCTGACTTGGTCGCTCAACAGTGAGAAACTGGCGAAGCAGGCACAGCAGCACCTGCATTTTCTGTGTCGCATGAGAAAAGCTCATCTTCCTTCCCCTGTCCTGACCACTTTCTACAGGGGGACGATCGAGAGCATCCTGTCATACAGCATCACAGTCTGGTTTGGAAGCATCACTGCTTCAGACAGGAAGGTGATGCAGAGAGTGGTAAGAATGGCCCCAAAGATCATTGGCAGTTCCCTCCCTCCCATCCAGGACATAGCACAGAAGTGTTGCTTGAGCAGCATCCGTAAGATTATCTGGGACACTACACATCCTCTTCATGACCTGTTTTCCTTGTTACCTTCTGGGAGGAGGCTTTGTGGTATCTGTAGCAGAACATCCAGATTCAGCCATAGTTTCATTCCATACAGCATTAACCTCGTGAACTCTCAAGCTTCCTCCTTCCGTTATATATTCAAGATGGACAGTATTTAATATTTATTTGCTACGTATATGTAGGGGTGTGGGTCTATACATATGTTGTTCATAGTATGTTTAGGTGTGTGTCATGTATGTGTTTCACTTTGAGAGTGGGCAACTAAATTTCATTTTTGATGTGTGCCGTTGTGCCCACAGTAAAAAAAATGGCAATAAAGGTTATCTTATCTTATCTTGTTCAGATCCTCCTGTATCTTAAGCCTATCTTCTGGAGTGTTGGCTTTTAGTAATGACTTTGTTTGCCTCTAGGTGTTCACTGATTCGTTGTTTGATTATCTTTTCCAGAATCTTCCCAGGTATTGAGGTCAGGCTGATAGGTCTGTAGTTTCCTGGATCTTTTTTTTCTTTTTTTGAAGATGGGAACTACATCAGTTCTTTTCCAGTCCTCTGGTAGTTCCCCAGTGCTCCAGGATCTTTGAAAAATATAGATCAGTTTTCCTGAGTTCACATCTGCCAGTTCCTTGAGAACCTTGGGGTGTAATCCATCTGGTCCTGGTGATTTGAACTCGTCTAGGCTGGATAGGTGCTCACTTACCATTTTCTTGCCTATCTTAACTTGTGTTTCTAATCTATTTTTTATGGTACTGTTTTTGATACTGTTTTTCCTTAGCCACCTGTCTTGGGATCGTGTAAGAGCCGGCAAACAGCGACAATCAGCTGTTTTGCGGCTCGGAACTTTCTTCCCGGGCAAAGGGAAGAAAGTGAGCTTCTCTCTAGATAGAATTGAGCTCCTCTTGTCTCCCAGAGATTATTTTCTGGGAGACAAAGGGTGAGAGCTCCTTCGGCGTCTGGATCAACTCCGCATCCCAAGACACCTTTATTCTCCGAAGGAGAACGAAGCTAGATGCTGCTTCCACATCTGCTACATAAGAAGAACTGTAAGTAAATTTTAAAGCAGACGGAGCTGTTCAGGAAGAACAGAACAGGGTTGAATTTCAACTTTAACTCATGAAGAAATATTGTCTTCTTCAGCTACTATTTTTGTGATTGGAGTGAAAGGAAATGGCGGAGGAATTTTGTTTCTTTGTTTGAAGACTTTCACTTTTACTGGGTAACAAAGTTTCAACAATTTAATAGACTTTGCTTATTTAAAGAGTTTCTTTTTTTTACTTTTTGGGGGAATTGTCTTTATTACCCCTTTATTTTATTCTACTATAAGAAGTGGCTTTTTCTCTTTCTTCATCTCTCTTTTTTTTTTTTTAAATGGCTTCAAAACGCCCTGGAATTTCTTCTTTGCCTAAAGCTGCAATTTCCTCTCCAGTAACACAGACTATACAACAAACTAAGCCTAAGACTCCACCACCCTCCCCACCACCTCCAGCACTCACACTTAAAGATATACAGACTGTGGTTCAGGATTCTTTGGAGAAAGCTATACAAAAGATCAGGTTTGAGACAGCAGAGCTTCTGGAACAGAAAAATCAACAGATGAGGGAAGATATTCTGCTGGCTCTTCAGGGGCTTGCGGCCCATGTAGAAAGGCTGGATGACAGGGTGGATGAGGTGGTTGGAAATGTTGAAAGTTTGGAAGGAAGAGTGGAAAGAATTGAAAATAATGTGGATGTAGCACAGAATGAAATTATAATGTCACAATACAGAGATACGGAGTTTGCTTTGAGAATAAGAGGGCTGAGGAGAATGAGAAAGAAGACTTGAAAGAAGAGATTGCAGCAGAATTAGCAGCCATTTTGGGATGTGGAATTGAAGAAATGCTGAGAGATATTGAAAAAATTTTTAGAGTTAATTCATGGATTGCAAAGCAGAGAAATCTACCAAGAGATGTGGTTATCTATTTTTCTAGAAGATCACTTCGTAATGAAATTATACAGGCTTTTTGCAAACAAAGATTTCAAATTGCAGCTCAAGACGTAATAATTTTAAAGGAAATACCCTCAAAAATTCTGAGAAGAAGAAAGGACTTTGCCTTTTTGGCTGAGGAGCTTAAGAAGTGTCAGATTCAATTTAGATGGGATGTACCTGTTGGCATAGTGGTGAATTATCTTGGAACACGTTATAGACTAAATACAATTTTAAAAGCAAGAGATTTTTACGTTTCTGTTTTGAAAGCAGGTGCACCACCATCTCCAAGATCTAGAAGAAATGAAGAACAGCTGGCAGCAGGAGCAAAGTCACCAACAGGAGAAGAGTTGTTGGTTGAATCAATGCAACAGTGTTTGGAGATAAGAGAAGATCCAAGGGAACAGAGAATGACTCGTGCAGCTCATAAACGTAGAGAAAAACAACAACAAAAGTTTGATGCTGGAGTTACAACACAGGCAGTTACTTCTGAGCCAGTGGGAGGAACAAGACCGAAGAGGTCGTCAACTGCAGATTTAGATGCAGTGTTCCAAAGGCTTCAAGCCATGAAGTATGGCAAAGTTCCTGACATGGAATGTTAATGGATTGAATTCACCACAGAAAAGAAAGAAAGTATTTTACTATTTGAAACAACATAAGAATGATGTCATCTGTTTGCAAGAGACTCATATTGCTTTAAAGGATGAAAAATATTTGATTAACTCCCGGCTGGGAGTACATTTTACAGCCTCTGCTCCACAGAAAAAAGCAGGAGTAGTTATTTATGTGAGGAAAGATTTACTACCAAAGTTAATTGATTCTGATCCACAAGGAACATATGTTATTATTGATTTATTATTAAATGGCAAGAGAAGTCTTGTCATTGGACTATATGCTCCTAATCAGCAACAAAAATATTTTTATAAGATGATACATCAGAAAATAATTCAATTGAATTATAAATCAGTAATTATGATGGGAGATTGGAATGGTATTTTAGATTCAATTAAAGATAAGAAGGGTTCTTCTAAATCTCCTAATCATTCAAAACTACCTAAAGCCTTTTTTGATTTGAAAGATGATTTGGAATTTAGAGACATTTGGCGTGAACAGAATATGGAAGAAAGAGACTTTACCTTCTTTTCGGACAGGCATCAGTTGTACTCCAGAATTGACTTTTTCTTAATTACTAATGATCTCTTTTCTAAGGTGAAGAATGCCAAGATATTCCCAAGAATATTATCAGACCATAGTCCTGTATGGATGGAGTTATCTATTGAAGATGGGAATAGAAGGACTTAGAGATTGAATGAAAATTTATTTAGACATGAAGGGAATTTACAGAGATGTAGAGATTATTTAAAGGAATTTTTTCTTTTGAATATGCATAAGGGTACTTCGATGCCAATGGTATGGGATGCCAGTAAAGCATATATGAGAGGGGTTTTGATTTATATGAATAATATGCATAGACATAAACAGATGCAGAAATGTAAAGAGTTGGAAATAGAGATTAAGGCTAAGGAAAAGGCTCTGACATTAAATCCATTGGATAAAAACTTAAAGGCTTCTATTAGTTTGCTTAAGGAGCAATTTAATATGTTGATAGCTGATCAGATTGCAATTAATTTGAGGTATATGCAACATAATACATTTTGCAACGCAAACAAACCTGGTAGGTGGTTGGCTTACCAGCTATGGAAGAAACAGAAATCAAGGATTATAGAAAAAATAAATTATAAAGGTAAAGAAGTTTACCAACAAAATTTGATTAAAAAGAGTTTTCTAGATTTTTACTCAAAGTTATATGCTAGTGAAAATATACAAGTCTCAGACATAGAAAAGTATTTACAGGAATCACATTTTCCTAAACTTACTACTGATCAAAAAGATGAGATTAATGGTTTAATTACTTCGGATGAGGTTATTTGGGCTATTAAACAATTGAAAGTTGGTAAGGCTCCAGGTACAGATGGATTAACAGCAATTTATTATAAAATGTTATCTGAAGAAATGATAGAACCATTGAAGGAACTTTTTAATAATATTTTATTGGGAGCAGGGGTACCTCCATCATGTAGAAGGGCTTTTATATCATTGATTCCGAAGGAGGATCAAGATTTGACTCAGCCCAGAAATTATAGACCTATATCTCTTTTGAATACAGATTATAAAATTTTTTCAAAAATATTGGCAAATAGATTAATGCGAGTTTTGAAACAATTGGTTCATAGTGACCAATCTGGATTTATATCTGGAAGATATATGAAATATAATGTTAGACAAATTGTTAACTTAATTGAGTATTTGGATAAGAACAATCAGATCCCTGCGGCGTTGATTTTTTTAGATGCTGAAAAAGCTTTTGATCAATTAGATTGGCAATTTTTATTTAAAGTAGTAGAGGAAATGAATTTTGGGGATAAATTTTTAGTTGCCCTTAAAGCAATTTATCAACAACAATCTGCACAAATCATAGTTAATGGGGGTTTAACAGAAGCATTTAAAATTGAAAAGGGTACAAGACAGGGATGTCCTTTATCCCCATTGTTATTTGTTTTAACAATGGAGATTTTACGTATTAAAATTCGGGAGTCACCTAGAATAAAGTGAATAAAAATAAATAAGAATGATTATAGGTTGAGAGCTTTTGCTGATGATTTGGTTGTGACATTATCTCAACCGACAGACTCGGTTAGGGATTTGGCAAAAATTTTAATTCAGTATGGGAAGGTTTCTTGTTTTAAGGTAAATAATAATAAGACTAAAATATTATCGAAAAATATGTCTATGAAGGAAAAGGATGTTTTGATTAAACTAACAGGTTTTGAAATAGTGAGAAAGTTTAAATATTTAGGAGTATATATCACAGCTTCTAATGTTAAATTGTATAAAAAATAATTATGAGATACTATGGGCAAAAGTAAAAAAGGACTTAAATGATTGGAAAAAACTACAATTATCTTTGTTGGGGAGAATTTCAGCAGTTAAAATGAATATACTTCCAAAGTTTCTTTTCTTGTTTCAAATGATACCTATTTTGAAGAAAGATGTTAATTTGGAGGAATGGCAGAAAGGGATTAATAAGTTCATTTGGGCAGGGAAAAAGCCAAGAGTTAAATTCAAGATTATACAAGATATATGGGAAAGAGGAGGACTTAAAGCACCTAATTTAAAATTGTATTATGATGCGGCGGCTTTAACCTTGATTAGCGATTGGCTCAACTTAACAAATAAAAATATTCTTTCTCTTGAGGGATGGGATTTATTATATGGATGGCATGCTTATTTAATATATGATAAAAAGGTTGATCAGGTTTTTAAAACCCATATTTTGAGAAGTGCCTTGTTGCATGTCTGGAAGAAATATTATTATAGGTTAAATTATAAAATTCCAATTTGGGGGATTCCTGGACACGTGATAGAGGGAGTATCCAGGGGAGTGAATTTGGATAAGATTTCTTATAAGGAATTAGTTAGTTTGGTTGGGCAAGATTGGCAATTACAGTCATTGATTGAGTTGAGGCAAGAAAATATTGTACACTCTTGGTTTCATTATAATCAATTGTTAGTGAGGTGGAGTTTAGATCAAAAGGTTGGTATCACCTTAGAGGATGTGAATTTGGTAAAACAGATTAAAGATCAAGGTCGAACTCATATAAAAAGAATTAGTTAAAGACTGTATGATTAAATGGGGGCAAAATATTCAAGAGCCAATTTTATTGGATACATGGGAGACAATTTGGGTTAGAAATGTAAAATTTACTCAGGCGCAGAATTTAAGAGAAAATTTTTATAAAATGTTTTATAGATGGCATTTAGATCCCCAAAAGTTGTCTCGCATGTATCTGAATTTACAGCCCAAATGTTGGAGATGTGGAAATTTAGATGCAACTTATTTTCATATTTGGTGGACTTGTAGAGATATTAAAGCTTTTTGGATTAAGATTTGGTGGAATATTCAAAAGATTTTTAAGAGAAAGATAAAGTTTACTCCGCAATTGTTTTTGTTGGGTATTATTGTAGATTTTTTTTTATTAAAATTTTTATAAAGTTTTTACAATAAAATCCCTCCCCACCACCCTCCCTCCACCCCCCCTTAACCCTCCCCCCCTTCCCAGAGCTGAATACAGAGATAAAAACAGCAGAAGAAAAAACATAAAAATTAAATAAACATCCATCAACTATATATAAATCCTAAAGTAATTAACCCCCCCCTTAACTCCATTACATTAAAATCAACATTAAAATCAACAAATCTAACCATAACAACTTTACTCTATAAATTATTCAAAAGCTAGATAATACTTTCTAATCCCATATTTATTCTGAACAAAGTTTACCCATCTTTTCCATACAGAATTATATCTCTCTTGTGAATGGTCTTTCAGATAAGCCGAAATTTTAGCCATTTCTGATAAATAAGAAACTTTAAAAAACCATTCCTCTAAGGTGGGCAAGGAATCTTTTTTCCAATATTGCCCAATCAATAACCTTGCCGCCGTAATAAAATTCAACATTAAAGTAATCTCTTTACTATCACAATCTTCAATAATACCTAACAAAAATAATTGTGGTGTAAATTTTATCCTTCTGTTAAAAAATTTTTGAATATTCCACCAAATCTTAATCCAAAAAGCCTTTATATTTCTACATGACCACCAAATATGAAAATAAGTTGCATCCATAAAACCACATCTCCAACATTTGGGCTGTAAATTGGGATACATACGAGACATCTTTTGTGGATCAAGGTGCCATCTATAAAACATTTTATAAAAATTTTCTCATAAGTTTTGAGCTTGGGTAAACTTAACATTCCTCACCCAAATTATCTCCCATGTATCTAATAAAATCGGCTCTTCAAAATTTTGAGCCCACTTAACCATACAATCCTTAACTAATTCCATTTCTGAATCCAATTCCACCAAAACGTTATAAACTCTTTTTATGTGGGCTCGATTTTGATCTCTGATTTGTTTCACCAAATTCACATCTTCCGCTATAAAACCCACTTTTTGATCTATACTCCATCTTTCCAATAATTGCCTGTACTGAAACCAAGAATAAATGATATTTTCTTGCTTTAAGTCCTCCATCGATTTTAGTTGCCACTTATTCCCTACCCACTTAATCAATTGCTTGTAAGAAATCCTATCCATTTTCACTCCTTTCTTTATCCCTTCTATAGCATGCCCAGGAGTTCCCCACAATGGTATTCTAGAATTTAATCTATAATACTTCTTCCAGACACGCAATAAAGCAATTCTTAAAACATGGGATTTAAAAACACTATCCACCTTTTTATTATAACTTAAATACGCATGCCATCCAAATAATAAATCCCATCCTTCTAAATAAAGTATATCTAAGTTTGTTAAGTTAACCCAATCACTAATCAAAGTCAAAACCACCGCATCATAGTACAATTTTAAATTCGGCACCTTGAGTCCACCTCTCTCTCGAACATCTTGAATAATTTTAAGCTTAACTCTTGGTTTTTTTCCCAGCCCAGATGAATCTATTAATACCCCTCTGCCATTCTTCTAAATTTGCCTCTTTCTTTAAAATGGGTATCATTTGAAACAAAAAAAGAAATTTTGGTAGAAGATTCATTTTCACCGCAGCAATTCTCCCTAACAAAGATAGTTGCAGTTTCTTCCAATCATTCAAATCCTTCTGCATTTTGAGCCATAACATTTCATAATTATTTTTATAAAGTTTTGCATTAGAAACAGTTATATAAACCCCTAAATATTTCACCTTTTTTACAATTTCGAAACCTGTCAAATTAACTAACATTTCCTTATTCAAATCAGACATATTTTTGTTAAAATTTTAGTCTTATTATTATTAACTTTAAAACCAGAAACTTGCCCATACTGATTTATAATCTGCAACAACTCTACTACTGAGTCAGTTGGTTGAGACAAAGTGACAACCAAATCATCTGCAAAAGCCCTTAATTTATATTCTCCCTTATTAACCATTATCCCCTTTATTTTAGATGATTCACGAATTTTAATCAACAAAATCTCTAATGTTAAAACAAACAACAACAGAGACAGAGGACACCCCTGCCTTGTACCCTTTTCAATTTGAAAAACCTCAGATAAACCTCCATTAATTATAAGTTGCGCTGATTGTTTTTGATAAATACTTCTAAAAGCTTGCAAAATTTTTTCCCCAAAGTTCATTTCTTCAACCAACCTCAACATAAATTGCCAATTTAACTGATCAAAAGCTTTTTCCGCATCTAAAAAGATCAGACCCACAGGGATCTGATTATTTTTATCCAAATATTCTATTAAATTAATAATTTGTCTAACATTGTTCTTCATATACCTCCCAGTTATAAAACCAGTCTGATCAGTATGTATAATTTGATTCAATACAATCATAAGTCTATTAACCAATTTTTTTGCAAAAATTTTATAATCTATATTCAAAAGAGATATAGGTCTATAATTTTTAGGTAAAGTAAGATCCTGATCCTCTTTTGGAATTAAAGATATAAAGGCCCTTCTCCAAGATGGAGGTGTCTCCGAACCCAATAAAATTCTATTAAAAAGTTCCTTTAAGGGCTCAATCATCTCCTCACTTAAAGTTTTATAATAAATTGATGTCAATCCATCCATACCAGGTGCTTTACCAACTTTTAATTGTTTAATTGCCTTAATAATTTCCTGTGAAGTAATTAACCCATTAATCTCATCTCTTTGATCATTAGTTAATCTAGGAAAATGAGCGTCTTGTAAATATTTATCTATATTCAAACTCTGAACCTTCTGGCCCATATATAATTTTGTATAAAAATCTAGAAAAGATTTTTTTATCAATTCTTTCTGAAAAACCACCTTACCATTATAATTTATTTTATCTATAATTCTTGACCTCTGTTTCTTCCTTAATTGATAAGCTAACCACCTGCCAGGTTTATTTGCATTACAAAATGTATTATGTCTCATAAAACGTAAATTAGTTGCAACCTGGTCAGCCATTAACATATTAAATTGTGGTTTGAGCAAATTAATAGAAGCCTTTACATTCTTATCCAAAGGATTCATAATTAATGTTTTTTCTTTTATTTTAATCTCCTCCTCCAAATCTTTACGTTTTTGATTTTGTTTTCGCCTATAAGAATTATTCATTTGAATCAAAACCCCCCGCATATAAGCCTTACTTGCATCCCGCACCATTGACATTGAAGTTCCCTTAAACATATTTAAAGTAAAAAATTCCTTTAAATGTTCTCTAAGTTTCAAGACATTCACTTCATATCTAAATAAATTTTCATTCAACCTCCACGATCTTCTTTCCTCCTTTTCAGGAATTAATTCTAACCATACAGGACTATGATCAGTAAGTGTCCTTGGAAAATTTTTTACAGTCTTAACACTAAAATATAAATCCATGGTAATAAAAAAAAAAATCAATTCTTGAAAACGATTGATGTCTATCAGAAAAAAAAGTGAAGTCCCTCTCATCCATATTGCGCTCCCGCCATATATCTCTCAATTCCAAATCTTCCTTCAGTTCAAAAAAAGCCTTTGGTAGTTTAGCTTGCTTAAGAAAAGTAGAGGATCCTTTCTTGTCCTTATATGTATCCAAAACACCATTCCAATCTCCCATCAAGATCACTGATTTATAATCCAATGAAATCAATTTTTGATGTAAAAACTTATAAAACTGTTTTTGTTGTTGATTAGGAGCATACAAGCCCACTATAAGCAATTTCTTTCCATATAACACCACTTCAATCATAACATATCTTCCTTGAAAATCTGAATCTATTAATTTAGCTGTCAAATTTTCCTTAACATAAATAACAACACCCCCTTTTTTCTCTGGAGCAGAAGATACAAAATGAGAGCCCAATCGGGCGTTTATCAAATATTTTTGATCCTTTGAAATAATATGAGTTTCCTGCAAACAAACAATATCATTATTATATTGTTTCAAATAATGAAATATCTTCTTTCGTTTCTGAGGAGAATTTAAGCCATTAACATTCCAGGTCAGGAGCTTTGCCATCTCCTCCAGCTGCAAGCCTGGAGAAGACTGCTTGAAGATCTGACATCGAGGATCGAATCGAAGATCTCTTAGGTCTTGCTCCTCCCACAGGTTCAGAAACAGATTCTTGAGTGGACTCTTTTATGCCCATGTCATATTGCTCTTTTTCTCTTCGTTTATGAGCTGCACGAGTCATTCTCTGCTCTTTCACCTCGACAGACTGCTGCTCAGCCTGTAATTTTCCTGCTTTCATTGATGCAGCATCTCCAATCAGTTGCTCTCCCTCTTTCACATCAACAGCTTTAGAATGTAAAGGTGGTGGTGAGCGAGCTCCCAGGACAGACATATAAAACTCTTTTGCCTTTGCAACTGTATTAAGTCTGTAACGTGTCCTCGCATGGCTCACCACAATTCCAATTGGAATATCCCATCTGAATGGCATCTGCCATTTTTTAAGTTCCTCTGATAAAAAAGCGAAATCTTTCCTTCTTCTTAAAATTTTTGATGGAATCTCCTTTAAAATTATCACATCCTGAGAGGCAATCTGAAATCTCTGGTTGTAAAATGCTTGTATTACTTCATTACATAAAGATCTTTTTCCAAAGTAAACCACCACATCTCTTGGTAAATTTCTCTGCTTTGCAATCCACGAGTTGACTCTAAATATTTTCTCTATTTCCCTCAATATCTCTTCTGGTTCCCTCTCAAGTATTATAGCAATATCATTTGCCACCACCTCCCTCAATTTTTCTCGCATATTCTCCCTCAAGCCTCTGATTCTCAAAGCGAACTCCATTTCTCTATACTGAGACATGAGAATTTCATCCTGTGAAGTCTCCACCGTTTTTTCCACGTTTTCAACACACTCTTCTATTAAATCCACTTTATCAACAACATCCTCAATGCGATTATCCAGCTTTTCAACAACAGAGGCAAGTCCTTGCAAAGCCATTACAATGTCCTCCCTCACAACTTTATTTCTCTCTTCCAAAAGTTCCTTCATTTCTTGTCTAATTTGACATACAACATTACCCATATCATCTTTTTTTTTTTTATTGAAATTTTTCAAAAATTTTACAAATAAAAATCCACCCCCCCCCTCCCAAACCTCCCCACCCTCCCCCCCCCCAACTTCCCAGAACTGAATATAGGATTATTTAACAAATTTTAAAAATAACGTTTACAATTTATAAGATAATTAATAATAATAATAAAAGTCACAATAATAATATATATAATAATAATATACGTAACATAAGCTTTAAAATGAATAATATATACTAAGAAAGAAAAAAAATGGAAAAAGAAAAGAGAGAGAGAAAGAAAAAAGAAAAAAGTTGGCGAGGAATAAAACATATATATAAAAAAAATATATGAATAATAATACGTAAAACGTGTATATATAAAAAAAAAAAAGGAAGAAGAAAAAGAAGAAAGAAAGAAAGAAAAAGCAATCATTACAAATTATAAAAAGGCTAAATAATATTTTTCCATATCCAAATTATGTTGTATGAAATTTATCCATTTTTCCCATACCGCAAAAAATTTTTCTTGAGATTGCTCCTTTAAAAAAGCCGAAATCTTTGCCATTTCTGCCAAATACGAAACTTTATGAAACCATTCTTGTAAAGTAGGCAAGGATTCCTTCTTCCAATATTGTCCTATTAACAGCCTGGCGGCTGTAATCAAATTTAACATCAATATAACCTCCTTAGCATCACAATCAATAACAATACCTAATAAAAATAATTGCGGAGTAAATTTTACCCTCCTTTTAAAAATTCTTTGAATATTCCACCATATCTTAATCCAAAAAGCTTTTATATGCTTACACGTCCACCAAATATGGTAATAAGTAGCATCCAAATGTCCACATCTCCAGCATTTCGGCTGTAGATTAGGGTACATAATGGACATTTTCTTTGGATCAAGGTGCCATCTATAAAACATCTTATAAAAATTCTCTCTTAAATTTTGCGCTTGTGTGAATTTAACATTTCTTATCCAAATAAGTTCCCAAGTATCCATTGAAATCGTTTCACCAATATTCTGTGCCCATTTAATCATACAATCTTTAACTAGTTCAGGTTCTGAATCCAATTCCACTAAAACCCCATAAACTCTCTTAATGTGGGTTGGCCTTTGATCTCTTACTTGTTTTAGAAGAATTTCATCTTCTCTAAGCCAGCCCATTTTACAATCCATCTTCCATCTATCCACTATTTGTCTATATTGGAACCATGAATAGGTTAAATTTTCATGTGTTAATTCTTCCAAAGATTTTAACTGCCAGTCTTGGCCATCCCATCTAAGTAGCTGTGCATAAGAGACCATATCCATATTAACCCCTTTCCTTATGCCTTCTATGGCATGCCGAGGTATAGCCCATAATGGTATTTTGAAGTCACTTTTATAATACTTTCTCCACACTCTAAGCAAAGAGATTCTTATAATATGAGACTTAAAAACCCAATCCACTTTTTTGTTAAATATTAAATAGGCATGCCATCCAAAAAGTAGGTCCCAGCCTTCCAAATGAAGTATTTCTGTATTTGTTAAATTCACCCAGTCGCTAATCAATGTCAATACTACAGCATCATAATACAATTTCATATTTGGTACCTTGAGTCCACCTCTCTCACGAAAATCTTGCATTATTTTAAGTTTCACCCTTGGTTTTTTCCCTGCCCAAACAAATTTATTAATACCTTTTTGCCATTCATCTAAATTACATTCATTCTTTAGAATAGGTAACATTTGAAACAAAAAAATAAACTTTGGCAGGACATTCATTTTAATAACTGCAATTCTACCCATAAGGGATAACTGTAAATTGTTCCAGTTTTTTAAATCCTTCTGTACCTCCATCCACAGCTTTTCATAATTATTTTTATACAGTTTTGCATTGGAAGCAGATAATGTAACCCCCAAATATTTTACCTTATCAACAATTTCAAAGTCTGTTAAGTTAACTAGAACCTGTTTATCACCATTAGTCATATTTTTAGCTAATATTTTGGTCTTATTATTATTAATTTTAAAACCGGAAACACGTCCATATTGTTGAATCAATTGTAATAATTTTACCACCGAACAAGTAGGTTGAGACAAAGTAACAACCAAGTCATCTGCAAAGGCTCTTAATTTATATTCTTTTTTATTAATTTCTATTCCTTTTATTTCTTGAGACTCCCGAATTTTAATCAACAAAATTTCCAATGTTAAAACAAACAATAACGGAGATAACGGGCATCCCTGTCTTGTTCCTTTTTCTATTACAAAAGCCTCTGATTACCCATATCATCTTGAATATCTTTTACCGTAAGTGATGGTACCGGTGGTGAGGGTGGTGGTGATCTAGCTTTAGGTTGTTGAACTGTTAGTATTGCCGGAGAAGAAGCCACCTTAGGCACAGCAGAAGTAGCTTGACACTTCGAAGCCATCTTAAGAGAAACTTTCCTCCCCCCCAAAAAATCCAAAAGACCAGAAAAAAAGACAAAAAGAAGAGGGAACAAAAACCCTCTTATAATTATATATATAAAAGGGAAATAATAATATATTTACCCTTCTCATGCAACCACTAAAAGTCCCAAAAATTAACAATCAAAAAAAAAAAATTGCATGAGAGGAAAAAACACCTCATCGCCATTTTATTTTTCCCTTTTAACAAGAACAAAGGAAACTCTTCTTCCAGGAGTTAAAGTTCAAATTAAGCTTGTAAATCAATTCCCCTGATCAGCTCTGTCTGCATTCCAAATTTGCTCACCAGTTCTCATAAGTTGCGGAGTTGGGAGCTGCGTCTTGCTTTGTCCCCCGAAAAAAAAGGGAACAAAGGTGTCTGAGTCGCGGAGTTTGCCTAGGACTTCGTGGGAGCTCACCCTTCGATCCCGAGAAAAAATCTCGAGATCGTAGTGGCTCTACCACTATCCTCAAGCAAGAAAACTCACCTCTCTCCCTTTGCCCGGGAAAGAAGCATAAGCCGCGGGACAGCTGATCTTCGCTTTCACCGCGGCTTTCACATGAACTCAGGCAGACGGCTACAAAGTAGCCGCCATCGGCACAGAACAACGCCACCGGAAGTTCGGTATTATTGTAGATTTTGATGTTAAAGAAATTAATTTGATTTTGAACCTTATAACAGCTGCAAGATTATTGGTGGGGCAATATTGGAAGAAAAACTTATTGCCTACTTTGGAAGAATAGATACTTAAAGTGTCTAATTTAGCAGACATGGCGAAAATCTCCGCCTATTTGAAGGATCGTTCACAAGAAAAATATATTATGGTTTGGAGAAGATGGATTGATTACATTCAGAAGAAATATGAGATTGAAAAGTATTATCTTGCTTTTGAGTAGATTCTAGGTAATTATTATTAGTTTTAATTATTTTACTATTTTTGACTTAATTTGTTAATATTTGTTGGGAGAAGGAGTTAAAGTGTGTTATGGTTTTGATTGATAGTGTTGTGTCCGGAGCCTGTGAAGGCAGGCTCGGGACGTTGCAACGGTCCCGGGCAGTTGCAAGCTGCCCGGGACCAGACTGGCTGTCGCCAGCACTCTCGCGCATGCGCGAAGTGCAAGCGCGCCAAATGTTGCCGTTTGGCCTGGGGATTGCCTTTAAAAGGAGCAGAGGAACTTGGGCGTTGTCGGCGTCTTGTAACCAGCATGCTGTACACTAATAAAGAGGCTCCTGAGAACTGCAATTGCTTCTTGCGTCATTTGCCATTCGCTGAGGACTTAACACTGGCGACAAAGGTGGGATGCCTTACAACGATTGCAGACAAGTTGTAAGCTTACCCTGGAGTCCTGAGCAGCAGGAAACGGCGTTAAACTCAGCAGCTGCCTGCCAATTCAGCAAGCGTCGGGGGTAAGCTGGCTGATAGACCCTTCCTGTACTATTAAGATGGCAAAAATAGGTAGACTTTCCGAATTCGATGTGACGCATCCGGAAAGATGGGAGTCTTATGTGGCCAGAGTAGAAAACTATCTTAAGGTCAATCAAGTGAGAGAAGATAGTTTAAAAGCCGCTACCCTGCTGTGCGTTTGCGGTCAAGACGCATTTGAGATCGCTGAAAACATAGCAGCACCTGCACCTCTAGAATCTGTTACCTACACGGATCTAAAGAAATTGCTAAAGGAACACTTCCAGCCCAAGTTGTCTGTCATCGCTTGGCGCCACACTTTTGAACAGAGGGACCAACGGCCCGGCGAATCAGTGAAAGAGTACATTGCCGCACTGAGAAAAGCCGCTAAACACTGCGAGTTTAAAGATTTAGAAGAAAGGCTGAGAGACAGATTTGTATGCGGACTGAGACATAGAGAATTGCAGCAGAGACTTTTCACTAAAGAAGACTTATCATTCCAAGATGCCTTGAGAGAGGTTACTGCAGAAGAGGCAGCAGGTGGCGCAATCAAGAACATGAGGCCGATCAGAAGTACTTCAGAAGCTGTGTCCGTGCACCAGGAAGGAGTCCAAGGGAACTCAGAAGAGGATCCTGATGATGAAGTAGACCTTCTCTACCCAACAAAAGAAGGGAAGCAGAAGGAAAACTCTTCAGCTGTCCCCAAGTGCTTCGGATGTGGAGGTCGTCACAAGAGGACCGACTGCAGATTTCGCTCTGCTATCTGTAGAGCATGCGGAAAGCAGGGCCATATTGCAGCTGTGTGTCTGGGCCGTCAGAAGGTACAACCCCGAGAAGAATTGCGCTTGAAAGGTACCAGGGTCCCCAGCCAAAACAGGGTGGGTTTCTGTGCTTCGCAAAGAAGCATTTATAGGACAGGCACACACAAGCCCATTAAGAAAAAGCTGTCACTTAGAGTGAAGTTACAAGGGGTTCCATTGGTCATGGAACTAGATACTGGGTCTGCACTTTCAATCATTTCCATACATACTTTCAGGAAGATTTGTTCTGGCAGTGGATTTCAGGCCAAGCTGAGGCCTTCTGACATTGTGTTAACAGACTTTCAAAACTCCAGAGTGTGTGTTAAGGGGGAGGCCACCCTTAACGTACAGTATAAGGATTTTGAAGGTCCATTAGATGTATTGGTAGTAGGGGGTGAGCGAACGAGTCTCATAGGACTCAATTGGTTTGAGGCCTTGGGAATACATGTCACAGGGCTCAATAGCTTGCAAACGGTAGACCTACAGGAAGTCTGCAAAGAATTTGCAGATGTTTTCAGCCCACAGCTGGGCACATACAAAGGACCCCCTGTGTCTTTAAAACTAGACCCCACTGTCACCCCTATTAGAATTAAAGCAAGAAGAGTTCCTTTTGCCTTAAAAGGTAAAATTGACACTGAATTGGACAAATTGATTCAGCAAGGAGTCTTAGAACCTGTTGACTCCAGCCCTTGGGAGACCCCCATTGTTACGCCTCTTAAGGCTAATGGGGACATTCGCATCTGTGCAGATTACAAATGCACTCTGAATAAGGCATTGCAGCAACATGCCTATCCTGTCCCTGTGGTCAGTCATATTCTGGCCTCCCTCAAGGGGGGGCGTGTTTTTGCAAAGCTTGACCTAACTCAGGCGTATCAACAGTTGCCTGTTGACGATGCTGCTGCTGTAGCTCAAACCATTGTAACCCACAGGGGGGCATTCAAGGTGAAGAGGCTACAATTTGGAGTAAATGTGGCTCCTGGAATTTTCCAAAGCATAATGGAAAACACACTACGGGGTATACCAGGGGTTTGCCCCTATTTTGATGATGTCTTAATTGCTGGAGACTCTACACACAGCTTAGCTGAGAGATTAAGGGCTGTTCTGCTGAGGTTCAGGGAAACGGGCCTCAAACTCAAGAAGGACAAATGTAAAATTGGGGTGCCTTCTGCAGATTTTCTGGGATTCAAAATCGATACTACTGGGATTCACCCTGCTGAGTCCAAATTAAAAGCTATAATGCATGCTCCTAGGCCAAAGTCCAAGGCCGAACTACAGGCCTTTCTGGGCCTTTTGAACTTCTACAACTCCTTCCTTCCAAACAAGGCTAATGTAGCCGAACCACTTCATAGGCTCCTGGACAAACAGGCAGTGTGGCAGTGGTCACAAAAACATGAAGCAAGCTTCAATGAGGTTAAGGCCTTACTCACTTCTAACAGTGTGCTCGCACATTTCAATGAGTCCCTTCCTGTGTGCATCGCTTGTGATGCTTCTCCTTATGGGGTGGGAGCAGTACTAAGCCACCTCAGACCTGATGGAACTCAGGTTCCTGTTGCATACTACTCCAGAACCTTGTCTTCTGCTGAGCGAAATTATGCTCAAATAGACAGGGAGGCTTTAGCTGTTGTTGCTGGAATCAAAAAGTTCCATGATTTCTTATATGGCAGACAATTCACGGTCTTCACTGACCATAAGCCTTTGTTGGGGCTGTTTACCACACATAAACAAACCCCCCAAATCATCTCCCCCAGAATGCTGAGATGGTCTATCTTTCTGTCAGCCTATGATTTTTCTTTAATTCACAAACCTGGGAAAGAAATGGGCCACGCTGATGGCCTCAGTAGATTACCCCTGCCAGTAGTAGAAGCTGACCCTGCACCAACAATCAACTTCCTTTCAATTCAGGCTCTTCCTGAGTCTCCTTTAGATGCCAGGGATGTGGCTGCTGAATCAGCCACAGATCTCACACTCTCTCGTGTCCTGTCTTGGGTTTTATCTGGATGGCCAGAGAGCTGTCCAGGTACTGAGTTTCAGAGTTTCTGGTCTAAAAGGAACGAGTTATCCACCTTCCAGGGTTGTCTGCTGTGGGGCAGCAGAGTTGTCATTCCTACTTCAATGAGGACTAGGGTCTTAGGTTCCCTCCACGAGGGTCATCCTGGCATTGTACGTATGAAGGCGCTTGCGCGCAGCCATTTGTGGTGGACTGGGTTAGACAAGGAAATTGAAGCTAAGGTGCACGCATGCCACCTTTGTCAACGCTCATGCCCAGAAATGCCCCAGGCTCCTGTGCATAGATGGGAGGAAACACAGTCTCCATGGTCTAGGGTGCACATTGATTACGCCGGGCCCTTTCAGGGTCAATTCTTCTTGGTCCTGGTTGATAGCCATTCAAAATGGCTTGAGGTTGTACGTGTCTCTTCCACCACCACTGCAAAGACTATTCAAGTACTGAGGGGGATTTTTGCTGCACATGGGCTTCCTGATGTTTTAGTGTCTGACAACGGCCCTCAAGAGCCGAGGTGGCACAGCAGTTAGAGTGCAGTACTGCAGGCCACTTTAGCTGACTGTGTTCAGCAGGTCAGCGGTTCAAATCTCACCGGCTCAAGGTTGACTCAGCCTTCCATCCTTCCGGGGTAGGTAAAATGAGGACCCAGATTGTTGGGGGCAATGTAAATATATATATATATACATTGCTTACTGGTGTACACCGCTTAGAGAGTGCTTGCACTTAAAGCGGTATATAAGTCTCATAAATAAATAAATAAGTCTCATAAATAAATTCACTTCCTCCGAATTCCAAGCTTTCTTACAGGCCAACATGATTCGTCATGCCACCTCTGCACCTTTCCACCCTTCCACCAACGGTATGGCTGAACGCATGGTACGCATCACCAAGGATGCTTTAAAGAGACTGACCTATGGAGACTGGCATCACAGGTTGGCTGACTTCCTCCTTTCTTACCGCACTACACCTTCCACTTCTACCAGGAGGAGCCCAGCTGAACTTCGTTGGGGGCGCAAACTGACTACTAAGCTTGACCGGTTGCACCCGGACAGACTGCCTTCTAAAATCACACAACCCAGGGCACCTAGGCAACTGCTAGTGGGTGCCCTGGTTTGGACTCATAATTATGGGCCTGGCCACTTATGGGTCCCTGCCAAAGTATCCAAGGTCACAGGCCCTTTGTCCTACGAGGTTTCCCTGGATGACGGTCGTGTCCTGCGACGACACATCGACCAACTACGCACAAGACGGGACTCGCCTACTGAGACTCCTGGATCTTTTCCAGGGGGGGAGGGGGACCTCTATGGGCAAGGGGAAGGGTGTGGGCTGCAGCCTGTATCCAACGGGGAACTCACAGTCAACCCATCCCAAGATTCCGCGAGTGCTCCAAACAGGAATTCATGGGGACTAACTAGAGCACAGGCACCAGTGCCTACTCCAGCCAGGGAGTTACCCCGGGGGCATAATCACTACACACCAGAACCATTCAGTACTCCAGTCAGGGAGAATAACCGGGAGCATCCAAACAACTCACACCCTGCAAGAGAGCTGGCACACATTCCGTCTAGTTGGCCCAACGCTGCCACTGTTCCCAGGAAGGGGCAAGCACACAGGGAGGTGGTCGAGGAACCGAATCCCGATTACAACACCTCTGGCACAACTCAAGGGGCAACTGAGTTTTGGGACAGTACTGAGAACCCAGAGAGCCCAACTATGGAACTGGGAAGCGGGGAAAGACAGCCTCATGATAGGTCTAGGGCAGACCTGGGAGGCTCTACAAAGTTGCCCATCAGTGGCAGCCCTTTTGAGGGGCCAGAGAGCCTGCATCTAGGCAGGTCAACCAGGTTAGGTAGAGAACGAAGTCCTGGCCTGACGAGCCCGGTGGGCAAGCAAGCAGGCCAGGCGTTGGAGCACAGTCCATGGGGACCACCAGGGTCAAACAAAGGGGGCAAACATATAGCACCCCCTGGGCAAGAGGTACTTGGAGGGTACCAGGAAATTCGGAGGTCACAGAGAGCTAGAAGATCTCCTAAATATCTAGAAGATTTTGTAACTCTGCTAGCAAAGCAGAATTAATAAGAGGGTATTCCTGTACAAGTTGGGAATAATGAACACTGGGGGACGGAAGCCAAAATTGATAACTTGGTACATGGAGCTAGTGTGGCTCCCACACTCGTGTTGAGGTCGCATGTCACTATTTTTGTGGTTGTAGTTTTAGCCGGGGGGGAAGGGGTGTTGTGTCCTGAGCCTGTGAAGGCAGGCTCGGGATGTTGCAACGGTCCCGGGCAGTTGCAAGCTGCCCGGGACCAGACTGGCTGTCGCCAGCACTCGTGCGCATGCGCGAAGTGAAAGCGCGCCAAATGTTGCCGTTTGGCCCGGGGATTGCCTTTAAAAGGAGCAGAGGAGCTTGGGCGTTGTCGGCGTCTTGTAACCAGCATGCTGTACACTAATAAAGAGGCTCCTGAGAACTGCAACTGCTTCTTGCGTCATTTGCCATTCGCTGAGGACTTAACAGATAGTATAGTTGATTAATGTTAGTTAGATTATGTTTGTTTATTTTATTTTTTATCCTGTAATCAGCTCTGGGAAGTGGGGGAGGGGGGAAGGGGTGGGGGGGTTTATATTGTAATAAATTTATAAAACTTTTAAATAAAAAAAATGAGTTAAATAGTTCTGTTTTTTCCCTGTTGCTTGTCACCTTCTTGCCACTTTCCCCCACTAATAGACCAATCATTTCCTTAACTTTTTTCTTGTCTTTTTTACATATTGAAAGAAGCTTTTTTGTTATTTTTGACTTTGGTCGCAAGCCTTAGTTCATTTTGAGCCTTAGCTTTCCTCACCTCATCTTTGCAGGCTTGGACTATTTGCTGGTATTCTGCTTTAGTTATGTGCCCCTCTTTCCACTCTTTATACTTCTGTTTTTTGTCTTTCAATTTATCAGAGAGTTCTTTATGCAGCCATGCTTGTTTCTTTTGAGAGCTGTTATTTTTCTTCTTTGTTGGTATTGTGCTAGACTGGGTTTTTATTATCTCACTTTTCAAAATTTCCCAAGCTTCTTGAGTTGTTTTCCCCTTGATGATTCTCATCCATGGAATCCTTCCCAAGCCCTCTCTAAGTTTATTGAAATTAGCTCTCTTAAAGTCCAAGACTCTAGTTTGACTGTGTTCTATTGCTTGTGCTTCCATAATGTTGAATTCCAATATTGCATGATCACTCCCCCCCCCCCAAGGTTCCTGTGGCTTCAACACCTTCTATCATTTCGTCTCTGTTAGTGAGAATTAGATCCAATATGGCTAATCCCCTAGTTCCCTTCTCTACTTTTTGGGAGACAAAGTTTTCTGCTAGGTTTGTCAGGAATCTGTTTGATCTTCCACTTGGTGCAGAGTTTGTCTCCCAGTTGATGTCAGGGTAGTTAAAGTCCCCCATTACTATTGTGATGTGCTTCCTACATACCTTAGTTAGCTGACTAGCAAAAAGTTCATGTATTGCCTCTGTCTGGTTGGGTGGCCTACAGTATACACCTATGGCAATGTCATTTTTTTTTCTCTTTTTATATTGACCCAAGTGCATTCAAGACAGTTTTCGTCATTGTTGTGCTCTATTTCTGTAGAGATGTAGTTATTTCTTATATAGAGAGCAACTCCACCTCCTCTTTTATTTGGTCTGTTTCTTCTAAATAATTTAAATCCCTCTAGCTCAGGGCTTTTCAACATTTTTACCAATTGTACCACTTTTAGGATATGGCAATATTCGAGTACCACCTAGCAAGGTGTCAAAAACTTGATGACCCCCCCCCCAAAAAAACCTGTTCAAAGTTGCAATTGCACTGAAATGACTTATGACCATTTTTCACACTTATGTCCATTGCAGCATGCCCAGGGTCATATGATTTATATTTGGATGCTTGGCAACTGTTTCATATTTATAATGGTCACAGTGTTTCAGGGTCATGTGATGCCCTTCTGCAACCTTTTGACAAGCAAAGTCAATGGCAGAGCTGCTGTTGGCCAAGTGCTAAGGCGGGACTTCCTTTCCTCCCTCCCTTCCCTGCCTCCCTTTTTCTCATTCCCATCTCCTTCTGAAGGAAGAATTTGAACCCCCCCCCCCTCATATTGTCCCTCTTCCATATATTCATCAAACAAGGAAAGGCCTCCAGAGACAGAAAAGACAAGCTGCTGAGTGAACTAGCTTAAAAAGGCACATTCCCCTTTAAGTATTAGCTACTGGCTAGAAAGGAAAGTAAGGAGCGCAGCAGGCACTTAAGAAAGAAAAAAAATGTAAGTACTGACTGCCAGCTAAGGCAACCTCCCTAAATGGCTCCTTTCATAAGTAAAGGACTGCTACAGGCAAAATCCATTCAGGAGAAAAATACTTCAAAATCCCTTGCAGCAAAACTTACAGCTAACAACAGCAGAGCAATAGAAGCTAACAGGAGACATCAGCCATCAGCCAAATAGAAATTGCCAAACACTCCTTAAGAACACAAAGCCCACATTGCACAAATCCCAGAACTTCAAAGTCACAAAAGCACATAAGAATCCTTCCACTCTCCATCTCCCTCCTTAGTGCCTCACCTCCAGCCATTGTTGCCTTTTTTCATTCCTCTTGGAAGGTGACCCCTCCCCCACTGCATTTCTTGCCTGTTTGCTGCTGCCAGCACAGGTGGCTGCCACAGCAGTTGTAGATCAGCTCATGGCCAGCCTCTTCCTCCTCCTCCTCCTCCTCCTCCTCCTTCTGTGCAGCTGACTCCACCTCCTCCCAAGGCTGCTGCTTTTTCTCTCTCTCTCCCCCTCTCCTGCCCAAACTGCCTCCTTTTATAGGCTCTCCTGTCTCCGCCCCCTCCTCCTCCTCCTTTCTCATGGGGGAGGGTGAGCCAGAAGTGAGCCTGGGGCCTTTGCAGCTCCAGAGGACTCTCTCACTGTAAGTCCTTGCCTGTGCTGGCTCTTTGCCTCCTCCACTACACTTGGCTAGGCAGGGCTTCGTACCACCTGCCACTCATTAATGTACCACAAGTGGTACGTGTACCACCAGTTGAAAAGCCCTGCACTAAGAGATTTCTTTCCATTACCCAGTCTTCTATTTTGCTCAACAAATATTTCACATACATGTTAGCCACAATTCCAATGAGGCTCATTGTCTATAGTTTTTTGGGTCACCTTTGTCTCCCTTTTTGTATAGGAAGACTATAATGGTGACTTCTCATCTGACTGAAATGCAACCTGTGTTATTTATATCTGGGTGAACAGCTCTGCTAACAGTGGGACCCACCAATATGAGTATTAAAGAGTTCTGGTGGTAGAAAATCATCTTCAAGCATCTTTTTAGATTTTAGAGAGTGAATGATAATGTGATTTCTGATGCTAACATTGGAGGCCGGGGGGAAGGTTTTCAAAGCCTAAAGTATCGGTAATTTATTTGTGTGAAAGGCTCTGGTTAGATTTGCGTAAAAGTCCCAAATTGGGTCTGGAATAGGAATATCAAACTGTAATTTACGTTCCTTCAATAAACCTTATAACAGTATTCCAGAAGAAAACTGAATTTGTCACTTTCGCTGAAACTTCCAGATCTGACCATATTTTAACTCTATAGGAGGCTTTTTAAAAGACTCTGTTTCTTGTAGTCACACCTAATTTTTATTTTATTTATTTATTACATTTATATGCTGCCTATCTCCCTTATAAGGCGACTCTGGGCCACTTACAGATTTAGCATTTTAGTGTGGTTTTTTGTGGTAGGGTGTCCCAGGACCTGGTGCATTGCTGCTCTCAATAACTTTTTTCTTTTTCCTTCTTTTTTCTGGGATTTCGCTTTTTACTTCTTATTTTGTAATTGTTGATTTTACAAGAAGTGGACTGATACAGGCAGGAAAATGGCTTCAAAGTGTTTGGGAATCTCTGTTGTTCCTAAAAGTTCAATTTCTTCTCCTGTAACACAGCCTGCACAGCAAACTAAACCTAAATCTCCTCCACCTTCTCCCCCACCACCGGCATTTATGCTTAAAGATATACAAGATGCTTTGAAAAAAAGCGACACAAGAGATAAAGGAGGAGGTGGCCGATCTCCTCGACAGTAAAATGAAGGAAGAGATGGCAGAGCTTCTTGAGAACAAGAATAGGGAGATGAGGGAAGACATATTGTTTGCACTTCAAGGGCTAGCTACTCATATTGAACGCTTGGATGATCGTGTGGATGAAGTTGTGGAAAATACTAAAAAATTAGAAAGTAGAATTGTCAAAGTTGAAAATAAGATTGATATAACAGAGGATGAAGTCACCATCTCACAATATAGAGATATGGAATTTGCATTGCGAATAAGAGGATTAAAAGAGAATTCACGAGAAGATCTGAAAGAGGTGGCAAGAGCTATAGCTCCCATTCTGGGATGTGAACCTGAGGAATTATCAAGAGAGATGTATAAAATATTTAGGGTCAATTCATGGATTGCGAGGCAGAAAAATTTACCCAGAGACGTGGTTATTTATTTTTCTAGGAGATCACTTCGAAATGAAATTATTCAGGCTTTTTATAAGCAGAGATTTCAAATTGCAGATCAAAATATTATAATCTTAAAAGAAATACCTCCAAAAATTCTTAGAAAAAGAAAAGATTTTGCCTTTTTGTCTGAGGAGCTTAAAAATCAACAGGTTCAGTTTAGATGGGAGATACCTGTTGGAATAGTGGTGAATTATGCAGGGACACGATATAGACTAAATACAATTTCAAAAGCAAAAGAGTTTTATACTTATGTCCTGAAAGTAGGTTCACCACCATCTCCACGACCTAAGAGAACAGAAGAAAGGCTGGAAGATAAACAGCCAGTTGAAGGCATAATGTCATTGGTTGTAGGAGATTTACCACAGGCTGAACCTACTGAACAGAGTTTGGAGGTAAAGGATGATTCAAATGAACACAGGATGACTCGTGCTGCGTATAGACGTAAAGAAAAGGAGCAGAAGCAAAAGGCTAATTCTGGATCAATAATACAAGGTCCGATTACTACAGAGCCTGTGGGAGGGACATGACCGAAGAGATCAACGGCTGATCTTCAAGCAGTGTTCCAGAGGCTCCAGGCCACTAAGGATGGCAAAGTTTCTGACATGGAATGTTAATGGCTTGAATTCACCACTGAACAACCACTTGTTGTTTCAAGTTGTTTCACTACTTGAAACAACATAAGAATGACATTGTTTGTTTGCAGGAGACTCATATTGCTGCGAAAGATCAAAAGCACTTGATTAATTCTCAGTTGGGATCACATTTTATAGCTTCTGCCCCAGATAAAAAGGGGGGAGTAGTTATTTATGTAAGAAGAGATTTATCGGCTAGATTAATTGAATCTGACACACAAGGAAGATATGTTATTATTGATTTAGTGTTACAAGGCAAAAAATTTCTTATTATTGCATTATATGCTCCTAATCAACAACAAAAACAGTTCTATAAGTTGTTACATCATAAACTAATTCAATTGGATTATAAATCTGTTATTATGATGGGTGATTGGAATGGTGTTTTGGATTCAAGTAAAGACAAGAAGGGATCTTTCAAAACCTCCAATCATTCTAAATTACCTAAGGCTTTTTTTGATCTGAAAGATGATTTGGAATTTAGAGACATTTGGCGAGAACGGAATATGGAGGACAGAGATTTTACTTTTTTTCGGATAGGCATCAATCGTTCTCCAGAATTGATTTTTTTTTAATTACTACTGATTTTCTCTCCAGGGTCAAGAATACTAAGATTTTTCCTAGAATATTGTTGGATCATAGTCCTGTATGGTTGGAGTTATCTGCTGAAGATGGGAATAGAAGATCTTGGAGACTGAATGAAAATTTATTTAGATATGAGGGGCTTTCTCAGAAATGTAGAGAACATTTGAAGGAATTTTTTGTTTTGAATATGCATAAAGGTACTTTGATGGCAATGGTTTGAGATGCTAGTAAAGCTTATATGAGAGGGGTTTTGATTCATATGAATAATGGACATAGGCGTAAGCAGATGCAAAAACGTAAAGAGTTGGAAGAAGAGATTAAATTGAAGGAGAAGGCCTTTATTTTGAATCCATTGGATAATATATTAAAGGTTGCTATAAATATGTTGAAAGAGCAATTTAATATGTTAATGGCTGATCAGATTGCAACTAATTTGCATTATGCAAAACATAACACGTTTTGTAATGCAAACAAGCCTGGTAGGTGGTTGGCTTATCAATTACGGAAGAAACAGAAATCACGTATTATAGAGAAAATAGAATATAAAGGTAAAGAGGTATACCAACAAAAGTTGATTAAAAAGAGTTTTTTAGATTTTTATACAAAATTATATGCTAGTGAAAATATACAAGCTTTAGATATAGATAAGTACCTACAGGCAGCACATTTTCCTAGACTTTCAAATGAACAACGAAAGGAGATGAATTGTTTAATTACTTCTGAGGAAATTATTTTGGCAATTAAACAGTTAAAAGTGGGTAAGTCTCCTGGTACAGACGGATTATCAGCAATTTATTGTAAAATATTATCTGAAGAGATGATAGAACCATTAAAGGAACTTTTTAATAGTATTAAGATTGGAGGAGAAGTCCCTCTGTCTTGGAGAAGGGCTTTTATATCGCTGATTCCAAAGGAGGATCAAGACCTTACCCAGCCTAAGAATTATAGACCTATATCGCTTTTGAATACAGATTATAAGATTTTTTCAAAAATTTTGGCAAATAGATTAATGCAAGTTTTGAAACAAATGATTCATAGTGATCAGTCTGGATTTATAACTGGAAGATATATGAAATATAATGTAAGACAAATTGTTAACTTAATTGAGTATTTGGATAAGAACAATCAAGTCCCTGCAGCATTGATATTTTTGGATGCTGAAAAAGCTTTTGATCAGTTGAATTGGCAATTTTTATTGAAAGTTGTTGATAAAATGAATTTTGGGGATAAATTTTTATATTCTCTTAGGGCTATATATCAACAACAATCGGCACAAATCATAATTAATGGGGGATTAACAGAGACATTTAAAATTGAAAAAGGTACAAGACAGGGATGTCCGTTGTCACCATTGTTGTTTGTTTTAACATTGGAGATTTTACTGATTAAAATTCGTGAATCAACTATAATAAAGGGAATAAAAATAAAAAAGAATGATTACAGGTTGAGAGCTTTTGCGGATGACTTGGTTGTGACATTATCTCAACCGATTCAATCAGTTATAGATTTGATGGAAATTATAACTCAGTATGGGAAAGTTTCTAGTTTTAAGGTAAATAATAAGACTAAAATATTACCTAAAAATATGACTATGAAGGAAAAGGAAACATTAGTTAAATTGACAGGTTTTGAAATAGTGAAAAAGGTTAAATATCTGGGAGTATATATTACAGCTTCTAATGTAAAATTGTATAAAAATAATTATGAGATATTATGGTTAAAAGTTCAAAAGGACTTAAACAATTGGAAAAAATTGCAATTATCTTTGTTGGGGAGAATTGCAGCTGTTAAAATGAATGTTCTACCAAAGTTTCTTTTTTTGTTTCAAATGATACCAATTTTGAAAAAAGATGCCAATTTGGATGAATGGCAGAAGGGTATTAATAAATTTATTTGGGCGGGGAAAAAACCAAGAATTAAACTTAAGATCTTACAAGACGTACGGAAAAGAGGAGGACTTAAGGCGCCTATTTGAATTTATACTATGATGCGGTGGTTTTAACACTGGTTAGTGATTGGCTTAATTTAACAAATAAAAGTATACTTTATCTTGAGGGATGGGATTTATTATATGGGTGGCATGTATACTTAATTTATAACAAAAAAGTTGACCAAGCTTTTAAATCTCATATTTTAAGAAGTGCTTTATTGCGTGTCTGGAAGAAGTATTATTATAAGTTAAATTATAAAATACCAATCTGGGGGATTCCTGGACACGCGATAGAGGGGGTATCTATGGGTGTGAATTTGGATAGGATTTCTTATAAGGAACTACTTAGATTGGTAAGGAATGATTGGCAATTAAAACCGTTAGTTGAGTTAAAGCAAGAAAATATTGTACAATCTTGGTTTCAGTATAATCAATTGTTGGTTAGGTGGAAGTTAGATCAAAAGGTTGATATTACTTCAATGGATGAGAATTTGGTAAAATAGATTAAAGATCAAAACCGAGCGCATATAAAGAGAATTTATAATGTTTTAATAGAATTGGATTCAGAAATGGATTTAGTTAAAGATTGTATGGTAAAATGGGCCCAAAATACTCAAGAACCGATTCCATTGGATACATGGGAGGTAATTTGGGTTAGAAATGTAAAATTTCGTTGTTGTTGTTAATTGCGAAGTCGTGTCCGACCCATCGCGACCCCATGGACAATGTTCCTCCAGGTCTTCCTGTCCTCTACCATCTTCTGGAGTCCATTTAAGTTCACACCTACTGCTTCAGTAACTCCATCCAGCCATCTCATTCTCTGTCGTCCCCTTCTTATATTGCCCTCAATCTTTCCCAGCATTAGGCCCTTCTCCAGTGAGTCCTTCCTTCTCATTAGGTGGCCAAAGTATTTGAGTTTCAACTTCAGGATCTGGCCTTCTAAAGAGCAGTCGGGGTTGATCTCTTCTAGGACTGACCAGTTTGAACACCTTGCAGTCCAAGGGACTCGCAGGAGTCTTCTCCAGCACCATAGTTCAAAGGCCTCAATTCTTTGGCGCTCAGCCTTTCTTATGGTCCAACTTTCACAGCCATACATTGCAGCTGGGAAAACCATGGCCTGGACTATACGCACTTTTGTTGGCAGGGTGATGTCTCTGCTTTTTAGTATGCTGTCTAGATTTGCCATAGCTTTCCTCCCCAGGAGCAAGCGTCTTTTAATTTCTTGGCTGCAGTCCCCATCTGAGGTGATCTTGGAGCCCAGAAAAATAAAATCTGTCACTACCTCCATTTCTTCCCCATCTATTTGCCAGGAATTGAGAGGGCCGGATGCCATGATTTTGGTTTTCTTAATGTTGAGTTTCAAGCCAACTTTTGCACTCTCCTTCTTCACCCGCATCAAGGGGCTCTTTAGTTCCTCTTCACTTTCTGCCATTAGCGTGGTATCATCTGCATATCTTAGGTTGTTGATATTTCTCCCGGCAATCTTAATTCCAACTTTTGTTTCATCTAGCCCTGCCTTTCTCATGATGTGCTCTGCATATAAGTTAAATAGGCAGGGTGACAGTATACAGCCTTGCCGGACTCCTTTTCCAATTTTGAACCAATCAGTGGTTCCGTGTCCAGTTCTCACTGTTGCTCCTTGACCCGCATATAGGTTTCTCAAGAGACAAATAAGATGGTCTGGTATTCCCATCTCTTTAAGAACTTGCCACAATTTGTTGTGATCCACACAATCAAAGGCTTTAGCATAGTCAATGAAGCAGAAGTAGATGTTTTTCTGGAACTCCCTAGCTTTCTCCATGATCCAGCGTATGTTGGCAATTTGATCTCTAGTTCCTCTGCCTCTTCGAAATCCTGCCTGTACTTCTGGTAGTTCTCGATCCACATACTGCTGGAGTCTAGCTTGTAGGATTTTAAGCATAACTTTACTAGCATGTGAAATGAGTGCAATGGTGCGATAGTTTGAACATTCTTTGACATTGCCTTTCTTTGGAATTGGAATGTAAACTGACCTTTTCCAATCCTGTGGCCACTGTTGAGTTTTCCAAATTTGCTGGCAAATTGAGTGTACCACTTTTACTGCATCGTCTTTTAAGATTTTGAATAGCTCAGCTGGAATACTGTCACCTCCACTAGCTTTGTTGTTGCTCAGATTTTCTAAGGCCCATTTCACTTCACATTCTAGGATGTCTGGTTCGAGGTCAGTGACCATCTCATTGTGGTTATCTGGGATGTTAAGCTCATTCTTGTATAGTTCTTCTGTGTAGTTTTGCCATCTCTTCTTAATCTCTTCTGCCTCTGTTAGGTCCCTGCCATTTTGGTCCTTTATCATGCCCATCTTTGCATGAAACGTTCCCGTCATATCTCCAATTTTCTTGAAGAGATCTCTGGTCCTCCCTATTCTGTTGTTTTCTTCTATTTCTTTGCACTGTTCATTTAAGAAGGCATTCTTATCTCTTCGAGCTATTCTCTGGAATTCTGCATTCAATTGGGTGTATCTTTCTCTTTCTCCTTTGCCTTTTGCTTCCCTTCTTTCCTCAGCTATTTGCAAAGCTTCCTCAGACAGCCATTTTGCTTTCTTGCATTTCTTTTTCTTTGGGATGGTTTTAGTTGCTACCTCTTGTACAATGTTGCGAACTTCCATCCATAGTTCTTCAGGCACTCTGTCTATCAGATCTAATTCCTTAAATCTATTTGTCACCTCTACTGTATATTCATTAGGAATATGATTTAGTTCATACCTGAGTGGCCTAGTGCTTTTCCATACTTATTTTAATTTAAGCCTAAATTTTGCAACGAGAAGCTCATGATCTGAGCCACAGTCAGCTCCTGGTCTTGTTTTGACTGACTGTATACAGCTTCTCCATCTTTGGCTGCAGAGCACATAGTCAATCTGATTTCTATGTTGACCGTCTGGTGATGTCATTGTGTAGAGCCGTCTCTTGGGTTGTTGGAAAAGAGTGTTTGTTATGACCATCGTATTCTGTTGACAAAATTCTATCAGCCTGTGCCCTGCTTCATTTTGTACTCCAAGGCCAAACTTGCCTGTTATTCCGGTTATCTTTTGGCTTCCTACCCTAGCATTCCAATCCCCGATGATGATAAGGACATCATTTTTTGGTGTTAATTCTATAAGGTGCTGTAGGGCTTCATAGAACCAGTCAATTTCATCCTCTTCAGCACCAGTGGTTGGGGCATAGATTTGGATTATTGTGATATCGAATGGTTTGCCTTGGATTCGAATTGAGATCATTCTGTCATTTTGGGGATTGTATCCCAGTATTGCTTTTTCTATTCTTTTATTGACTATGAAGGCTACTCCATTTCTTCTGAGGGATTCTTGCCCACAGTAGTATACCTGATGGTCATCTGAGTTAAATTCACCCATTCCTGTCCATTTTAGTTCGCTGATTCCTAAGATGTCGATGTTCAGTCTTGTCATCTCTTTTTTGACTACGTCTAGCTTGCCTTGATTCATGGATCTTACATTCCAGGTTCCTATGGAGAAAAAATCTTTACAGCATCGGACTTTCCTTTCACCACCAGATATATCCACAGCTGAGCGTCCTTTCGGCTTTGGCCCAGTCGCTTCATTCTTTCTGGCGCTACTAGTACTAGCCCTCTGCTCTTCCCCAGTAGCATATTGGACACCTTCCGACCTGAGGGGCTCATCTTCCAGCATCATATCTTTTTGCCTTTTAGTACTGTCCATGGGGTTTTCATGGCAAAGATACTGGAGTGGTTTGCCATTTCCTTCTCCAGTGGATCACATTTTGTCAGAACTCTCTGCTATGACCTGTCCGTCTTGGGTGGCCCTGCACGGCATAGCTTATAGCTTCATTGAGTTACACAAGCCCCTTCGCCACGACAAGGCAGTAATCCATGAAGGGGAAAATTTACCCAGGCCCAAAATTTAAGAGAAAATTTTTATAAAATGTTTTATAAATGGCATCTGGATTCTAAAAAGTTGTCTTGTGTGTATCCTAATTTACAGCCCAAATGTTGGAGATGTGGTAGTTTGGATGCTACTTATTTTCATATCTGGTGGACTTGCAGAAATATAAAAGCTTTTTGGATTAAGATTTGGTGGAACAGTCAAAAGATTTTTAGGAGAAAGATAAAGTTTACTCCACAATTATTTTTATTGGGTGTTATTGTAGATTGTGATGCTAAAGAAACTAATTTGATGTTGAATTTGATAACACCTGCAAGGTTATTGGTAGGGCAATATTGGAAGAAGGATTGTTTGCCTACTATAGAAGAATGGACGCTTAAAGTCTCAAATTTAGCAGAAATG